>JAEAOA010001196.1:695819-970819 GCA_016746295.1 Potamilus streckersoni
ACAATGTTCGATTGTCAATTTGGCAAGGACAGAACCAGGTACTCCATAGCATTTAAGACATAACTCTGCCAGAACTAGACAGGGGTAAGAGTTATCTAATCACACTGAACACATTTTCAGGCATGTGTACCACTTTTTAAAAGATACATAAAAATGCAAAATCTAGATATGAAATAACATAATCTCACGTGTTGCCAAGAAGCTCAACTTTTTTGAATAGTAACAGAAAGTCCAACTCTTACATAATACACCAATCGTAGCTAGTTTTGTTGTTTATTTCTGAATACAATGTTCCCAACCCCTTAAGCTATGTCCACTTAGGAATGTACAATTGGTACCGTTATATTATATGCGCACATGTACAAATCTCTATTGCTTCACAAGCAAAAACCAATTGCGCAGTTATAAATTAGAATAAACAATTCACATTTCTGACAAGGACTTGACCTTTTTGCTTATTTTTTTTGTTCGTTTAAACCAAATTACACTGGTCTGTGTTAGCAAGAAACGGGGAGAAAATCAATATCATAGTCATATCAAAATTGTGGTTGAAATATCTCATTTATAAGTAATGATATGACCATCTCTCTCTCTATTTCTCATACATACATACATACATACATACATACATACATACATACATACATACATACATACATACATACATACATACATACATACATACATGCATCCATGCATCCATGCATACATGCATACATGCATACATACATACATACATACATACATACATACATACATACATACATACATACATACATACATACATACATACATACATACATACTGTGAATCATTATATTTTATTTTACTGTATTTAATACCGTAATTGGTCTTGATGATAGGCAATCATTCGTTTTTTTTGTTTCTTATTCGCTTTTGTTTCCCCAAACGATGTATACTATATTGCCCAAGTGCGATCTTGTGTTGCTGCAAATGATGTAACCTTATTTTATTGCTAGTAGACGTGACCAAACACAATAAGACAATAAGTGACATACTTGCACACTAGGGGCCCCGAGTGGCCCAGTGGTCTAAAGCGCTGACTGTTACGGATCGCTGCCATCTCACCTCTGTCTGCGTGAGTTCGAGTCCAGACTCGGCTAACATGGGTAAGTGAGAAAGCCTGCCAGTAGCTTCTTGTGGGTCGGTGGTTCTTCCCTGGGTTTTCCATGGTTCTTCCTCCACTATTAATACTGGTCGCCATGTATAGCCTATCTTGTGCTGAAAAAACGGCGTTAAACCCTACTACAACACCATACTTGCTCACTATTCAAGAACGCTTTTTTTAATAGAATAAAACAGTTTTATTTTATGAAGACCAAGACAGGTACACTGGCGTATTGTAATACTTGACATGATATTGAATCTACATTTAGCATGTAATACACAAAGCATCATTAATGGGAAGACTATGTTCAAAAGTAATTTTATGAACTTGTTTACAGCTTTTGTACTGACAATTGTGACTAAATTAATAACTATACATCACTGTTTTATCTCTTATCTTTAAGATCACACGAACCTAACAATATTAAGGTTTGTAAATATACATCTTGATTAAAATAATATAAAATAAAATAAAATGTTTATCATCTTCAACAGGATCATATGAGAAACAGTTTTAGTTTAAATGGAGACATAATTGTTGTATGATATATAAATCTTTGAGTTTTATGTCATGCAATGTTGATAACTTATTATTATTCATGTTTTATTTTATACCACATATTCCAATAAAAAAAAATCAGAAGAAATAGACGATACGGTGATACACTTTCCCTCCTTGATGGAGGACAGTTATCGGGATGATTTACGTAAACAATATTTTTGATTCATTTATACATAGATCTAATTTTCAATTTTAAATTTGCTTTCATAAGAGTAAAGATAATAGATGCGAAGGTAGTTATTCCTCGTGCATGGTGACTCTATATTGTTAGGATCTGTGTATATCATAGAAGAGTGAGTACTGATGAATTGATGCTACGGCTATTACGGTTGTTTCTTTCTTTGTGTTTGCATCTATCTATCTATCTATCTATCTATCTATCTATCTATCTATCTATCTATCTATCTATCTATCTATCTATCTATCTATCTATCTATCTATCTACCTACCTACCTACCTACCTACCTATCTATCTATCTATCTATCTCTCTCTCTCTCTCTCTCTCTCTCTCTCTCTCTCTCTATATATATATATATATATATATATATATATATATATATATATATATATATATATATATATATATATATATATATATATATACCTGCGATAGTCGTAGATGTTGGAACGATAATTGTTATAACTGCAGGGGCTGTCATTGTTAACGTTGATAATATTAATCCGGCTCCAGCAACAATAGCAGAAACTGAGTAAACAACTATATCAATGACATCCATACTTCTACGACATGTTTTTACACTCACTGTATAAGTGTCGATGGTACTTTCTAGTTTGGTCAGACATCAACATGCTTGATTATATATGTGACGTTGAACGTCGGTAGATGACGGATTCATTTCATTCATTATACTATGACTTTAAGTACTTAATTAATGAGATTAGTTGCAGACTCTAGACACCACCAGTAATTAGCAGTGGCCATACTTTTTTCAGATGATTCCAGCGTAAATGTTTCTTCAGAATCTTTATCTAACATTACATATACAGTTATAGAGAAATTATCGATTGATGGAAATGTGGTAAATATTCTAAATTTTGCACCGCTAAGTACGGCAGCCTATGTAAACCTGCGACTTCCGTGTTATGTTTGATAGTTTTATTTTGTGGCGTCTATGTACCAGATTTAGATGCAATTGTGCACACGATATATTTTTAGTTGATTGTGAGAAATTTTAATCAGACTCGTTTTTTGAAGAATATTATGAATTCCACTGATATTATCGTTGAGTCTTGTGTTAGTATCAGCGAGTTTTATGTCAACAGTTGGTGGACTTCCAAAAAATTCGCTAGTAGTTCTGTTCATGTTTTAGCGAAAATTTGAATATGTGATTTGTCATCGGTAAATCCAAATTTAAGTATGACCATTTCATTGTTGACTGTTGTTAAAGACCTCGTTATTGGAACTTCCTTATCATCGACGTATTTTTTCGTTGCAGCATATAAATCAGATTCTGGTGTTCTGAAATTATTAATGCCATTATTATTCATGTTGAGAAATGCACGCAATATACCACCGTTGGTTAATACGTACTTAGATTCTTGATCGTCGACGGATTTCTTCGTTGCAGCATCATTATCTGGGTTGGATTTTCAAGACCTGTAATTTTATCTCTATTCAATCATAACGTTTTCCCGTGAATGAATCGCCAGCTTTTATAACATAATCGTTAACTGACGTACCGGAATCTTGTATTTTACCTTGATCAGTGAAAGTAACAATATTATCAACAACCGCGGTAGGAATTCGTACAAGCACATCTGGCAGTTGTACATTATGTGTCTTTAATCGTTCTTATTTATCCTGTAAAACAATGACTTAATTTTAACCACACTTGTAATATTTAATAATTCATCAATCTCATTTCTAATTTGATCGAGGGCTGCATATTTAGATAAATAACCTTGCTGTTGAGCTTTACCATTGACAGATCTTCCGTAAATATCTACCATTATATCTATCATTGTCTGTTTACATGTGACATTGTGGTATATTCATGCACGACTTTATGAGGTGATTTTGTTAATTTTGATAAAACATCAAGTACATTAAGTACTCTCCAGGAAGTCTTAAAACCTTTCAGTACCATGAATGTGGGGTCCCTGGTAATCTGCCACCTATTCCCTTCCCTGTCCGGTTGCTTTATTTAATGCCATTCTAGCAGCAGTTCCACAGCGCATAATGCAAATGCTTTTGCAACAGCTGCGGCTGCAGCGGCTATTAGTATATTTGATAGTATCCGCCGAAAGATTAAGTTTGACGCCTTTTTTTATTTTTTAGCTTCATTGAAGTTTTTGAATTAAGGCTCGCTCAATCATAATTTATTTGAACTGCTCATCTGCTAATTCTTTAGCGATATTTTTATTCAACATTTATTTTTAATGCTGATTGCAGTCTTATACAACATTATAATATTCATAAATGATATAATTATGTGTTACATATTTTCTACTGGGACTCTCATTTGCCCACCTAAACTTTCAAGGTACATTGATTTATCGCTAAGTATAACAGCAATTGCTCTGTAATTAGCGATAGTTCCTATCGTTTACACTATCTCGAAACTGTATATCGACCACTGATTGTCTGGTCAAATATAAATGTACAAGTAAAAAGTAATAGATCGGATATAAAGTTGTAAAATCGAATTGTGATATTTGTAAACTAGTATCAATGTTTTGATCAAGACCCATAAACGTCATAAGACTATGATATGCTCGTGCTACATGAATTTGATCGAAATTCAGTAATATATCCTCGGATGGTTCTTGATGTCCATTTATCCTTAAAGACCCCCCCCCAAAAAACCCAAGATTGTCAAAGATCATAATAATATGCGTTAGATCATTTACTCTTGAGGCATCTTGTAATGCAATAAATATGTATCTTGGTGCAGAAACGCTTTGCTGAGAGGCAATTTGCAATGTAAGTAAACCGTTAATGTTACTCTGGATACCATGTATGGTCATTGGCAACCATGATAGCGTTGATTTGCCGCCTTGACTCATAAAAGATATATTGATGGAGTCATCATCATCATCCCCAATGATTGTTTTGTAAGAATTACTCTACTAGCATCACCAGTGGGTCTCCATATTGCATCATCGTCCGTAACCTTTCGTACTAGTACAACTGTATGTTTGGCTCCAAAAAGAACAAACTATTATGATATTTCTACAGAATGCAAAGATATGTGATAGTGGAATTTCACATGAAAACACTCTTCTATTTCCTTTTAACATCGCTCGACGTGATCTAAATCTTAAATTGAAATCTGGATCTACATTAATAATCATACTGTGTACATCCTCATTGGCGTTTTCAGCAAAATTCCTTGCTTGTCCTATTACATATTGTTGGTACTCTGGAGAATTAGAAGTATCTTTTACAAACATCATTTATGGACCAGCTGATCTTGAAAAATCATTGCTGTATCTTGCAAGACCAAGTATTGTTGTAGCAACGTCAACATCTTTTTGAATTGATCAATATTTTTCCGTCGATCATGTACGTGGCGCTATGAAATAATGCCATAATACCATCATTAACAAAACCAATGCTAATATCGGCGTTAATTCAGTATTATGTTTTTAATATTTCACCCACTACTTCAATAAATGCTTCGGCGGGTAAGAAATATCTGCTTTTATCATGAAACTGAAGCTCAATCCTTCCACGTTGATCTGGAATTGGTGCGTCATATGAATAATACTGATAATCACGCACAGATTCATCTTTAAGTACAGGTGCGTCCATGTTGAATGCGGGATCACTTATACATTTGAACATATTTATTATAATTATTATCGTCTAAAACGAAGACCACTTCGGGAAGTGAGACCACTTCCAGTTATGAGACTGGAGGTTATAATTTTTCCTTTTTCTGATAAGGGCACATCAGCCAACTCTGTTAGTTTTTGATAAGCAACCTGATTTATTTTTTTTGTTACAAATATTTGCGGGCATTAATTCAGTGCTAGGTATTTTCACCGGCTGAGGTCAGACCGCTTGAGGTCTGCGTATTAATCGTGCTAGTCTATATTTGATTGCTAAGAATGCTTTACTAGCAACATTACCAACAGCGCCTACAACTTTTTCACGAACAACATCAATATCTTTCATTCCTAGTTGCTTTGCAATTGGTATTGCTTTTGGGGCTAGTCTTCTAAATAGACCCTGAACAACATCACCTAATCCATCTCCATAGGTTGTTGTATATATATATATATATATATATATATATATATATATATATATATATATATATATATATATATATATATATATATATATATATATATATATATATATATATATCGGTAATCGAGAATCTATTTACCAGACCATGGTGGTTGGTCCACGTTGAGCACTATGTCCTATCATTTTATTATAGTCATTATATTTAATTATATACTTAGTCGCTATAATAATCATCAGCGATTTCATTAATGAGAGTCTGATACACAATAATATCCATAATATGGACTGTAAATAATCTTCCACAAACATCTGCTGCTTCATTAATGATTTCTGGGGAATTATTGCCAACGTTGTTAGGACACTGAGTAATAAGACCACTTACTTGAGTAGTAAGGCCACTTCTAGAGCAGATGTCTGATGGCCAATATTCTTCTTTGTCATCTCTTGTTTGGGCTGGTTGTTGCTGCTTTGGAAATTGTGACAATAAGTTTTGTTGTCGTGTATGATGTAATATTGTCGTATTGATGGTGGCGATGATGATTGTTGTTGGTGCCGCGGTTGTGATGATGATACTGGCGGTGGTAGTTCCAATATTGCTTAAGGATCTAGCTGTGATTCCGATGTTGTTTCAGGACCTGCCTGTATTATTTGTAAATTTTCGTTTTGGTTTTGCTGCTTCTTCTTTTCTTGATTGAATTAATTCATTAATTGCCCTAACATATTTCTGATATAATGGATCATCATTTTGAACTTGTTTAACATTCATACGTATGCGATATAATACTTTATGTAATTGTTCACGGGTTTTAATATCTTTAGGTTATTCAGGTTTCATTAATTTATCTCTTTGACTAAAACCACCCACATCAAAATCACCTAAAAGATCTAGGTTTTCAATGCCATTAATTACTTTAACAATATATTCATTAAATTTATTTAATAGTTCAGCAGTTCTAGTCATTGCAATATTCTTTAGCGCCTTTAAGTAATTCTTGCATTGATTGAGCAGCAGCTATTTCGGCAGGATGTTCCTCAAAAATCTTTTTTGTTTTCTTGGTTCTTTCTGATGCTTTGTCGGTTACCTTAGCGGTTTTCTCTAACACAGGTTTAATGCATTTAATTGTCTCAGTAATGGGTTTTAATAATTGTTTTGTATTCTCTTCAACTTCAACTTAAAATTCCTGACATGACTGTAGTTGCTGTTTAACAGAATCACGAACAGATAAACATTTTTCAATTGCCTGTAGTCGCTCTCGAGCTAATAAAGCTGAATGAGGTTCTCCAATACTCAATACTAAAAAATATTTATAACAGATGCTTAATCGAATTGAGTACCGGTTCGCAAGTAAAATGCTTAAAAAAGCGCGATAACTATACTCCTCTTCTCTGCCAATTGAGGATTATCCTCCTTTCAGTTAATAACTATATGTGTCTGTCTGTTTGTCTGTCTCTATGTCTATCTGTTTGTCTGTCTGCATGCATGCATGTATGTATATATGTATGTATGTATGTATGTATGTATGTATGTATGTATGTATGTATGTATGTATGTATGTATGTATGTATGTATGTATGTATGTATGTATGTATGTATGTATGTATGTATGTATGTATGTAATGTAATTTAATTTATCAAAAATAATCAGTAGTATCCTAAGCAATTACCCTTCATGGGACCCATTGATAGCCTGAGTGACTTTCATGAGGTCCTTACATTGTCGTCTTTCTTATGACTATTATGTGGCACCCGCATGTTCTGTTTCTTTTTGGCTAACATTCTTTTTGAATGTTTCTTTGGGGGGGTCCTTCGATGGTGTAGAGAGCTCAGGCATGCTACTGATTTTTCTAGGGGGCATCTTACATAGACCCCTCCGCGAATTTCTAATTGATGAAAGCGAAATATTAGACATTCAGAGGACTATCTAGGCATTGCGGTTTCGATAAAAAAGAAACACCGAATAACCCCGGGGTTAGATGCAAAAAGAACACCACCAGGTGGCGACGTTGTGAGGAAGTTATTGAAACCGGATGCGCGGTGCCTACCCCCAATTATAAAAATTCTTGGCAGACTCTTGACAAACACTCACCCCTGAGGGTTATGAGAGTTGAACCGAAGAAGTTCAGTACCAGAATTCCAAACTGAGCTAACGTACTCGACTACAAATATACGTTTCAGAAATTATTATTTAGCTATCATACAATAACATTTGATCTCTGATTTTGTAAATAAATAAATATTTATAATTTTATTAAGATATATGACCATTTATATGTATGAACTGATTAAAATGTATCACCGTTTCTATATATAAAACGAAATGATTTAATATTACAAGCATAAAGACGGAAATCTGCTGCACTCAAATCCATGAACAATCGATAAACACATCCGCTAGTGCACAAGCTGTTCTTTTTGAAAGCCTAGATGTATATGCATAATGAAGGGTGGGGTGGGGTGGGGTGGGGTGGGGTGGGGTGCAATTCCTTCGTTGGCCTTGCTAAAATGTAATATTTGCTTCTTATGACCCATAAATTGGGAGTACTGTACAGTCGACAACTAAAATATACCACATTTTGTATGTATAAAGCTATAATAATTGAAAATTACAGACATGAAGATAAAAATAACCGCTGCGTCACACGTTCATGGAAAATCGATAAGCATAGGTATGAAAGCCTATAGTGAACGTATACATGTATGACTAACTCACACTGTATAGTTAGCTTAAAGGGTTATTTGTGGCGGCGACTGTTATCTATGGGGAAAAAAACCCCCTGAAAACTTGTTATTATATTACGATATGTGTCTTAAGTTTACAGTGGAATTTAACAAACTTACAGAGATTCAGTTAATCACATACAGACGGATACGTTTAGTTGATGCAGATACATTGGGCAGGGGAAAATCATCGTTTAATTTACTCCGTGGAGTTACCTCTCATTATATAATCAAGACCTGGTCTGGATAAAATCTTTGCTTAATCCACAGCAGCAGGGAGTGTGAACAACAACAACTGAGTGCCGCTTCGCAAGTAAACGAAATCGTGAAAAAATACGTCAACAATTCTTGCAGTCGGACATCCGGGTAATTGTCACGTGACAATCATCGCAATGCGGCCGCCATATTTGTTTTGGGGAAAACAAGCAATCGTATGTAAAATGCCTAAGAGCTGTTGTGAACCAGGTTGTATTTCCAACAAAAGGAAAAATCAGGATCTAACTAATTTGGGGACTGGGATTGTGTTTAAAAAGTAAAGTGGAACACAGAAAATACATGCTTCAAATATTTATTTGAATAATGTTCTTAATTGTATAATTATATAATGATATAACAAGTACATTATAACAGAAGTTTAAACATAATCAGTGACATTTAATTGTTTTTACATGCATATTGTGAACAAATTATTATCAGACAAATAATATGTAAATGTGTCACAAATGTTATGGAAATGTATCTGAATGAAATGTTATTATCTTTTTTATCATATATGTAAATTACAGTGTTCAAGCTGTTTTATTTTCTCAATATATTGATCATGTTTAACCACTGAAATAAAATGACAAAACGAAAAGAAATGCTGCATGGGTGTTTTTTGCTATCTTTTGGAGAGAAATTGTTGAAAACATTTGAGCTGTACATAGTTAACATTTACATGCAGTATAGTTGTGATCATTGTTTTTTAACTACCTCCATAGCAAAATGCTGTTTCATTTATTTGCCAGTTTTCTGCGTTCTTTACAATACCAGGTTTTTGATGTTGGCAGACACTTTAGTCCTATGCATTTCATATGAAACCATTCGTCACAATGATCATAACCAACCATGTTAGCTAACTTATATTTTGTTTTACATACACAATAGGATTTGGTACTGTCAGAAGACACGTTCAATGTATGTGTCAGCTTTAGTACTACATTCATCTTGAACATTAAGCTCCAATCGCCTTGTGACCAGCTCAGGAAGGATATGTTTCTTCCAAAACAACTGCAAAGTTTGTAACATACCATTTATAAAGTCATTGTCCCGATGCACTCTTACAATAATGCAGTCAGCGGGTGTCCACACTACTAAATCTGCAAAGCCTGCATTACACACATGCATTTGCAACTGTACTTGTGCAAAGTTTTTGTGTGTCTTCTTGACTTGATAATTCATGTCTAGATAAAATTCAGTGTCACTTAAGGCATCAATTAGTTGTGTTTCACGATTCTTGTAGGGACATTTAATTTCTAGTACACCAGCTCCACAACACTTGCATTCCACCTGACCATCTGGAGAGGCTCTCAAGAATGGACTGTCTTTACAAATAAAAAGTCCTGATTTCTGGACCTTACCTTCCAAATGCTCAGTTGGAATTGTTTTATAAATATTACCGCATATTAAGCGACGCAGTAGAAGATATAATCCGGATGGCAAGCTACCAAGAGGGAAAGGAATAGGCATGCAAATGGATGACCTCAAAGATGGACAGTCATTAAACGTGGAGTGATGTCAAAAGAGGAATGGAAGTCCTAAGCTCGCAAAAGCTGGATATTATTCAATTAGTGTCATAAATTCAATATTAATTAATTCCTTTTTGAGATCTTCTATAAACCACATACATTAACAATAGAATGTGCTGCGGAATTGTATAAAACAATTTAATTATTAGATATTTGTTTCTCGGTACTGTTTTTGTGATACATGTATCTTCTACATTTTTTCTAAACAGTGAGAGCGAAGTGCTTTCTACGGGAAAAAACAGAATATATTAATTGCACAGACGATGTAAAGCTGCAATGATTGTGTATAAATGCCTCTCCGTAAGATGAAATCTTGACATTACGGATCGTATTGTCAGCAAGTAGTCTGCTCATTACAAGAGCCCCATAGTTCCAAAATGTCAATTAAACAGAGGAAGAATTGCAGAATCAAACGAACGGAAACGAAACGGACTTTGAATTAAGGCCATGAAGCAAGAATATTAAAAGAAATTAACGAAAACACAAAGGAAATAGAATACAACATGCGATGACGAGACTTCTTCCTATTGAGCGGGGAGAAAAAACAGATCGAAAATATTGGGATATTGAGGCTTCTTTCTGTGTCCAGGAAAAAATGACATTAGCCATACTGTATGGATTAAAAGATTACCTAACGCAGTGGAACACGGACGTGTGATTCATATTAGGCAAAAAATGTTTAAACAACTTAAACGAATGCAGTTTAATATTATTAATTTAACTATACCAATAAATATTATAGTTAATTTTTTCTAACTTTACTGATTAGGATTAAATTGAATAAACTAAAATATTGTTCATGTATTATTTTTAATAAATTATTATTAAATTATTACATTATTAGTAATTTTACTATAGACACTTAATAATATCTTTACGATCGAAATTGTCATTCATGTATTAGACAAGAAACTTGTGGCACCTAATCGCGAACGTTCCATAAAAAAAATTCAAAAACTACTTGTGCGTGAAGCAGAAACATGATATATATATTTATTAAAACTATGTAAAACTATATTTAATAGAAATTAAATATGAATTAATTTAATTTAATTTTTATTTATAAAACTTTAGACGTACAAGAGACCATGATTATGAACTAACAACTTCAGAAATTTGATACACTAGAAGAAAAAAAATGATTTTAATGGTGTACAAACACTAATTCAAAATTTAATAAAAGTGAAATTTAATAAAACTAATACAAGAAACATAGGTATATGAAAAACATGAACATATAAAATAATTGTATTACATGGAGTTTACTCAAATGATGTCAATTATAGAGTAACCACACAACTAAAAACTTGGTCTGCTTAATACATTGGCGCTATGGGTTCTTCATATGATGTTAATCAAAGAGGGGCCACACCAATAAATTAGACTTGCGAAACACTGCAACTCCTGTTTGACAAGTAAGTTGTTTTAAATCAATTTGTCATGCACTTATGTTCTTGGAACATCAAACTGTGATCAACTCATGACTCATTAATCCATTTATACACATTATCTATAGATCAATTATGAGTATCCACTGATTAATCATTAGCCATTTAATAGCATAAAGAGAAATATGACTAATCCCTGTTTTCTAAATGAATTAAACAGGTTAACGTAAGATTCATTTCTGAATAAGTGGACAAAAAGCAAGGAAATTTCTTGCGTGAGGGAGGACGAGAGTTTCAGGTTATTATACCCTGTTCGGGCTACCAGGTGCGCATATATTATAATCTATTTTTTTTCTCTTGTTAAGTTTAAGTGGGAGTAAAATTCTGCAAGTGAAAAATGAAACATAATAACAGAGATGGAAAATGTTTATTTGACAGATAATGAAAAAGTACTCATATGAAATGTTAAATCTGCCCTCAAATAGTGATTTGCTTTGCTCAATGGCTCCAGGTATAATTTTAAACAGCTGTTGATATGGATACAATAAGACTGACATTATACATTTAAAACTATTTAATCGGCCTGGACTGTTTAGTTATATTAGCTTGTTAGAAAGAAATGATAGATAGACATAATATTGGATAAATTCGAGCTAATCAATCAATGTTCTATTATTTGTTATAATTATACCAACGGCAGATCAAAGTGCTGTCTTAACAAATATCTTTACAGTCTTCTTCACCTATCAGAATTTTCATGGAGTGTGAATCCCAGGTGATATAGACGTAAGGGGCAAAATAAAAACACCTGCTGCTGATCAGATTACCTTTGCTGTTTACAGTTCCTAAAATAAAAAATAATATAATGATCATTCTTATCTTTCTACCTCTTTGCAAATCGTTGGCTATTTAGGTTCTTTTGAAGTGTTTATGTGGGCGATTTCTGATGTTCCTTGTCTCTAGCTATGACCAAAGCATCTATTGGTTTCTTGTGTTATCGATAATCAATTATCGTTGTAAATACAATGATTAACACAAGAACTGAGATAGCAGTTTCTATCAGTCGTAAAATACCCCTGGAATGTAATGAGACAATAAATTTGATCATTGTAAAAGAAAATATTAATGGTAGTCATAATATAAGTGAAATAATACTGGTAAAACTTGCCTCTGTCGTACAAGACACCTTTGTTGAACAATAAACTGTTTATAAAGCAAACCAAAGTTTAATTCTCCTCAGCTTAAACAGATGTTTGCACTCTCTATTGAAGGATATGGCAAAATTTATTGTCTTTTGTGAGTCCTTTTACAAGTGTCGCTGTACCTATTCAGCATATGCTAATCAACTCTAAAATATTTTTTTTTTCTAACAAATAGTATGACCGGATGTACGATCTGTGACGGTAATGCAGCATAGAAGTGACCTGTACCTTTCCTGTCTTTTTTGTAGATTCACACATCAAATATTACGATTAATTTAGAGATGATGCTCGCGATAGTATATATGTCAGCACGTTAAATGAAGAACTTAGTTGGTCACATCAGGCAATACAATCATGAAAGTTCCTTATATATTTTCATAATGTTTGCTCTCGTATCTAAAGTCTAGTTGAGGAAGTAGTAAAAGGAGACCAGATTTCTAACCCAAACCCTACTTTAACCCCTCTCAAGCATCAAAACAAATATAAATTACCCTCCTTTCTGTCCTAAAACTCTCACCCACCCACCCACTTTCTTAAAAGGATACTAAAGTTCCTAGCCCACCCAATGTCTGGCCTATAAATTACCCTCCCATTTTAACTATCAAACTGTCCTAAAACTCTTACCCCTCTCCCCTTCTCAAAATTGTACTTAGACTTCTCACGCAAGACTTCTAATTACCCCACACTCTCTGTGTCATTACATGTATTTTATACAACAATCTATTGTCTTCAATATTTTGCAGGTCTGAAGCCAGGTGGTTGTTAATCATCATTGTGTACATGCTTTAGCTCTAACTTTAATCACACAATGATGCGCTGACTTATTACCTATAGCCTCCTGTCTGCCTCTTGTCTAGACTGTTGTCTAAGAGCCGTTGTGCACATGCTTTATAATCCAGGTAGCTCTAATTTTAGTCACACAAGGATGACTACTGTACGTGTCATGCAGAGATCGCGTGATTATGTAAAATTTACTGGAACAGGAAATAATGTAATGCACATGCGTGGAATGTTCTAGAACAAGGAAGTACTGTAATGCGCGTGCGTGGAATGTTCTAGAACTAGACTAAATGTAGCATATAAAAGGCTGGCTTACGCGAAAGAAAAACAGTCTGGGGGGCAGGAGCAAGACCAGGTAAGAGCTATGTGGACATTTACAGAGCGAGGAAAGTACGTGATATTATTTTATATCTCATTACCAATGATTAATGTTTCAATTGTTGATATTATAAATATTTTTTTTATCACGATGATAGAGACTAAACTTTACTTTGACACTCACACAACGACGACATTCGAACAAATCTTTTATTTGTGGCTTGTTTAGAAGATATTTTTTGTCGATAAAATATATTTTTGACCGATTGAGATCAATTGTAAGTTTATTATATTTTTGTTAGCTAATCGGATTGTGAAAGGTTTGAAATTCCGCTAGCAACTTTTGATACAATTGTTCGAAATAATTGTAATACTCGCTGTTATCAGATCTGATGAGTGAAAGGTTTTGATTGTCACGTGTTCCACTAAACTAAATACATAATCTTTCATTATTATTTTTCAACTATCAATTGTTTGCCATCTATCATTAGATATTTGATCTTGCTATTGTAGCTATTTGTCACTGTCAAATTTTAAAACATTATTTCTTAAGTTTAGATAAAATTTAAATTAGTAATATCAAGTATAGATCTGTTATCATGACAATACCCAAGTGCAAGTGTATCTGCCCCATTTTTGCAATAACGTTTGTCATCAAAATTACACAATCCACGTTAATCATGACATCTGTTTCGAGCTTATGATGATTAGTCCGAATAGCCATAGCTATTATAAAACTTACACCGCCATCAAGTGCATACTTGTAGTCATCAAATTTAATAAACTTTTGAACAAAATCGCGAGGCAGACCTTTCGCTTTTTCGTTATTTTATTATTGTCTAATAATACGGCATACATTTTGCTGCGTAATTCGATAAAGTATTTACAAAACGAGTTTCAGCCGCATCCGATCTAACAATCGCGGTATTATAAGAAACAGAAAAACTAAAAATGTTGTTGGTATTATAAGCAATATGGGACATCCTCAAGCAGATGTTAGAGGAACACTAACAAATTTTGTTAATTATCGATCACATAGGTTTGTTTACGAGTTGTTTAACGGATCTATACCCAAAGGTTTGGTTATTAATCACATCAATAACGTAAAGACTGACAATCACCTGTGAAATTTGAAGCTAGTTACACAGCAGAAAAAATGTGAGAAAAGGACGAGGTGGTAGCGGTATTAATTTTAGATGTCCAGTAAAACCTGTTGTTTCGTTAAACCCCAAAACGAACGAGATCAAATTTAAATCATTTGCAGCTGAAGCAAAGCATTATAATATAAATCTCAGCAGCAGTAAAATTTGAAGCTGATAGAGTAACAGGATTGGCTTCTTCAAGCGAATACGATGCTAGGATTGTTTACAGATATGATGATTAAAAATATTTGATAGCTCGGTTTTAGTCAAGCAATGATTAGCAAACGCTATATCATTTTGATTAAATTTTAGCGTCGTCACTTCACTTTCATTAATTTAATTTTTTTCTGCTGCTGTTAGTAATATTTTATGAGAATAACCTTGCATTACAATAACGTCAACGGAATATGCCAAGTAACATGATACGCATTCTCTTACCACTTCGGCTAGTTCGTTGTAATTTGATATATTAACTTTTTGGTGATATTTTACCTTGTCGGTAATCTTATAACAACAAATTAGACAAAAGTATATTATAATATGGACTTGGTAAAATGACTTGCTCAACTAGATACTAGTGACAATGTTGTCAGCGATAAGGTCGTCAACAGTAAAATCGCAAACAACATTACAATTACTAGCAATAATTTTATAGACAAATCTGTTGATTATAGCGAAGATGATATTTTGTATAACAACGAATCAGATAACGATGAAATATTCACCGTTATCGATAGATCTAAATACAGCAGACCAACAACTGGACGATATAATGTCAAGTATCACATAGCTAAAAAAAATGAAATTTAATTTTACCGCTGCCGAACAGCAAATATTTTGGCAGCTAATCAAACCTTTCTTAAACATCAGAATTTCAGGCCGACAGAAAAATATCAAATTCGATTTCATATTTGTCAAAATTTTTAATCTAATGACGATCTCTGACGATCGCAGACAATATCTAATATAGTTATGTAAACCAAGAAAATGTACATCTGTCAAATAAAAGTTAGAGGAAATTTATAATAACATTATTTCATGATTGGCATGGTTGGGATCCAACTGTTAAATTTATTGCCATACATACGCCATTTGACTAAACTTTTATTACCTTTTTTCCTAATCACTTTTTCAATAACAAAAACATCTTGCTCAGTTTTCTGTAGTTCTTGTTCGTAAAATCTTTCTACGATCGGTTCTCCTGCCAGATCTTTTAACGCGTATGTTACAGGTATTGTTAAATGTACTTTATCAACAGCAAATACTTTTTTGGTCCTTTTTCAAATACCTTATTGGTCAAAGAAATTCTAACTTTATCACCAACCTTAAATTTATGTCTGCGGTATACGTTTTCGATTGCTAATATTGGAATGTTAATTGCAACGATTGGCAATAGTTTAGTGTTTCGATGTTTCGTGTTATTATATTCGCATACGATTTGAGAAAGGTCATCGATGTACCGGTTGTTGTTTTTAGCTGTCAAATGTTTGTGTATTTTTTCGATTAGCGTGCGATTAAAACTCTCGACAACAACGCTTTTACTTTCGTTTTATGTAACGTATTTTTTATATTATTTTGTTCTAGAAACTGCTCAAACGTTTTGTTAAAAAACTCAGCTATGTGATCAGTCCAGATTTTATTCGGTTTCTTTCTGTACTCGTTATTATTTGTTTTAGCGTATCAGTCATTGAAGTGCCTGTCTTATCGAAACATGTACACTGAAAGCGTATTTACTTAAAACATCTATAACGTTAAAGAAATATTTTTGTTATTGTTAAACTGAGCCAGATTTGACACATCCACCAAATCTATTGCCCATATATCATCCACGGCATTAGCAACAACTTTACGTCTCGGAAACTTATTTTTTAGGTATATAAAGTTCGCCTGCAAGATCATCGTATAATTTTTCTCCAAGTCCTAATTTGTATTTCGCTCCAATCATTCCCTGAATGAATCTTCTATCAAAACGTTCTCTCATTCTTGTTGGCTCCAACTCACGTAATTCGTCTAACATTACTTTATCACAATCTGCTTACGAGTTTTCATGATCACAATAACAGATATCATGACACATTGCTATTGCATCCATTTGATTTTAAGGCTCTTTTCTTGGCAAAGGATTATCGTTTTCATTTAGTTGCTGATCTAGCGGATTGTAAGGTCCAATATACCGATGACCTGGCAAAGTCCAACCACCTTTGATTTTGGTAATTTGCCAATTAGATTATGTATATCTATACATGTACCTATTATTTCTCTGTTGTTACAACATTGACAGTATGCGACAATTTCATTTTGCTCAAGACATAAATCTCTGTCAAAATCACAGTTGCATATCATTCTATATTTCTAGTCTACTACTAACATAACCTACTGACGATATCAGAACAACCAGCTCCCAGTGACTTTTTCTTTAAAAACCACATTTTTTCTTTTTCCACAGATTGCACAAATACTTCTTAACATCGTCCTGTTGTTTTTT
The DNA here is from genome assembly GCA_016746295.1 of Potamilus streckersoni. NCBI lineage: Eukaryota > Metazoa > Mollusca > Bivalvia > Unionida > Unionidae > Potamilus > Potamilus streckersoni. The sequence goes on from JAEAOA010001196.1 coordinate 713,551, forward strand.
CTGTCGTTTCCATAATATTTTCTGTTTTAGTTCTACACTAGAGACAAGATGTTAACATTATTATATTTGAAAGTTTAAATTAAATTAATTGCAATCTCATCATTATAGTGAGAGGTTTGCTTGCCAAACTGTAAAATAAACCTAAAAAATTAAGATTTCTCAGACTTCTGTCGGATAAACATAATACAATAATATCTGCAAGCAGAAGTTCCAACAGGTTGGAGTTGATTTGACGAACAATATATTTATTTTATAGTTTTTGTTTATATATTTTTTTTACATCTCCTGGATGAAGACTAAACGAGTCAAAATAATTATTATTATAAACTGCTACCCAATGCGTGCCGGATCCGTCTTTGAAATCTTGTAAATTTATAACACACGAACTTACAGCTGACGGTGATTTTATTGCTGCGAGTTCATCTTTAGAACAAAATTCCTTGAAATCTAGTAAATGCTTTAAACTTCTCAATTATCTCAAAATATCTTAGCGGGGTGGTCATTTTCCGGGTAATGTTAGACCACGTCCGATTCCTAAAAGATTTGGCAGCAGACTTCCCGCTAGTACCGCCAGAGGTGGAGCGAAAGTAATAATTCCTTCTTGTTTTGTTTTATTGCATTTTACTGTTTTCGTTTTGTTTTGTTGACGATTTTGTTGTTTTCTTATTTTCTATCGATTTTGTTGTTTTACATTTTTTCTGGCTATTTGTTTTTCGTTGTGGCATTATAATATATCAATTACATAAAATTTATGCTATTGACTTCACAATTTTTGTATTTCACTTCCGCGATTGATACCATTACCCTCAACAGCTTTTTTCGTTGCGCCAGATATTGCACCCGTCGCTGCTGCTATTCCTAATGTGCCTAAGACTAGTAAGATGTTTGCAACTAATACTGATAATGCCGGACCAAGGAAACCACCTTCAGCGACAATGTCGTTTGCCAGCGCTGTTATTTATGCAGCACTTAAATTTAAAACAAAAGTTTTTTTACGATTATACTTGTTTACTTAATTATTGTCAGCATTAATTTTGTTAAAACATCATCAGAAATATTAGGGTTGATTTTTAATGATATCTGTTCTCGCTTTGCAACAGCAGCTGCTAATATTTTAATTTGACCATCGGTCAAATATACTTATTTTACAATATATTTTGTCATTTTATATAACAACTGCAGATTAAACTTGAATTTTCATTTTACCTCCAACAGAATCTATCGTAATAAACCTATCACTGAACACTAATGTGTATACATACAACGGCGCTACTGGAACAGTTCCGACTGTCCAAGTAATATCAATATCAGCTGTGCTGTCTGCAGCTCGCGCGCTATGTTTACTAACATCAAAATGAAACATAGGATAAAGTGTTCGAATTCCTCTGCTGATATCTGAGATCCATCTTCAATAACTTGATATTTTTGCATTGCATCAAGCAGGTACATTTAGGGTCGAGTAATATTTTTATTAGCGTCATCTGAAAAATTGCATTCTATAGCTCGTTCTGGATATTGCTTTGAATTTAGTCTAGCGTATATTCGTCTGAAATCAGCGTGGTCTAATATTGCATTATTTTGTTGTTGGTTACCTCGTCGGGCATGCTGTTGAAATGCGATAAATATTTGTCTCGGCAGTTGTTCCATTGGTGTTGCTGTGACCCGACACGTGTAGTCGGTAGTATTTGGAACCACTGTCTGATATATTGTATGCTGCTTAAAATAAATTCTGTTTGTATTCTTCTCAAGTATGCTATTTAGTTCTGACATTTTAGTGATCGACGGTGTTATACGTGGCATCCACAGAGCAAGTTTGTTTATGATAAACTGTACATCAACCCCTCCAGATCTAAACAAGCAATCGTTTTGTTCTGCTCAAATATGTTTTACTCCGCGAAATACTTTATCGTGATCGCGACAAAAGCAGAAACTCATACTTAGTGGAAGCATCATTGTAATCTGACGTGATCCTGCTGCAAGTTCTCTTCGCCTAGCAAAACCTTCGTTGTAACGTGGATTTGTTTACGTCAAGTGTGTTAAGAAGCAAATTTAACATTGCAATACCGTTTGAATCTGCACCTGGTGGTGTTATATTAAGATTATTAAAAGCTTCCGTATGGGAAACTCTTGTAACGTCTGCATTAGCCCCTGCAGCAGGTGTCGCAATATCCAGAGCAACAGCATTAGCAATGAGAAAATTTTTAACAATTACAGTATTTTCGTCTGCATTAGCGCCGTGTACTGTAACGCCTCTCTTTAAAAATTCAGTTGAGTCAGCTATACCCCGTCCAGTATCTTTAAACCACATCATGTTCGTTGCAGTTATTCTCGAGTAATCATGTGAAATCGAAATAATATTTAAAATTGTACTTGCAACTTGTAGATGACATGAAATATCTTCTATAGTTTGATTGGCCAGTTAATATCTAGCACTTTTGAATAAACACCAGCCGTTATTTATAAGAGTTACTTCTGCTCCAACTGCAATTGCAGCAGGTGGATTGGCTACTGTCATAATCTGACCACGAGCTTATAACATAGCCTCATGTGGCAGTAGAAATACGTCTTCCTCTATGTTATTAAATGTTCTGATACCAGTTCTTTTCTTTTGGTTCGTTAGAATTTTCATCGAGATATTCAACATACTCAAATTCTGTCACAGCGTTGTCTATGTCATGAGTTTCTGTTAACTTGAGATAATTTATAACAGACATTTTGCTTATTAGATTATATAAAATTTTCTTGCGGCACTGTTTCATTCGATATTAATGTTTGTACTATCTGCTCACCCTTTGTTGATAATAGTTTTTTTTTGGTTGTTTTTACCATAGCTCGCTGAGTTTCTTTTGTTGGAGCGATTTCTGAGATAGCTTGTTTTATTTCAGATGCAGTCAGTGGATCTCCTTTTATTTTTTCAGATATTTTTTGATCAACCGCAGTACCAGTGGCAGATGCAACCCCAGTTGCAAAAGCTTTACTTGTGTCAAGAGCAATTGGTGCAACTTTACGCGTTATATCTGGAATATTTTCAAGAACTCTAGTAAATATATTTACAAAAATTCCTCCTAGTATTGTTCTTCGATAATTTTTTCTTTGTTTCATTATATCTGATGTTGTATATAATGTTTATTGTTTACTGTTGCTCTCGTAGATGTCAAAAAAGAAGTTACAACTTCATAATTAAAATGCAACTGTTTTCCAGATTGATCTGACAACTGCATTATTATTCTTGATATTTGATTTTCAACATTTAAAGGATAATAGATAATATGTCGTGGAGTTATTTGCATGAGATAGCCTTGCGGAACTTCTGGTGAGTAACTGTAATTCGTTTTACCCTTGCTACCTTTTGATGTGTAAGAGCCAGAAGCAATAGAGCAATTTACTAATATTGTATTTACTTCTGTTATATTTACTGGCAGTTCACTGTCATACGTAATAGCCTGATCAAGAACTGTGTAACTTTTTTCAATAAATCCTAACAGTTGTGCAATACTTTTTTGTCTTGGTTCAAGACCGATTAATATATTTTTCAAAGTTATCATAGCTCGCAATGTGTTATAACTCGCTGCCAACTCAAAATTATCAGCCACACCGCCAGCTTTTGTTATGAGCTCTTTGATTGTCCTGTTTAGATCAGTAATATTATAAGCTCCTTGTGGAATTTTATTTTTTTGTGGTAGATATTTAAGATGTTGTAATCGTGGTAAACCAAATTTAATCGTTAACATCAGTTTTCACGTTAGGCATAGCATTCCAACAAGTACAAGAAATTATTCCAATCTCATATTGTTTTGCAGGATCTAGTTGTATAGGCGGAATATAATTTACTGAAAAATTTGCGCTATCTTTCGCAGACTAACTAGAGTCTAGCAATAATGTTGTTGACATTTTTTATATTAGATCATTTTACAAAATTAAGTCGCGGTGTAAAGTTTCATATTCGTCAGATGTTAATAATCCGCTCGATCTTAGATGATCAAGTATGTCAATGATTTTATTATCAATTTCAACACTAGCATTCCCAGCTTCTTTAGATCCTTAGATTATATTAATATCATTAATCTACCTAACATTTCAGTAGTTGATGCAAATATTTCTACACCAGTTCCTGTTTTTCCTTCTCTATTTTTTCTACACGAGTTGTATCAAGCGCAGTAAATTTCCTTTTAAAACTCCACCCCTTACCAAAAGGTTTTGTTCTACTATTTTCTGCTGTTCTTCCAAGCATGAAAGCAATAATACTATGTCTCATTCTATCATAAAGTGGATGCATATTCTCAATTTCTGTAAGCGTGTTTAAGTCATTTTTAGCAGCAACTCCGTTTTTAAATATGCTTCTAATTTATCAATTAATGTTTTATATTCTTCTTCCGTCCACTTATTTATATTATCAATACCTATATCTTTTATATTTCTTTCTTTACAAATTCATCATACTCATTTTCAGTTATCGTAATATTTGCTATTGTTATTAAAAAACGTTTTTGCTCTCCAACCTCCATATACTTTACAGTAAGATCACCAACACTTTGTTACTCATCTCTGATATATTTTATGTCTCCTGATAAATTTGTTATAATATTTTTTATTCCTTGCGTTGTTAACTCTGCCAATCTTCGCTCAAGTTTCAGCGAATCATTTATCAACAGATCTGTTTCAGCTTGTCTAGCAGCAGGATCAGCTATATTTGCTGTAAGTGCCTCAGTTTTTTTTTCTTCATGATATCTAGTAACAATTTTTGCAGCAGCTGCTTCTTGTTGTTCTTTAACAATTCTAACCAAACCTTGTTCTTGAAGTTATGTTCTTCTTCTGATATTGGTTTAGTTTCAAGTTGTTTACCAAATAGTGCATCAGTAACTGGTTTGAATATTGTAGCTGTTGCTCCTGTAGCAGTTACTTGTCCACGTCGTGCTTCCTAACGTCAACATTATCCAGTCCTGGAAATAATAAAAAACAACCAGTATTTCGCCGAACAAATATGTCAACATTATAAAAACCTTGAGGGAGATAAACAGAATTACACTGTTTATTACGTGACAGTGAGAAATACGATCTTATTTTCTTCATCTCCATGTTATTTAGCGGAATATCATCAAAAACTACTATCTTATGTTCATCTGCATCAAGTTGATTAACTGGAATAAGATATTCTGGCTGCCTAATTATAAACAAAATCTTCACCAGCCTTAAGATCATCACGAAGCTTGTTATTATACTCGCTTAATAGCTCATACTTATCCTGCTGTGAATTGATTGTGTAAATATAAACTCTATCGGAGTTAAAATTATCACCAAGAAGCAAATTCATAAGCAATTTTTTTTCCCGATTCCCTGACAATGACAATCAGGAAGTTCATTACTATGTCTATGCATCAACAGCCTCTCCGTATCAAAGTTTAATATCGACGAATTTGCCATTGTTGTTATAATTTTATATATTATTAAACTAATGTTGATAATTTTATGTAGGGCATAAAAATAAGTTACTATACAAAATTTGGAACATTAGCAGGAGATTTATCAATAGAACGTTATCAAGGTGACTTATCTAAGTATGAAACTCTTGATCAGCTCAAAAATTAAATCAATAATTTACTAAATGTTGCAAGTGTAGATCCAAATGAAGTCGTCCTTTTCCAGGACAAACAAGGACGATTAAAGACAAGTAATATGCAACTGTCAGATGTACTTGTACGAAATCCTACTGCGGTTGCTGATAATATTGCTACTTTTAACAATTGAGGTAAGATACAAGATTCTGGTAGGTCAGTTAATGATTATGTTAAAATAGCTGGTGATTTATTGAATGGGAACATTGTTATGAACTAGAACAAGATTACATACCTTGGGAACCCAACTGAGAATAATGATGCTGCTACAATGAAATATGTTGATGGTCAGGAATCAAAGTACCTGTCGATGCATGGTGGAAAGATGCGTGCATTTTTCAGCATGAACAAAAATAGCGTTACTTACCTCAGAATGCCAGAGTTTGATTTTAATTCTGCAACAAAGAAATATGTCGATGATAAGGAAGCTCCAATCAATAATGAAATAACAGCGCTCAAAAATGAATTTCTTGGTCACGTGAACACGTTTTAAGTTTTCGCAGAAACATAAACATACTTAAAAATGAATTTTTTTTAAATCCATAAAATGTTGACATCACACTTGCTAATATTAACACAAAATTCAACGACATTATCAGTGGAATTCTTAGTATTGTTGATAGAACTAGTATGATTAAAATTCCTCACAAACAAATTAAAAATATTATGTATACTGTTGCTTCTGGATCTGGTGCATGGACGCAGCAAAATAACTCTATCAAAAACACTGAAGAAGTTACTGGTGTGTATAGATTGTCAGTGTTTAGCAGGACAAAGTTTAAAATACTTATCAGATTTCTATGGAATGTAACTGATGAGTCTTCTGGAACTGTGTCTACAGCATTAGAAAAGGTGTTTTGAAGAAATATTTGCACTTGAACCAGTCGATAAAACTTTAACAAATGCCTCTTATCATTGGTGTTTGAAATTTCTAGGTGAAATACTGCAATTAGCTGATATTTTACCTGGGACTATGTAAGCAAATATTATAATGAAAGAAAGTATAATTGATTTCAATCATATTTCAAAAGATATTCCAGGACAGGATGCAGACGCACTAATACAATAATACAAATATTATCACTGAAAACTTTGGTGCGTGAAAAAATGTTACAAATATTACAATAAAATACTTCGAATAATATAATATCTGCGTTGTTAATGGCCAGTTTTGGTATAATTTCAAGTGGGGCATCATTAAATCCGTTTTTGTTAATCATATCTGGTGTTGGTGTTTCTCTTACAGCAGCATTTTACCTAGACATTTAAAAAAACATCATGGTTGTCGAACAGCCGTTATAACTTACAAAAACTATTTGATCAGAATCGATCTTACTTGCGAGGTGTAAAATATGATATGGATGACTTAATATGTGAGTTTCGCATTATTGATAATATGTTATCAGATATTTTACCAATGAGTTAGCAAGTATGAAAAAGAGTATCAAAAGAAGTATAATATAATGTAAAATCTTATCTAAACTTAAGAATAATATCACTTACCTTCCTACTCTGTGAATGTCCGCATAGCTCTTACCTGGTCAAGCTCCTGCCGCGGACTGATTTATTTGGCGTAAACCAGCCTTTTATATGCTGCGTTTAGTCTAGTTCTAGAACATTCTACGCATACGCATTACAGTATTTTCTTGTTCTAAAACGTTTCCCGCATGCGCGTTACAATATTTCTTGTTCCAGTAAATTTTACATAATCACGCGATCTCTGCATGACACATACCGTAGTCATCCTTGTGTGACTAAAAATAGAGCTACCTGGATTATAAAGCATGTGCACAACAGCTCTTAGACAACAGTCTAGACAAGAGGCAGACAGGAGGCTATAGGTAATAAGTCAACGCGTCCTTGTGTGATTAGAGATAGAGCTAAAGCATGTATATAATGATGATTAACAACCACCTGGCTTCAGACCTGCAAAATATTGAAGACAATAGATTGTTGTATAAAATGCATGTAATGACAGAGAGAGAGTGGTGTAATTTGTATCTTGCGTTAGAAGTCTTAGTATCCTTTTGAGAAGGGGATGGAGTAAGAGTTTTAGGACAGTTTGATAGTTAAAATGGGTGGGTAATTTATAGGCCAGACATTGGGTGGGCTAGAAACCTTAGTATCCTTTTAAGAAAGTGGGTGGGTGAGAGTTTTAGGACAGAAAGGGGGATAATTTATATTTGTTTTGATGCTTGAGAGAGGTAAAAGTAGGGTTTGGGCTAGAAATCTGTTCTTCTGCTACTACTCAGGAAAACAAACATACCAGATATTTGAATATTTAACTCTGATACATTTGATAGAACAATAGTATGGCTCAAATTTATATTTCAATATAGGTGAAAATCGTAAAGTTCATCTGAACATATTACACTGTGCTGGAGTCATGGACGAAGGGCCTTGAACCCAATCCAAAGCAAATATCAACAATTTGAATGTGGGTTAACTAATGGAAACTCTTCCATGGGTAGCTAATGTTTTGATTTTCAAAGTTAAATATCTTACCAACAAAAACATAGTCGTCTCCCTCGTTCAACATGCCTCCACAATCAGAGACATCCCGTGGAAATAACAGATAGCTACGTCTATTGTCGTCCAAGGATAATTTATTCTCCTCAACCTGAAATAATGAGGGTGAACTGCTGTTTAAAAGGATATGCCACGTTCGCTCTTTCCGCTTGAGACTCGTACAAACAAAACAGTTGTGATTTTCAATCATTTGACGGATTCTTGAATTGCCTGAAGGCGGAAGAGTAGAATTAGTTTTCACATAGACTAAAAGTAAATTTTCTTCAGAGTCTGGCTTTAGAATTATTCGATTATAATATTTTGGCACACAATGGTAAACTAGGCAGAATGAGTAGCATTTGAATATTTTAAAACGTAATTTATATTTTAGCTCATGCTGCTAAATGCGCTAACTAGAAGTAGCCATCTAATCATAGTGTCCTATTTAGTCATATTTCACTGTGTAATTGATATCGGTCAATCGATTTATTTTGTTCGTTCCAGGTTAACACATATTGGTTTGTGACAAGTGTCTCATTGTATAAATATTTTCGATACCGTCAGGCAGATTAAATCTAGTGGAGCATGCTTAACAATATAATATACGCGTGATTGAATTAAAATTAATATATTCTCTACTAGTTTATTAGGCAGGGAATACTCGGGGCTGCAATGTTAATATACACTACTCAAACCATTGTGATGTAATGTGTTTGTGATTTTTAACGTAGCATAAAACAATACTTCAGTCATAGCGCTACGATGTCTGCAGTTTGGCAATTTATAGTGATATATAGCACTTGGGCACCATTCCGCAGACATGAAGCATGATGTCACACCCAGTCACATTATCCCGACAAGAGGCCGACCAGTCCTAACACTCTCCTCCTAATGTTGAGCGTCAAGCGAGGCAACTGTTAGTAGCATTTTTGTCTTTAGCATGACTCGACCAGGGATCGAACCCACGACCTCCCGTATCCGAGGCGGACGTTCTAAACACTAGGCTACCGGATCGGTTCTCAAACAATTGCTCCGTTTGTCTCTATTTTCAGTCAATAAATTTTGATGTATTTGTTTTAGAGCTAGTACTTTGATTTCCTTATCAAAATGAAATAGAAACTATATCTTTATTTGCTTCTTATGGTTGCAGTCAATTCATTATTAAAACTTCAATATATTGATATGTCCTATAATTTAGACGAAGGAGTGTTTTCTATTAAATAAAAAAAAAATAACTTTCTCATTTCATTCTCTGATTTATAATTTCTAACTCATCTTAATCCTAACATTATCACTTTCTTCGCTTTTCAAACCTAACGAAACTTCAAAACGAACAATTGGTGAGTTTGTGTTGTTTATCCAAAAGGAGTGATGGATTTCATAGTTTTCCGTGAGCATCGTACAACTTCGTAAATGTCCGTTACGCTTAGACTTAAAGTCATATTGTTCCCTCCTTTATTAGGTTTTAAGAAAAACATTATAATTAGACACTGTATACATTAAATGTAGACGACAAAGTGATTACTTTTTATGTATTTGTAGCCTTACATCAACGCTTCATTGAAAGCAGACTATTCCAGAATTAGGCAAATTTCAGTAAGGAGGCTTATTGCTTTACACTGAAAACTTTAATTGGGTTTGAAAAGCAAAGATGTCCATAATAGGGCCAGCTTGCTGATAGTAGAATTAACACATTATAAAGTAATAAAAAAATAGTAAGTTTTGTCTACATTTTTAAACCTAGATTCTTTGTTTTTTAAACCGGTACCGGTCTATAATATGCCATGAATTGGGTGGGGTGGTAGGCGGAAACTCTATATAAAAATGTGTACATCACTGTCACTGTATGAAGTCGTTTAACAAGACGCACGAACTGATTATTTCCACCCTAATATATATTTTACAATGTTCAAGAAATGTATTTTTTATGGCTGTGATATTGGTGCATTCATTATAACTGCACAGTGACGAGGTTATCAAAAATATGATATAAAAATAAAAACTTATAGTGCACTGACTGGTTCAGGAGAACATCGACAATATCCAATAATGATGAAAAATGACAAGTGCATAAAATAAATCTTTTTCCTTGGTCCGGAATGATTTTGTTCTCATCATTTATATTCTTTACGAATTTAAATATTTTGTGAAACGAAAAGTGTAACGTTACATTTAAAGCTATTTCTATGGACAAAATGAATTATGTTTATAAAATAAACAATTATTGAATTATCGACCAGGAAACGTATCATCCCATTAATATTATCTTTATCTAATATGCAATTTGGTGAAAGCGACATGAAAGATATCTAACGTGAAAGTAATGTGAATTACAAATTTTAAAATACCATAGATACACAAGGTAAAAGGTAACACTATTAATAAGTATTTACAACACATTTCTTTCTCCTGCTCATTTCAAATGTCCTTTGGTTGCTCTCCACTACTGGAAGAATTAGACTGTTGTTAAAGTGCTGAATTGTCCTTTTGTTTTGTATACTCTTTCCTTTATCGTTAGACACCGCATACCTGAAACAGAGCTTAACTAATGAATGGAATCCAACTTATATGACAGTTGGATTTATGTACTCACTCGGAACCTTCTTTGAACTTCTAACGTGTATTTTGTATATGGAGTACCTCTTAAATTGTCAGGTTTTCCTTCAGAGACACGTGCCAGAACAACTGCAATACAGAAACAAAGTTTTTGCAATATAGTTAAAAAAATATGCATTAAAGTTTTTAAAATTTACCTGTAATTACCTATGTTGGAAATTCTCCATATTTATTTTCATCATTATCTTATACATATATGTATGTAATTATGTATGTATGACTCTATTTTCGTTTTAATATAAATTTCATCCGGTTTATCAAGTTCCTGATAATAATACCTTAAAGTGATTAAAGAAAGATTAAATTACAAAATAAAGCAACACAAATACGTCACCTAACGTGTATACACATAATGGAACATGATATACACTAAAACCATATGAACATATTTCTCGAGAAATAAGTGTTGATATTTTTTGGAATAGCGCTTGCGTTCCTTGAACGTTTGCTTATTGCTTAGTGATTCAATGTAAATAAAGAAAGTGTATTTTGTTAAATCTGTAACATTACCTTTCAGGTAGTAACTGCAATGATTTAATCTATATCTTCTGAATATTTTTAAAATTATTACTATATTTATTCCAGGCTTCGATGTTTGCCAATCTTTTGCTCGCTCATTCACTTGATCCAATAAAGATATATACCTACTGATAACAAGTATTTTAGTTTTACTACACTGACATATAATGCTGCTTTAACTTGATTCAAACTTTTATGCTAGTGAATAGACTTAAGTTGGCAAGAACTTAACCAGCATAATTCGTATTAACGATATGGAATTGTGCAATTATAAATTTCGACATTTTTAAAGACGTGATATGTTTCCAAGTAACTAAAGATGATACATTTTCCAAGTACATAACTTAGTTTTCATAGCGTGTCTTAGTTATCAATTATATTGTATTTTTTTATTAATGATGATAACTTTGAACTTCGAAAAAAATAATGATCTCTATAGTACTTGTATCACTAACCTAATATTTATTATGCAAAATAAAAACAAACTCAGAACAATGAGGGGTATGTGTATCATGGTCAATCGGAATCTCTCATAGCCATCTACATGCTCCGGCCAAATTTCGAATTGGAATATGGTTGTCATGGAAACCTGTTGTGAGTGTGTGTGTGTGTGTGTGTGTGTGTGAGTGAGTGTGCGCGCGAGTGTGTGTGACCTTGTTGTTCCTACCAAAGCGTAATTTTAGATTACATTTGCTTGAAATCTGTCTGGATGGCAAACACATGGATCGCTCTTATTTCGTCAAATAAAATGCAATTATTAAATATTGCAGGTATGAGATACCATCTTTATCTCCACCCTACCATGTTGTTAACTTTAATGAGATTATTGACCTGATTTACAGGATTGTCATAAAGGCTCAAATTGCAGTCAGCGTGGCACAAGTAACCATACAGCCAACTCAAAATGTACCCGTTGTCACCTATTACAAACTGTACAACAGGTGTTCTGTCCGTCCGAATGTTCTTCAGTCTAATACCTTGTGTTAAAAGTCAGCACCTAATGACTCAGTCAAAAGTTTTTAATTGCATGTAATACCTCAATTGCTCCACAACCTAAAATGCCAAACAGAACATATTGGATAGTCTACAGCGTGTTTACAGGAAGAAAATGATGCAAAGAGGTATTAAAAGCATTAGGTATATGTGTTTACAAGTGATTCTTATGATCAGTGAAGTTTAAACGAGATAGAAGAATAAAGTTGTGGTGGCATCTATATTTGTAATAGGCAGCTATACGATAGATAATTTTCCTAAATTTAAGCAAGGTTTATAATTTATTTTCTCACAACTGGGAATGTGTCGTTTACCGCATTATAAATGTAATTCAAATGAACATTATTTTTTCTTTGTTACATTTTGCATTGGTCTTCTGAAGATGATCATTTGACTGAATTACACTCTTTTTGTTTCCTTTATTTTCTAGAAGAGCAACAACAGCAGGATCAGACCTTTTTTGCATTCGTACGATTAAAATTTTGACATCGAATATTATACAAAAGGAGTTAGTTTTAGTGGTGGTCTTACATTGAATTTAGTTATTGCCAGTCGTAGTATAAATGTAATTTAAGAAAAACAAATATTTTCTTTATTGGAATTGTTAGTAGATGCTGCACCAAAAGTTGAGATAATAGTCTGTGTATTTCTGAAATATCAGCACTAGTAACAGCAACAGCAGTAGATGTAGTTTTTTGTGTCCTAATATTAGTAACAGTCTCCAGTATAGGAAGTAGAAGCATCATCTAACTCTTTACAAAGACCACCACCACTACCACCATCATAAGTATTCTCATCATTTCTGATTTTGGTATTAGTCTGAAAGAAAGAACCATACAAGTTTCCTGTATCTATTACCAACCTGTAGTTGTACTACACATAGATTCCAACAGTGTCAAAGGTTTGCAGTTACAGGCAAAGGTCACTTGGATAGCTACCAATAGCACCAACAGAGAGTGTAGGAACATTGTAGACTTCTCCATGATACGATAGCTTTAAAAAAGGAGGACTTTAGTCGTGACAAAAAGGCCAATAACTAAACTTCGACGATAAACTCACTCCATTCAAACAATAAAGTTTATTTTCTTTTCTTCAGTGAACCAACTGCTAAACTCCACTTTACTTTGATATTTATTATAACCTTGTTTACAAGGTTCAAACGTTCGAAAGTTTTTGACTTCTAAATACATTACATTGTGATTATATGATATTTATGAACTAGGTTATGATACTTATCAAAGATACGATGGTACAAATAAGTATTTTTTATTTTTACAAATGATAGATTATAATTCATTGGATAGGTTGGTCATCTATTCTTCCTACCCTACCCCGACTCTATCTCTTTCGCTTTTGTTTATGCTTCAAGATATTGCAAACAAGAAACAAGATGCCAACACAGAGATATGTAGGATGCAGTTTCTATGCTTTTTGATTATTTAAGGGAACTCCAAAAGCATATTTACGGTTTGCAATGAGACAGTTGTTAGATATGGTGATCATGGCCTTATTGGAATCCTTTATCCAAATATTTCATCTAATTTGTAGATAGAAATGCTTTAAAATGCTTAATAGATATGGATGAGACAGGTAGCATGGGGTTGTAATTCAATAATAACCGCAAAGGAGGAATAAAGAATACTGACTACATTTTATAAAGAACTAATCTACAATATTTTATCTTGAAAATAAATAATTAAACTGTTTGAATTAAGCAATTTTGTATTATTAGAATAATAAATTGGAATTTTACCTTTCCCTACGTCGTAAGAAAACCTAAGTCTGTTTACACTAGTCCACCTGCTCCTGCTGAATTTCTTTTATGCCAAACAATGATTCAGCTTGCCCTTTATAGTGTGTAGCCCTCATGAAGATGAAGACAAATCTGCCAAAATATCAATACTAACCATAGACGTTGAACTTTTGCCCTTCCGACTATTGTTTGTTTTCTTTACTTCAGTGGACCGATTGATAAAATAAACTTTGATTTGATGTTTGTTATGAAAGGGGTCATATACTAGGTTCAGATTTACGAGAGTTTCTGACTTCTAAATACATTGCATTTTTATGATATTAATGAAATAGTTCATGCAATTCTTCAAAGTTTTTAAATTTCATAGTATTCATGTATAACACATACTCGATTTGGTGTTTATTCATAAAATCAATTTGCATAAATTGATCTATATAGTTTGCAATGTTTCGCACTAGACTAAGTGAGAGGTCTTTTTAATGAATGCTAGCAATTTTGTAAATCGGTTACCTTTAGACAAAAGCGCTAAATTAGTTAATGTAATTTTACATGTTCTTTTGGAAATGACATTGTATTGTTAAATTTCTGGAATTTTAAATCTTTACAAGAGTCAAGCCGTTCAGGTGCCTAACAGTCAGACGCGATTATGCTGGTCTTTGCTTATATGACGATTTGTCACTAGATCAGTGCTCAGTTTGGCGATCGACTATGCACTCTTTTGTTTCAGCATGATTACATTTTATGCATTTTTGAAGAATCATGCTATTTTTAAACATGCTGGAGCAAAAAGTTTAAACATGTATTTTTCGTTAAAATGATGCAAATGATACTTTCGAACATGGAATACATTTAACAAAAAGCAAAGCTTTGAACTCTTAAGCTCTTACATTTTACATTATGTGTGCCTCTATGAAAACTATAACCCATTTATACTTGAGAGTTGACTGCATACCGTTTGCCCATTTGCAGAATAAATTGCCCTTTGCATCGATGGAGTGAATGGTGCAATTGCGAGAACCTTCTTGTTTCTTTCTCGTACAATAAATCTTATACGTTGCATTGCAAGTATATACTATATTTATTATACTATAATAAAATCTTTACTATGCATTACTTAGTATAGTTTACTGTAAAGAAATCATTTATCAGCTCAAAACTCCATTGAACTTTTACAAGCAAGACAACCTCAATGCAGCAGAGTTTATTCTGGAAGAAAAAGGAAGAGTGCGTTGGACGAAAACAAAATATGGACGTTGCTTGCGATTGAATGATATGAATGGCCCAATGGTTGGAAAAGGATAATTACTTAATTTAGACCACAAAGTACCTGCAAAACAGCAGAAATAGTCATTTTATCTTAGAAATTGAATAGCTTCACACATCGAGTGAGCGGAGATTATGATCGAAATAGTAAAACATGAACCTAAAATGCAATATTGGCGTAAAGTGTATGCATACAAGAAATTAATACTGAAAATAATTAATGAAATCCATCTAAATTTCATGTTGAGATCAGACATTAAAGAAAACATGTCTTGTATCTACCTTAATCATGTACAACTGGATTTAGGGATAATTTTATAATACAAGAGAAAACGTATAAAGAATATATTAAGTATGTCACGAATAGATTGAAGCAAAATAAAATATATACATACAACATAAACCTTGATTATTTGCATCGAAATTTGAATTAAAAAAGTTAAGGTATACAAGAAAAAGAACTTGCTATCAACATTGTTATATTGCAAGAAAAGAAACAAATAAAAAACAACAAAAAAGTAAATCAAAACAAAATCCCAAAAGTGCCGGTCTTTTGAGTGGTAAGAAAAGTGATTTATCCTTGATTTTACTGGAATGAAGGATGACTCATTCTTTTGAAATGCACATTACACCACTAATATAAAGATCAATAATAATAATAATAATAATAATAATAATAATAATAATAATAATAATAATAATAATAATAATAATAATAATAATAAAAATAGTAATAATAATAACAACAACAACAATAATAATAATAATAATAATAATAATAATAATAATAATAATAATAATAATAATAATAATAATAATAATAATAATAATCATAATAATAATAATAATAGTATAAACTCAGGCAATTTGAAATTCCCGACAGCTGCAAAATTTGACATTTAACCGCTTATAAATATGCATACGTATTTTACATTAATGGTCAAGTACACTAATATTAAAATAAAACAAGAACTTATTTTTTTTTTTTTAAACATTAGAAATCCTTGATCTGAATTGCAATGTAATTTTGTTTCTGAATTTCCTAATTTGACAACAAGTCAACACTGCCAGATCGGTGACATTTATTTAATTTGAAATGCACATTACACCACTAACATAAAGATCAATAATAATAATAATAATAATAATAATAATAATAATAATAATAATAATAATAATAATAATAATAATAATAATAATAATGATGATGATGATGATGATGATGATAATAATAATAATAATAATAATAATAATAATAATAATAATAATAATAATAATAATGATGATGATGATGATAATAATAATAATAATAATGATAATAATAATAATAATAATAATAATAATAATAATAATAATAATAATAATAATAATAATAATAATAATAATAATAATAATAATAATAATATGGACTGTATAAACTCAGGAAATTTGAAATTCCCGACAGCTGCAAAATTTGACATTTAACCGCTTATGAATAGGCATACGTATTTTACAAAAATGGTCAAGTACACTAATATTAAAACAAAACAAGCACTAATTTATATTTTTTTTTGAAACATTAGAAATTCTTGATCTGAATTGCAATGTAATTTTGTTTCTGAATTTCCGAATTTGACAACACGTCAACACTGCCAGATCGGTGACATTTATTTAATGATCACCAGGTCAAAACAATTCTAATTCCTCTTACCTCTGCAATTTTCTATGAAAAGATGTTTATAGAACTTTCACCTGATGTTTACTGTCAGCAACAAGGTGTTTACAAACCAAAGACAAGTTTTACCCGTCTTGCAGCGGTCACTGGAACATATTTACAATGACTTCTTGTGTGTGTGTGTGTGTGTGTGTGTGTGTGTGTGTGTGTGTGTGTGTGTGTGTGTGCAATTTGGATTTTGAAAGTAGCTTTAACAATTTTCCAGTCATATCGCTATGTTGGTTGCAGTGTGATAATTTATAGTGACGTCTAGCACTGGGGCATCATGCCACAGATATGTAGCATGATGTCTCACCCATTCGCATTATCCTGACACCAGGCCGATCAGAGTTAGCACTAATCTCTTAATGATGATCGCCATGCGAGGCAGCTGTTAGTACCATTTTTATAAGTCTTTGGTAGGACTCATCCGGGTTTCGGACCCGCGACACCCGAATCTGAGGAGGAAGCTCTAACCTCTAAAAATAACTTCTCTGTGTCTGCAAATTAAATCTTTGTTTAATGAAGAAATCGGTGTTTAGTTAAATGTACACTCAGCGTATTCCAGTCACATTGGTTAAATAACTCAAGTCAATGTCAAATAAGAAATTGGGGCGCATTTTATCCTAAAGGAAAGGGTAAAATCTGTTTGCAGGACTGTGGTAAATGTAGCCCATCCACAAAAGAGAAGGGAGTGCATTTTGCAGTAAGTGGGACCGGTATATTTCAAAATGTACATTTTTTGCATTAAAGTCATCTCAAATTGTGAAGGTTAAGGAGAGATACGATAACTCAATATTTACTAAAAGTGTCAGTAGGTCAGGCAAATTTCCCGTTTGTATGTTGCTTGCAATGGCCATATTTATCTTCTTTTCAATCCATATGCATCACAGTCCCTTGCATCAACCAATTGTCTATGGATCTCGGCGAGGTGAGCAATGGGATAATCAAGTTATTTAGGTTATAAATAGCTATTTCTAAGCCTAATGTTTAGAGGTGACCCAAAACAAAAAGAATTATTCCTATGTTTCAGTCTCCTATTTGAAGAATTATACTAATATTTTGTTTTTGTGAAAATTGAAACAAATATCAGTATTTTTTTCTAAAGATGAAATGATTTATTTCTTAAGACGAATTAAATGGGAAGCAGTAATCTTGTGTGAAATATATTTTAAGAGATATCCAGACATATGTATTGTATGATATTTTTACAATAGTGCATTAAACTAAGTATTTCATCAATAATAATAACAATAATAATAATAATAATAATAATAATAATAATAAAAATAATAATAATAATAATAATAATAATAATAATAATAATAATAATAATGATAATAATAATAATAATCATCATCATCATCATCGTCGTCGTCGTCGTCGTTGTCATCATCGTCGTTGTCATCATCATCATCTTCTTCTTCGTCATAACCGTCATTATGGTCATCGTCATCATCATCGTAATCTTCGTCGTCGTCGACATCGTAGCCATCATCATCATTATTATCATCATCGTCATCGCCGTCGTCATATTCGTCATCGAATCGTCTTCATCGCCATTGTCATTTTCATCATCATCGTCGTCGTCTTCGTCATTATCGTCATCACCAGCCAGCAAGCCAACCATTGAACTAATGAACTTGAAATATGAAAGTCATAATCCCAAAGTACTCAAATAAAACTATAAACCTTAAAAAATAAAATTATATTATAAATTTAATAGATGATAAAGATATTCATAGCATATCATAAGATGTTGTTTGGTTAAAAATAATATTTATATGACCAGATATTTGGGATAAGTAAGGATATTTGATACATGTCCTTAACGTTTACTAGTATCAGACTAACCTGACTGAAATATGGCTGTATAAATATGAATCATAACATAAAGAATAATGCGTTTATATATTTCAAGAAATCTTGTGTAATATAGGGTGATATACTCTGTGATGGATCTTTTGAGTTTATATACACGGACACCTTTCTGAAAGATTTTATTACGATCCACAAAGGATCTTGGCTGTGGGGACCCATAAATCAGACTCTTAATTATTCGACAACGGCTGATTTGCAATTTCGCGCTGTTGCTGGCGGACGCAACGATCTTTTGTAAAAATACCACTGGAGGTTTATAACGACAAAGAACGTCTGCGATTGGGAGAATCAATATCATCTACTTGGTATTGTATGAACGTCTTTTGAAGTCCAGAGAAAACATCCGACCTTTACAAACCAACCAGCATATTTAGAAACAGAGGCTTTGATTCTGGAATGGTAGAGTCGCTTCAAGTTCATTATAATTTGTCTATTATCTGATCATAATCATTTGGTGATCTTGTCACAGATAACCCATTTCATTTTTCACCAGATCGTGAAACATCTTGGGGTATGCTAGAACTGCATACAAGTACGTATCATAATATCTTAATTAATGATGAGAAACAAAATACATGGCAGTTGAGTCTACATTTCAGTTTTCAACAACCGTGGAAACAGGAGCTTTGACGTTGATTACGACCGAGGTGTCTGTGTATCTTCAATGTCACAGTAATCGATTGACACATATTTGTTTTACCCATGACATAAAGAAAATGGGCACATTATTGTTATGCGGGGTGAGAACTTTACAATGCGACTATACATCAGAGATTGAAATGAGATTTGAATACAAAAAATACATTCTTAAGTGGACGTGTGAAACCCGTGCGCGTTGTAAATGCGAGAAAGCGCGTTTCTTCGACATTTTACATAATTGACCTTGTTGATGATGCTTGTGGATTGTTCACAGGATCACCAAAAGAGCTCAGCAATATATTTTCACCAAAACACGTGTTAGTGTCGTTTCAAAACGTAAATCGAGATAATTATCAAGAACATAGTAAAACGATATTTGATACCTTTGAAATACCTGAAGTTTCTTTGCTGTTAAATGGTCATCAGAAACCTTCTGAAGAAATGTTTCTTGACTATGCAGAAACCACTCATCATATTGCTTGTCAACACTGGTTTACAAGTTTCCCAATAAGACTTTCTTTCGTCATACGAGCGTTATACTTTTCACTGGAACATTCCAAGTTTTTTAGGTAATCCGTTGCTGATATGTGCCTTTTTTGCGCGAATAGCTTCTGGGCTTATCTGTTTGTAATAAAAACAAGTTCACTGCTTTATTGTAAGAAAACAATATTTAAAATAAACATGTTTCAGAGAGAGATAGAGTGGCTCCATAAAGAGAGAATAACAATAGTTAAAATGTGTACAAATTAAGCAAACTTTTCATAACACTGAAATGGCAATGAAATAATATCTTGTTGTGATTTAGAAGACAATCAGAAATAAAGTTTTAGATTTCAGTATGAAACTGTTAAAATGTCTAAAACCAGAGTTTTTCTTTATCACTGATTGAAAAGAATTGACAATTCTAAATATTTAAACTGTTGATGGTTATAAAATGAGAACTATACTTAATAACAACTGAAACGTGCTTAACACAATGCATATCTGCCAACATTCCAGACAGTGTTGTAGGTGCATTAGTGATGGTGATTGGGGAGACTAAAACAGTGAGTTTTGTAGTCACACGGGGTTCGTTTGTGCATGACCAATATAAAGACATTGTACTATTGGGAAAAAGTTTAAAAAATTGACATGGAAATGAAATTATAATTGAAAAATATTAAATATGTTTATTACGAGCATTTTATAAAGTAAAAGGTAGTGAAACTTTTGCATGTGCCCTCACATGCTTTTGAGTTTAAGTATTGAGGAGAAATCTGACGTCACAAGTGAAATTGCTTCTAATTCATAAAAAATCCCGTAAATTTTAATAAAGATTGGTTAACATTCCCATTAAATGCAACAAGTAGAACATGCTTTGCTTCTTCAACAATCATTTATGACTGACCTGACGTCTTGAACGGTCATCTTTGAGTAACCTAGCGACAAACTGCGTTGTTGCAATTTGTGTACGTTACTTAGACTGGTCGTTTCTCTTAAAGCAATGCAATAATACATCATCACACAAAAGCATCCGAGGAATTGTCATTCAATTTAACAGTGTGTGGAAAGGAGTTTTTAATCATTGTCTCTGACAATAAACTATATAGACTGTTCAGTGAAATAGAAAAATAATAAAAAAAGAAAGAGCCATACATGCTAATTATATTTATATGAAGGTTATACAACATATAGATGATTTCAATTAACGTTTTATGCATTATGATACAAAGTATCTAATCTATGAAACAAAAATCTTTCATTTATCAATTATTTCAGCTATCTACGCACAATATCTCTTAACATGAAAGGAAATGACTTGCACATAATTATCGGCGTTTGTGTTGCTTTTTATATCCAAATCTCAATCCTATACTGTTAATTTGTTTTCAATAAGCATTAAATATAAATCTTTGTGCAGTATCAAAAAAAGTCTATTTTCTCTATAAAAACTATTAAAATTATGTTAATTAAACCAAATGTTACGAGAAGGCACATTCTTGTGTCATACATCTCTGAATTATCAAGTGGAATGCGTTAAATGAAACTTCCTTTATTACTCACCAGCGCAAATAACATTTCACTAACTAAATATGAAAATAACTGACAGGGGCCATAACTGTGTCAAACATGGATCGGATGAAATACAACCCATAAAAGACATTTAAGTATGTATTAAATAAGATGTTTATATCAAGTAGCATCGGACTATATTCAATTATTCTTAAATTATACTGCTTATAAAAAAATGATATGTGAAGATGTACAATTAATTGTCAATGGCCATATGACGCAATGCAGAAAACCATTATATGGCACATACCTGTCTGTGAAGCAATATTTACAGCATATAAACATCCGAATATGTAGAATTGTTCCTTAGCTATGCTAGGTACGAAGATCTGAGGAATAGAAAATTTTAAATTGCTGGGAAACGGATAGTACTAATAAAAATTGGACCTATGTGTAATTGAGGATTCGCCAACTAAATGGTATCCAATTATGTGAAAGGGTTACAAGAAGTGTCAGTGAAAGGACAGAGGGATGATACAAGTAATTACTGTAGGGTCTATGCATCTCCATATAATTAAAAATACTACTAATACCATCACCACCATCATCACCAACGTCGTCGTCATCAAAGTCATCATTATATTCGTTATCATCAATGACCTTCACAGACCAGGTGTAAGGAATGTTATCCTTTACTCACAATCAGTTTCCCATATTAGAAAAGGATTTTAACCTATAAACAGGAATCAGTCATCAAATGGAGTGATGACCATAATATACATAACGTTTATACAGAATCTTTGTTCGGGAAAAATTAGCATTGCTCTTGTAACCAGATGAATGCTATATATAGATGAACATTAGGACAGTTGTGCATGTGTTGTCAAATTCAGAACCAAGACTGTTGCAACGTTCCACATTCTGATAAAGAACATTATATAAATTACTTTCAAAATTAATAAACATTTATTTTGTTTTCATTGTACAATCTGGGACTATTGTGAACAAGAGCAAATGTATGCACATTTTTTTAACACCACTCTTTCAATAAACTTATAATTTTCAGCAGAGTGCATAACTGATAACTCTCTCTTTCCCTTGCTCTCTAAGAAACTCACGTATAGACAGATTATTTATTTTAATGAATTGTTCTTTCACGCATGAAGTATTTGTTATAGACTCGATTAATAGCGGAGATAACCTGATTTTAATAAGTCTTTTTAGAGATACTTTGTCATCACAATCTAACTATGTAGAGCAAATAAAAAAGTGTAAATGTAATACTAACGATTGCAATAAGCTAAAAATACAGAGCCCCATCCAAATATTGATAAACAGTTAGTCTTATTATGCATACAAATAAGCATTGTGTACCTGGCAGTATTACGAATATTCAATTGCCAAGTCGAATATGTGAAATCTGTATGAAACGTATTACGTTACCAATATATTATAAAACGTATATAGAAGTCATTCCAATGCACTCTGAAGGAAATTGGTGGTAGTGCTGGTGTACACAACATATACATCGTGTGGTTCCTGGTTAAATCTTGGTTCTGAAAATCCAAAGTTTGTGGTTTCCTCACACTGCTCTGGTAAACTACAAGTCAGTGTATACCTGAACCAACATCAAGCTGTCGCGAGTACATAATGAAAGTAACTGATTTTTTTGGTGTAAAATCGGCATGAGAATTCTGTTTATTACACAGTCATATAAAGCTGACAACAAGTAGTGAAATTTAGTAATTTCATGGTACACATAAAAAAAATGATCGATTGTGTTGAAGGATAAGTGATTTAATTTAAAAAATTGATTTAAAATGGCCATATGTACACTCATCTTGTGTCCTTAACGTTTAGTGCAAGCACGTAGATTGCATATAACCTACAAATTAGTGGTGAAGATTTTAAAAATCAATCGTTATAATGAACATGTTTACAAGTTTGGGTTAATTTTCCATTGGATGGATCAGTGAGATAGGGCTTGTTTCGATGTGAGATATTGTCATACAAGTATCGTAGGAATTGTTTGCGATATGGATCGTGTAGGAAAATATTGCGATGTTCAGCCGTAATGATATATATATATATATATATATATATATATATATATATATATATATATATATATATATATATATATATATATATATATATATATATATACCTTCTATCATCATGCAGATGTGTTCAGAATTGTGCATATATATAATCTGAGAGAAAAATTTTTTTCAGTTATTCAATATAATTACACGCTGTACACGAACTGAACTATTGTTCTGGGATTATAGTAAATTTATTCAAATGAGGTCTTGACAATACCATTGTGATACATAAAGACTGATTGCACATCTGGAAATACTTCGGAAACCTAGAATTAATTCAGAACACTATTATTTTAGACTTGTGTAGAATATACCCGGATTATTTTGGATTTAATTCTTACGCTATTACTGTAATTCGTTTTAAATATTGATTTTACAAGTTAGAGACTTAAATTTGGTTGCTACGTTTTACAAACTTTGTCGGGTTTGCATTGTCAGCTACTTAATTTAAGACCCTACAGTCTTAACAATGCTGTTATATAGATGAATAAGTGTCGCCGACAGCGCCATTAAGTGACAGTATGCTCAGGTTATATATCCGCAAAACGGGAGTTGGAATACGATTATTTCAGGTAGGAATTCCATTTAATTGCACGCACTTTCCAAACATCTGGCACCAAAGACTTGCATTTTCACCCTTGCTCCAGCTGTAATTTCTTTGATTACAATGACGATTCCCATGTCGTTTTCCATTTGAAAACATACGCACCAATGGATTATTTGGTATTTTGATAGTGTGTTATGATCTTGTACCACGATTAAAAGTATTTATTTGACCTCCCATGTCTTACAAAATAATTTTTTGCCGTATATAAACACATTTTGTTCAGTATGAATTGATGCGTCTCATAGTTTTGTTGTCATGTTTCAGTTAAGGTTATGGTACTAGCAGTAAATATTAAACCAATCTATAAATTATCCCTACTTCTCCTGTTTGTCTGATTATAGTGTGTCTTAATCAAATGATTTTGTATGAAGTCTAGATGGAAGTAAATAAAAATGGAAATAAATAAAAATGCCCAGTCTAATATTAAATATTACCAAAGCTGGAAAAAATATTGAATATCTTGTAAACATTACCCCGTCAAAACGGAAAGTCATATCGATATGGGTTTTCTTACGCAGCCTTGTTAGTCGTAAAGGAAGTTATGCCTAGCTGACACCTAATATGTGCAACAAAAAGCAGCTAATTTGAAAATCGTGTTGTCGCTGTATAATATAAAAAATAATCGTTCAAACACGGAGCAATTAAAAAGAAGAAATTGTCCAATAATGTATTCATGGAAATCTCTCTCATCCAGAAGTGAGCCTGTCATTTTGATGGACTCATTATTATTATTATTATTATTATTATTATTATTATTATTATTATTATTATTATTATTATTATTATTATTATTATTATTATTATTTTATTATTATTATTATTATTATTATTATTATTATTATTATTATTATTATTATTATTATTATTATTATTATTATTATTATTATTATTATTATTATTATTATTATTATTCCTACTACAAATATTTTTTTATCAACGTATTTAGTTTAATGAAACATTATTTAAGAAATTAGAGAGTAATGAATATCCAGTTCTCTCTCCCTTATCTTGCATTCAAAATTGACGTATTCCATTTTGATCTGTTGTTTAAATTAAATCACTTGATCTTTATCTAGGTCACTGATCAAAGTTTCTTTGAGCGCCATGACAAAACTTTAATATAATTGGTAATTGAAACTTACATATGAGAGTGAAATGAACATCAGAATTTTTGCCGTTGACACATTTTAACTATATTGCTCAAAGGACTGGCGAGGTCACTGCCAATATGCTCTGGTTACGGGGTGTAGACGGGATAATCTATTTGTTAGTAAACATGTATCCGCTAACCGTGTAAATCAGATGAAAGTTCTAGGCATAAGTCTTTTAACAAACTGATTAAGGGGAATTAGCGGTGTTGTGACGAAGTGACCACTACATAAAGTTCATCGTTCGGACAAGTTTGAATGTGTTCACAAATTTAACAACAAAATTTGATTGATATTCAGATGAAACAAACTTCTACTAATTTCCATAAAAATAATCATTATTTATTTTGTTTTAATAGTAGTGTATGAATATTCCTTAACAATAATCTTTAAGTCCACTTCTCATAATTTTCAAAATAGGTTCAGGCTTTAATCTCTCTCTCTCTCTCTCTCTCTCTCTCTCTCTCTCTCACACACACACACACACACAGAGGTACACACACACATTCGTATATAGACAGAGTCATTATTTCAATGAACTAGTCTTTATGATATGAAATAGTTAGTACAGGCACCATGAATCGTGCACTAAAAAAAAATTCAATTTTTAAGTATGATTCTTCAATAGTTGGGACTTTTTCCTAACAAATTTGTCCTCATTGTCAGCGACTGCCTATTCTATATTTCTATTGAAAGTATATCGTTTTGATGCATCCAGAAAAAAATTGTTCCTTGCGTATGGCTTCAAGAGTAATCTAAGATAATTCGGCGCATAATAAATGAATGAGCAAAGATACAACATGAACTAAGTATACAAATCTCATTTTTATATTAACACGCGTTTTTATTTTTTATATATGTCAAAATGCCTTTTCTTCAAACACCTTTGTCATATATTTAGAGGAATAGATATTTCTTTAGTTAAAGGGATTTATCCATATCACAAATATATAATTGTGTATTTGCTAATATTGTTATTTTTTAACTAATTTGTTTCATAAGTTACCAACTTTCATTGAATTTAACATTATTGCAGAACAAGCAACCCGCTTTCACTCCCCTTCTGTGGCAACGTGTGCAAAATACTGTTTTTAATGTTGGGGTAGTTTTATGCAATTCATTAAAGCAGAATAAATATAAACAAAAGACACAAGAATCGAGGAATTAGATTTTTGTATTTATTAAAGAATAAATTCCTCTATTTTGATGTTAAGATTAAATAAACTGGATTTTATTGAAACATTCCAGTGGCAAACCCATATCAATGTCGGCTAATATTGAGTAAACTTGTTTGTATATTTTGTGTTCAAATCGTAATCAACATGAAAGGGTCAAGTTAACTATGGTGTGCTCACGCAAAAATTCCGGCCCTGAATTATGCGTAATCGTCTGAGAGGTAGAATTTATTACACAGGTCTGCAATGTATATGTTTAAACATGCAAAACAATTTTGTATCAATTCAGTTGTGTTGCGTCCAAAACTGAAATCCATTTTGTTATCACCTACCAATTACTGTATGTTGTTGTTGTTGTTGTTGGCATCCGTTAGTCTCCAGAGACGATGGAAATTCGCCCATGAGAGGTGTCCCAGTTTGTAGTTGTGCAGCTTCTTATGTAGATAGGGAGTCACACACGGGAGTGGCAATCCTTGCTGCAGTTGCTGCACTTGCTTGAAGGTTGAGTCAGGTCTGGGTTGGAACTGCATCCTCTTCCTCTGAGATCTTTTCTCATCAGCGAGCTGTCGTAACTTTTCCTCGCTGGCTTTGAGACCAGTGAACAGAGCATGTCGCCAGCAAGACTTGTCTAGGGCAAGCTCTTCCCAGGTAATTACATCGATCCCAAGAGCTTTCATGTCGTGACTGCAGACATCCTTGAATCGGAGATTTGGCCGTCCAATTGATCTTCTGCCAGAGGCAAGTTTAGAGTAAAGAATGTCTTTGGGGATCCGTCCGTCATCCATTCGATGCACATATCCCAGCCATCTGATGCGACGTTGGCGGAGGAGTGTGACAATGCTGTGAATTTTGACATGATCAAGCACCTCGTTGTTTGTCACACGATCGTTGCTGGTGATTCCGAGTATGCGACGGAGACAACGCACGTGAAAGGCACTCAGTCTTTTCTCCTGAAAGGCATACAGGGTCAAAGGTTTGCTTACGTACAGGAGAGTGCTAAGCACACAGGCACGGTACACGGAGATCTTGGTGTTCAGTGTCAGCATGCTGTTGTTCCACACTCTCTGCGACAATCTAGAGAGAGTTGTTGACGCCTTTCCAATCCGCTTGTTAAGCTCGGCGTCGAGTGAGAGGTTGTTGGAGATGGTAGAGCCAAGGTAAGTGATCTCACTGACTAATTCTAGTTTGTAATTGTTGATGATGATGCTGGGAGGGTCCGCATCCTGAGTCATCACGTTGATTTTCGTTAGGCTGATGGTTAACCCGAATTCATTGCATCGCAGTGTTTGTGTGGGAGCGTAAACACTGATCAGGTTGTGGTGTGGAGGCGAATAGAAAGCAGTCTTTCTTTTCCGTGTTGGCAGGGTTCTATCATCGCCAGCAGAGCGTTCGGTGATCTCTCCTTACCAGAAGAATGCATAGTTATTTTCTCTAAGGAAAACAGAATCTGGTAGCCGTGTCTCTTATAGTGAGGCAATAACGACATGGAGTCTTGAAAGTTCGTCGTTGATGACTGAAGTCTTTCGAACATCACTGATTGTCTGGAGATCATCTGAGAGCCCAATCAGCATAGTCCGGACGTTGCAAGTACCTAGCTTAAGGATTGTTTATTTCATTTCAAGGCAGGCGAGCTGTGGCAGGACGGCAGCTTATTGGCAGGAGGCTGCCTAGCTTGAGGCGGACGATATCTGTCCAATGAGACCTGTCGGTCTCTCCCACCGTCGGAAGCAACCATTGGCGTCTAACTCTATGCCAATCAAGTGGTGACATAACCGGTAACTGTTTCTTCCCGTATTGTGTCAACGCTGTGAAGCGATCCTGGAGTGTCCTCTCCAGGGTGCAAGCCTGGGCAGGGTGATATGGAGAATCAACTGTTTTCCATGCAACTGAATCCACTTCTTCACGCAGCTGATGAATCCAAGGGAAAGGAAAAGCCTATACGTCATGTCCACATTATTCGGTGCGATATGTCTACTGTCGTCGTCGGGAGAATTATTATGAGTGAGGATAATAGGCTTCGGCTGGCTATCTTTCCATGATTGATGAATTTTATTAAATCCTTCGTTGATGGAAGTTCTGAGTTGATTTTTTAGTTCAGGTACGTTATATCTTGGAAGTTTATAATTTGGATTATTTTTTATAATTTTTTTATAATCTATAGCGGAAGTAGTTCTTGAAATCGGGGAATTTTCATCAGTGAAGAGATTAGTAATCCTCGAATTAAATATTTCCATGTCATCGATGATTTTATTATCCGCGGCGACTACACTAATAAACTCGTCCCTGGTGAGAAGGCCGGATTTCAACCAGGGTAATAGCAACGAAAAATCCTTATTCATTAACTCAAAGACATAAGCGTCAATATCTACGACTGATGGAGATGTTTCATGTATTTCCAGAATTTCACCTTCCTTTGGTATATAATCATTAAAAGCTGGAGTTAACCACTCATCTTTACCATATTTATTCTTACGTCGATAAGTTTTTGTAAAGTTTATATCGAGGAGGGTTTTATATCCTTTTGACGGATTTTCAGGTCCTATCTCGTCAGTAGTGTAATCAGATTTTATAGGTTCCGGCGTAGAAGAGCTAGCGGTTCTAGGTTGTTCTTCCGGCCATCCTAATACTGTTCTTATCGAACTGTTATAAACATCTACAACATACCCAGGAGAGCTTATTTCAATTGTAGATGATAGTGTTGGTTCATGAACTGTTATCGCAATTTTTGATTCCCTTCTAGTAATGGATTTTATTCTACGTTGTAATTCATTATTAATTTGCTCAATTTGATAAGACCCTGTTGGAATTGAAACAACGTTCCAATCTGGAGTGTTATCTTTTTTATTCCTATACGCAAATACCAGAGAATTATTAGGTCTCTGACCGCCAAATGGAACCGATCTAATATTATGCCAACTATGATACATTCGTAATTTTGCCAACGCGATTTCCTTTACTGAAACAGGGGAAGGAAAATTCACACTGAATTTAGGGTTTGTTGACGATATTGATATCATGCTTGTTTTCCGCGGAGTGGTATTTTCTGCTATCCGCTGAAGTAGTTGAATCACTTGCGACATTATTATTATTATTTACAATGTCTAATTTTGCAATAGATGAAAAAACGCTAGCGTTTTTAATCGTAGTATCATAAATACGTATCATCGCGGAGAATTCGTCTTCGGTAATTATCGTATCATCAATCGATGATGACATCAACGAGGATAATTGTGAGTAACCGTTAGATACTGTTTGATGTTTTACTATATAGTCGTTGAGTTTTTCTTGAGAACACGATGATATTTTTTTAGTAATAGCATTTCCAATTGCAGCAAATGTTGTCACCGCGGAAATAGCAATTGGGACAGCAATCGGAGCTACCATTGTTACTGAAGATAGTATAATATCAGCACCGACCATTATACCAGATACCGAGTATACTGCAACATCAATCGCGGTAATTCTCCTACGATATTTTTTAATTTTTATTTCATACTCATCAATGAGTGTTTTGAGTTTCGTTAAAAACTCTTTGACGGTATCATAGCGATATTGCGATGACGGAATCATATTATTTTAAAATCTCAAGTGGTTTCTAATTGTTAAAAATTCTAATTCAGATCAGCTACAAACTCCATGTACCATACAAATGATGTCTTATTTAAATTAGGATCAGTGCTTGTTATTGTAAACTGTTTGTATTCACCCACGTCAATAGTCGTTGAAATCACGTTGTTGTATCCATATGAAGTCGATGATGATATATTAAACTGATTCAGTGACACTATTGTTAATCGATAAATACCCGGGTTTGTCACAGTGAGAGTTATTGTATTCTTATTAGGTTCCCAATCTAATGATCCAGAGAAAACTGTGCATACCATATTTATGATATTCCTCTCATGAGGAATCTTTATTTTTTCAAGTAGCGGAAGATTGTTTTTGAACGTTGTAATATCCGTGTTGATTGCTTCCAATTGCCGATTAATCGCTGGTATTTCTTCGATGGATTTTTTAATATCCGGAAGTTTGATATCTAGTTTATCAAGTGGACCTCCCAAAAATTTATCAGCAATGTTTTTACGAAATGTTGAAAACTGTTTTACGTGTTCTTCATATCTTAATTGAAATGTTGCAATTTCCAACATAGATGCTTTTATCTCTGCAATACTCGTTGTGGTTACTGGTGGATTTCCAAGGAATTCTATCAGCTGTTTGTCGATTTTGTCTACGATTGACTTTTGTAATTCATACAATTTATTAAATTCAGCTTTATGATTGTTATATTTATCATTGAGTGATTTTAACTCGTTTGCTGTGCTATCTACTGTTGTTAGTTTATCCGTGATCGTCGAAACAAATATCCCCGGTTTGAGTTTTCCATCGTTTGAATATAACGCTATTGTATTTTCAACAACGTCACGTCTTCGTATTAAGATATCATCCAATGACACATTACTAGATTTCAATTTGCCCTGGCGATCTTGAAATACAACTATTTCCCCAGGATCTACACTTGACAAGTTTAATGTCTCGGCGATTTCATCTTCAATTATTTTTTTTACATCTTCGACAGCGAATTTACTATCGGTTTCTGTTTTTTTTTACTCTGATATAGGTCGTCCCCAAATATCAATCATTATACGAAAACGTTAACGTTTTTCTAAATAATTTCTAATTGGTGAAAACGCTATCGTTTTTGCCATTGCCCGCTGGTATATTCATTAACAACAACTTGTGGTGGTTTCCTTGGAAATCTAGATATCTCTGCAAGGATGTTTAATACTTCACGACCGCATATCGGTGGATCATTTAACCGTTGTGTTGGTAGCGTGGAATAAAAATTTGGAGCCAACAATGATTTTGTTATGGAAGATACATATCGCATAAATTCTTTTGGTGGAGCTAATCCATATGAATCAAAATAGACAATTCCACGTGGATCAATTGCATATGCGACCCAATGAATTCCTTCTCCGCTGCTGTTATCAAGATTGATAATATCCGTTTCATTTTTCATTGGTTTTGACGGTAATTGATCTCTCATGAAAACTCCTCTAAAGTTTTTTATCGATAACGATTTTACAGCATCAATTAAATCAAAATTGGACATTGGTGAAAATCCAAGGGATTTTTCCACTAATAAGTCGTTCCTGGTATTCTTAGGCCCGTGCCCTTGTACCAATTGTGTGGAGTTCCTGGTAGTCTTAGACCCTTTCCTTTTTTATAGCCTTTCCCAGTAGCTTTTTTCAGGGCCATTCCTGCAGCAGTACCAACGGCTCCTAACGCTGCCGCCTTCGCAACCGCTGGGGCAGCCGCTTCAATCAATACTGGAATAGCAGCTAACAGCGGAAATATACCACCTGATTTTATCATACTGGCGATTGCTGCTTTTGAAAAATCAATTTGAACTCCTCGTTTGTTCTTTAGCGCATCATTGAAATGTTTTATTTGACGATCTGTCAATGATAATTTATGTGCACCACCGGACATTTGAGTGGGTTTCAGCGTTATTGTAGTTCCACATTCTTTAGCCGACTTTGATTTCAATTTCTTGACCTGACCATCAGTCAACTGGACATTAACAATACTATATGTCATTCTATTCTAAAACGTAATTTACACTTTTAATTGATCTTATTGCGAAAATCCTAACTACATGTTTTCCACTGGTGCATCAATAAGTCTCATTCGTCCGCCAATTCCTTCTAACAAGATTGATTTATCACTGAGAATGACAGCAACTGCTCTATAATCAACTATACCAGCAGGGCGTTGTACCCGAGCTTAGAAGTATATATCAACAACAGATTGTCTCATCATGTCAAGATGTTCCAATGAAAAGTAATAAATCGGATAGTTTTTTCAAAATCAATTTGCGATATTTGCAAACCAGTATCAACATTTTGATCACGACCCATAAACGACAATATTCTATGATATACACGTGCTACGTCGTCGTTATTATAATTAAGCTGTACAATCTCTGCTGGCTCTTGTTGTCCGTTTATTCTCAACGAAACTTCACTTACTCCTAATTTATCAAATATCATATGACTAGATAATTGACGACCCACTCGATTTGCATCCTGTAACGCTATAAAGATATAACGTGGAGCTGAAACACCTTGTCTTGATGCTAAGTGCCATGTAAATTTGCCATTTACATTATCCTGCTTCGTGTCAGTCGTTGTTGTTAGCCAACTTAGCAATGATTTTCCACCTGTGTCCATAAACGATAGTAATTGTTGCTCTATTGCGACTGATGGGGTCAAGACGGACATCCATAAAACCAATTTATTTAAATTGACTTTACCATCATCAACACCATTAGCACGCCAGATTGCATCATAGTCATTCTCCTTTCGCACTAACACGACTGTATGCTTTGCTCCATAGATGACTTTTCTGACATTTCTACAGAATCCGAATATGTGATGTAATGAAATTGCACATGAAAACCGTCGATGCTGTCCTTTCAATGCTCCCTTTCGTGTTGCAAATCCTAGATTGAAATCATCATTGACCCTTTTTAAAATGTCGAATTCAGCGGCGTGTCTATCTTCACGGTCTAGAT
Source organism: Potamilus streckersoni (assembly GCA_016746295.1). Classification (NCBI taxonomy): domain Eukaryota; kingdom Metazoa; phylum Mollusca; class Bivalvia; order Unionida; family Unionidae; genus Potamilus; species Potamilus streckersoni. The sequence continues at coordinate 746,632 of JAEAOA010001196.1, forward strand.
TAGCTGCGAGTTGTTGATCAGCTTCTGCAGTAGCTCTCGCAGTTCGTACTTTAATAAACTGAATATGGTCAGCATGATCAGAAGTATCCTTAGCAAACATCATAGACGGACCAGCCGACCTTGAATAATTATCAGAATATCTCGCAAGTCCGATTATTGTTGTTGCAATATCAACATCTTGTTCTATTGATTCAATTTCTTTTCCATCAATGATATATCTTGCACTGTTAAATAGCGCCATAATGCCATTATTTAAAAACCAACTCGGATATTTTGGTTATCCCCATATGGTGTATCAGCTGCAACATTTGTTACAAGCTCTCCTTCTACTTCAATAAACGCCTCACACGGCAAAAAGTATCTACTTGTATCTTGAAATTGAAGTTCAACTCTCCCCCGTTGATTAGGCTCTTTTGCAGGATAAGCATAATACTGATAGTTAATTTTAGAATTATCTTTATTCACCGGTGCTGCCATATCAAACGCTCAATCAGCGATTTTTTAAATGCCATTTATACTAAAACACTATCGTTTTTCTAAATATAGTAATGCTATCATTTTCTTTTTTGTCTGAAATTTTTACGATTTCCTCCAAGACCGCTTCCCGCTATCATACTTGCAATATTACTACTATCTGGTGAAGTCATTGCTAATGATGCTAGTTTTTGTTCCACTGCGTTATTTATCACTTTACTGACATATGCAGGCATCGTTGTTGTTGAAGGTAGCGGTGTTGAAACCATTTGTGGTGGTTTTCGTCCGAATCTAGATTTCACCAATGACGTTATTCTATTCTTTGCGGTAGAAAAGGCCGTTCCTGCAAGATCTCCAACAGCGTTAATTCCCTTATTACGAATAACATCAATGGCTTTCATCGCTAATTGTTTAGCAACTGGTGCTACTTTTGGGGCTACTCTTGTGAATAAACCCGCTATGGTATTTCCAAGGCCGTCTACATAGTATGCCCTATAAACGGGCAATCTTGAGTTTACCACATACACGTTTGTTGGTTTATCGTGATTATAGTGTACCATCGTCTTATTTGAAATGACTTTGTAATTTCTAAATGCAAGCATTTAGAAATTTCAATCGCTATAATAACCACTAAATTTCCCTGGAATTCCGTCCATTAACTCATCCAAGAGTTCTCGATACGTATGAACATCAATTATCCCACCTTGGAATAATCGTCTGCAAATATCAAATACTTCATTAGTTATTTCGACTGAGTTATTTCCAGCTCGCTTACCTCCCATAAGAACCTCAAGTCGTGATATATCATTAATGATATTACTAGGACACATATGAGAATCATGATGAGAACTTCCATAACCCTTTCCTAAAGCACTTGCTGGTTGAGTTTCTGGAGATTGTTGACCTCGACCTCGACCTCGACCTCGACCTCGACCTTGTCCTCGAACTCGCCCTCGACCTTGTTGTTGTTCTTTTAGTTGTTGTTGTTATATACCATACTTATTAACTCCCATTTTAAAAGCAATGTACTCCAATGTATCCCTTTTTAAATTGCCGGGGTCTTCTTTACTAATTTTATATATCCAATCAACCCAATCCTCTCGTTTTATTATGTTTGTTTAATACTCGTCTTTTAAAAATTCCCTCCTTTTATAATAACGTTTGACAGCGAAGTCACCAAATGACACATAGTCTTCAAGTTTCAGCAATGGAAATCGTCTGATTTTTGCTATAGCTTCATCAGTGAATTTCTCGTTAAAAGGAACACTTTTTTTAGTGGAAACTTTTTCAATAGAATCACTAGCACCTTTAACGGGGTTATCATCAGTATCAATATTACCCATTTGTTGTATTTCTCGCTGAGTTTGTAACTCACCTGAAAGCTGTTTTATCCCCACCTGAGTTTTTTCAGTCTCTGTAGCAATCTTTCCCAGCACATCAATAATAGGTACTGCTCCCTCTTTGGGGACGTCGCCGTATATAGCACGTTCTGTTGCAAGTTTCATATCTTTAGTGGCTTTAGTTACAGGGGCAAAAAGCTGTTTACTCCCAATAGAAAAGTCAGTCTGCGCTTGCTGTCTAAGTTGTAGTTTATCTCGCACGTCATCTCGAATCGGTATAATAGTTTATCTCGCACGTCATCTCGAATCGGTATAAACTTTTTCAGTAATGCTAACCTCTCGCGGGTTAGTCTGGTAGTTAATGCTTCTGATGTCATTATTGGAAATGCTAACGTTTTTTTAATTGTGGATTTTCAGTGGGTTTCAATGCTTTCATTTCCAGACTCATCAATCAAACGTTTTATAGATTTCACTTTCAAAGCAATCTCTGACCGAACTTGGTACTGTTCCCCTAGTTTCTTTCTAATTGCTTCAACTATACTAAGTAGCCGAATGAATAAATTAATATCATTGTTATACAAAGAAACATTAACCGCTTTTTGGATTCTTTTTATCAGTGAATACATTTTAGGTAGGACATATCTTCCATGTTTCAATTGTATATCAATTTGTTCAAATCCATTCAAAAGTCTGTCTTCATTCAAAAATTCAGAAAGTACGATTCCTTGATTTCTTAAATTTGATATTTCTGTGATGATAGATGTAATATCTTGAAATTCCATTTATTGAATATTATTAATAATGTATTTTCTTTATCTTTAAAATATTATTAATACCCTTTATATACAAAAAAGGGACATATACAATGCTTGGTCATCTCCTTCGAGTTAATAGGCAGATAGTTAAGCATACATTAAAGACTTATACAATACCCTAACGAGTTCAAGGGCGGGCTATATGGGTATTAGACTCAGAAACCATAAGCGGTTTCACACAACATGTAACATATATAACTTGGAACTCATTTAGGTATACAATGTTATTATTTAGGATGGTATATATATATATATATATATATATATATATATATATATATATATATATATATATATATATAGATATATATATATATATATCTATCTATATATATATCTATCTATATATAGATATATATAGATATAGATATATATATAGATATAGATAGATATATAGATATATATAGATATATATATATATATACAATGCGATTATATAGGATGGTATATATACAATGAGATGATAGGATGGTATATATATATATATATATATATATATATATATATATATACAATGCGATTATATAGGATAGTATATATACAATGAGATGATAGGATGGTATATATACAATGCGATTATATAGGATGATATATATATATATATATATATATATATATATATATATATATATATATATATATATATATATATATATATATATATATATATATACTAGGGACAGTACATTACATATAGGATGGTTATATATACAATGAGATGATAGGATGGTATGATAGAGACAGTACAGGACGATACAAACATGAAACGACGGGGCGGACTTACTACACCCAATCTACCAATCAAAAGCAACCCAAGAAATTAACCATGGTTGCAGTTGAAAAAATTCAACCACACCATGACAATGGCGTGGGTAGTTTTGATTGGCATATTGGACTTCGCTTAAAGCCCCAAACGCGTATACAGCTCATATTATATATAAGGTGATAATAAGACCAGTGTCGATAAGCGAGTGTGTATTTATTTCCCTAGCATTTCATAGTGAAAATTGTGTAGTAATTTCAATGGAAATTAAATATTTAAATAAAACATTAAAACAAGAAATACAACTGTTAAATAATAGCAAAATTTTTATTAATTTCTATAATATTACGTGTTTATTTAATCGTAATAATAATGGATTTACATGACGAGATAACTCTGTCACGGGACCTGTCAATTCAGGACCTGCTATTTCTTGAATGGTTCGAGAATGATATTTTTCTGCATCATCGATAATTTTATTACATGTAGCACACTAAAAAAACTAAATTACATGTAATGTGCTTTACTATTTTGTCCTCACATACAATCTATTTTAATTTGTAATTACAAAGTAATTTCATTTTGATACAAAATCTAAACAGCTGTTAAAGTGCGTAATTGGGATTTTTAAAAAATCTATTAATAGAACCTTGACCTAGTGTCTTGTGTTACGCGCACGTTTCGGTACAATAACCATATTTACTATTTGTTTATGTGGCTGTTCCAGCTACTGACCTTGGCTGTTCCAGCTACTGTCATTTACTTTTTTAATACATGTATACGTGGATATTGCGAATAAGTATTGAAAAAAAAATATATGTACATAATAGCTTATAAAATGATATTAACGCGAAACGCTTTCAGCGTTTTTCCCTATGGAAAATCGACTACTTCACCCTATGGTAATTGGTCTGAATTATTGTTTATGGGATGTATCCGTTAAATAAGAAACCTGACATTGGAAATCTAGCACCAATGAAACAGTCAACGTCAGTGGAAAAACCACTCAATTGTGTAGTCAACGTGTCATAGAACACTTTACAAATGCACTCCGTAGGAATAAATTAACCGATCTAAGACGTAAAAAATAGGTCAATGGGAGCTAACAGTGAAAGAGAACGGAGCAACTATTTCCGATATAGCTAGATTGAAAAAGTCGTTGAGATTTCCGATAACCGTTTCAACGATAACCGGCGAAGTATTATACGAATCGAAATACAATAAAAACGGAGCTCCAATCAAAATTATTGATCATAACAAACACGCATGGACATCCGCGGTTACAATATTCCCGCGAGACAGAACAGTGAAGTGAATCCCAGAAGAATTCACCAAGGATGGTATCCTCACTGAAGAAAGATTATTCGATGCTATTTCTAGTTTGTGTAAAAACGACCCTGTATCAGTATGGCTACTTCATAGTTTTGAAGATGAAGAATGTCAATTCAATCAATTTGTGGAACCTAACGGTGAATTATATCGTACTGAAAGTCTACATAATAGGATGAAAAATCTAGCAATAAGTCTCAGTGAAAACGCTAGCGTTTTTAATGGAAAATCCGACGATTACGAACAGTTACTTACAAATTGTTTTACAATTCCATCGGTTGCTGCTCATTTTGCAAGAAAGAAAAATAATTGGAAACCAACACGAAAAGAGTTTTTACAGGATGTTCAATCCAGCTGTCTGGAATATTATTATGGCGGTCTATGGAACGTTAAGTACAATCGTGAAAGTATGATATCAGTTGATATCGTTGCCTGTTATCCAGGAAGTTTTCTATGATATGGATTCCCTGGTGAGTATTTTAAACGGTTTGGACATCCCACACATGAAATGACTCGCGTTGCTATTAATGGACCATTGCCTGATTTTGATTTGACCGGTTGTGCACGCGTAGTATCATTTGAATTCGCTGAAGGACTTCATCCGTGTTGTTATGTTTGGATTGGTAGACACATGGCTGAAAGGATGTGGTTACCAATAGTGTTATTGCGATATATGATTGATTGTAAAATGTTAGTTTCGTTGATTGTCAGCGAAGCGATTATCTCATATCGAAAACAAACCAATGTCTGGTTACCAGAACCAGAATGTCTTGATAGTATAATCGATAAGTCTAGAAAACATATTGATGTTGACGAGGAGTACATCATTGATGTACGAGGAGTACATCATTGAATGGTCAAAAAAAATATTTAATGGTCAAAAAAAATATTTAATCAACGAAATAATGAACCAAAGGATCTGGCCGAAGAATAATCGGTAAATTTACACAAGGTGGAAAAAAATTCAACTTTAAAAGACAATCCTCATGATTGATTATAGATGATGCCGAATACGACTTCGTTATTAAAGATGCAGTAGAGAAAAATAGATACGCAAATTGTAAAACAGCCTTCGTGTCCAATAGAACAAAGTTAGGTAGAATTGTTACTTGCATTGATGGAGAAAGCTCTCCATATCTACATTTGAGAGCTTCTATGCTGGGTTATGCATCTATCAATTTATTTGCAATGATAAATAGATTTCCTAGTATAGCAGTTAGAGTTGCAATTGATTCAATGTATGTCGATAAAAAATATGTCAAAGAGGTAACTAAATTTACTAATAGCGAAGAGACTTGGGGAACATGGCGAATTAAACGTGAAATACAATGCGATTATTCTGAATCAGCAGACTTTGAAATTAAAAGCAGTTACCTGAAAAACGATAATTCTATCAGTGAAAAATCCGAAGGATTTTCTATGTCTAAAGCACCACCGATATCAGATCCAATTTGGAGATATAAAACAGTTTATTTAAACGGTTGTGGTGGATCTGGAAAGACAACACGTGTGATAGAATTATATAGAGAGAGAACGTCCATGATTGTGCTCACACCAACCGATAGACTAGCGAGAGAGATAAAACAACGAAATGTTGAAGCTTGCACGTATCATAGTTTTTTTTTTTCGACAATTCACCGTAGACAGAAAAAATAACAATCTTGGTCATCTCAGAAACAATGTGATGTTGACCTGTCTTGAGTGTAATAGACGTAACGGAGTTAGTTAAGACCATGTGGCGGTAATTGAGTATCGTCAGGAATGACTTGTAGTTGTTCGCGTGTAAAACCACGCTGAGGTGCAGTTGAATCCAATCTGTAGATTGGAGGTCTACCAGTTGATCGCGTTATGGTTGAAATTTTATGCGTAGTAACACTCCATATAGGATCAGTACCTCTTTTTTTACCACTTTCAAGTTCTCCTGGTTCGTATAAATATCTCACAGTAACATCACCGAGAAGTGGCTGAGTGCTATCCCGCTGTGGTTGTTCGGGTATATATTTTTTTATTGCAATATTTGGTTTCATATTAAGAGTTCGAGTAATCTCGTTATTTAACGCTGCAACTACACTCGGTAACCTTTGGACCCATTCAAGAGATCGTTTTTCTTGGATGAATTCTTTTGCATATTGATATCCAAATAACCGTTCTGCAAGAGTTTGATTAAATCGTTCTACAATTGCCTGATCACGATGTAACGCAGTATGTCCCCGTCGTATTGTAACATTATGAGTTTTCATTGTTGATAGAACAGCACCTTGAAACTCTTTGCCAGGATCAACTTGTAATAGATTTGGCCATCTTAGAGGACCTCGTCGATAAATCCTTTCAAATGCAGAAGCGACTTCAGAAGCTGACTTTGTTTATAATGGTTCTGCTTGTTTAAATCGACTCGCAATATCAACTACAGTTAGCGCGTATTTGTAACCATGGTCATGTGGTAAAAACAATAAATCAGCCTGATGAACTTCATTGGGTACGGTAACATCAAAAAGAGAAAATTAATTTGTTTAGGCGGTGGTAGATAAATTTGCCATATAGCTTGTTTGGATAACCAATCTTCCGCAGTGGACTTTTTCACTTTTGCAGCGTTAGCGAGTTTACTGTTTGCTGCTTTACACCTCCAGTATCCTTTCGGAGAATAATAAATAGATTCCATACTATAAAAACACTAGTGTTTTTAATTACCAGCACCTAACACCAATTTGCCTTTCATAGCTGATTTGACCAACCATGAATCCAATTTTTCTTTGAAGGATTTATTGGGAATAGCATTTAACGCATGAATTAATTTTACATCCGCGAGATGCCTTTGTTGCAAATTATTGCTTTTATATGCAACATCATGAGCATGACATGCCTTATCAATAGCAGTTATTGGATACTCACCAGGCCGGGGCTGATTTTGATCATCAAGTCTGAGATCTAATCTCGTTCCGGGACCACAGTAACTATATCCTGGAAGGTTTGTTTTCTCCAGGGTATTTTGCCCATGGGGTTCCGGGGAGTTTTCCTAATTTGGCTGCGATATCACAGCCGTGTCGCTTTTTTTAGAGAAATAAATCGAAATTTTTTTGTACCACATGTTACACACTTACCAGTAAGTGCCGATGTGTTATTTTTAGTTGTAATCGTCGTCACATCATTTGTACTAGTACGCTGTTTACATTTAACACAATATAGATCCATAATTTATATATAGCGTTATGAATATAATTGATTTTTCAGCGACTAAAAGAAGAGAACCGTTGAAACACCACGCAGCGCTTCCGAATTCTATCGGTGCCATTATAATCGGACCATCTGGATCGGGTAAAACACAATTGCTGCTTAATTTGATAATGCGATTTATTAAGTGGGATAAATTATATTTAGTTGCTCCATCCGTAGATGATCAACGGTGCTATGAAGTGCTAAAAGATTATAATGAGAATGCATCAGAAATTAAAGGTGAAAGTGTCATCGACTTTATAACAGATATTGATGATGCGCCTGGCGTAGATGACCTCGATGGAGACATAAACAATCTTGTAGTGTACGATGATGTGATGTTAGATAATCAAAAGAACCCTGCTAGAATATTTTCACGAGGTAGGCATAAAAACACTGACGTGATATATGTCACTCAACGCTACACTCAGATTCCAAAAGTGATTCGCGATAACTGCAATATTCTTGCTGTATTCAACGGCGTTGATACACATACGCTACGAAATATTTGGCAGACATGGTGCTCCGATATGGACTTCAATGGATTCAAAAATTACTTTATTCATGCTCAGTCAGACCCACATGGATTTTCAACAATAAATTTACACGACCCTCGGTCACGATATCGTATTGGACTTGATCAAATATTCGGTTATTAACCCTGAAATCCTTTTAGCAGCAGGGAGGGTTATGACAACATATTTGCGACGTAGATGATAGCAATTATTGGCAGCAATTTGAGGGTGGTTATGACAATATATTTACGACAAAATCGCTAAGGCTCCAATTGTAAAATGGGGTCTTTATTTTGTTTTTGGTTAAAATATGAGATTTCGTAGGAAGGCTCTATTGGGCATTCTGAGGCTTTAATCGATTTTGTCGCAAAAATTTGTAGGGTTCACCCTCCCTGCTGCTAGATGTCCCCGCTGCAACGATATTTTTCTCATCTTCATGCGAATGCAATGCTTTATATATATCGTGCCTAACGAATCAGGTGCTAATCCCCAAATCAAAATTATACAAATACTAAATTTACTTCAACTGTATCTTATCACTTTCTTTCGCAAAACAAACTTTACATATCATTTTCAATTAATTAGGGACCATTACAACTAATATGCTCTATTTTATGGTCACTCACTTTTAGATTGGTCTATAGTTGAGCATGTAAGTAATTAGTTTCGCGAGCCCAATAGTTTAAACGTATACTTACTAATCGACATAATGTCAGTCGGTAGAAATTGAACTGAAGTTTTGATAGTGGCTGTTAATTATAGATTCAGTTTGGATATAATTAGGTTTTGCATGAACAAGAAAACGTCATAGCAGTATCTGGAAGCAGCTTTGACTTTTCTTTAAATTTTATATAACCATTCATTTCATGTCGCTTGTAGTGAAAAGTGATAGGTCCACAAGTTACGATGCGCGCACGAGCATGTGTGTATATATGACTTTGATTTTTAACTTCGTTTTAACAATTGTTCAATCTTATCGATACGATGACTGCAGTGTGGCAGTTTACAGTGATGTCTAACACTAAGGAATCATAACACAGACATGTAGCATGATGTCCCATCCAGTCACACTATTTACACCAGACAACCAGTCCTAACACTAACCTCGTAAAGCTGTGCATATAGCGAGTCAAACGTTTGTAACATGTGTGTCTTTAGTATGACTTGGCCGGGATTCTAACCCCATGATCTTCCGTATCCGAGGCGGACGCTCTAACCACTAGGCCATCGGAGCGGTGGTAGATTAAGATGTACAAGTGCTATGTATATTTAATTTGCATTATTTGTTAATTTTTGTTTTTATTTTTTAAATTTCATTTTATGTTATTGTAAAATAACATTGTATATTGGAGTTAATCCTACTTGACCTGAATTATTGTCTTTTTTTCCATTCTGTAAACAACTCATGCATAGCTAAAAATATTCTCTATATCCATGGGTTTATTATCAGAATCATTATTAATAGAAACAAATGTTTATTTGGGTCTGGGTCTAGTTTATTCTGATTCCCCTACAATTTACCTGATATTGTTCAGGTTATATATTATAATGTTAGCAGCAGACTTTTGTATAATAAAAACATTTTTTTGGTAATCATTAAGAACTTTATAGACGGTTATGTTCCAATAGGTAATGGTTTTTATTAATTCGTTGTTGTGTTTGCTTTTTGTAAATTGTTAACTGAGGTCATATAGGGAACTATACAATCCTGTGACTGGAAAGATGATTCACTCATGCTAAACAGTCATTTTATATTATTGTTGTGTCCATTATTCATTTGGAATTTATTTCTTCAAATTACTTAATTCGACGATTCTTTTCTCTGTAAATAAAGAGTGTTCATAAAATATAATATTCTTGGATAGGGATATTCATTAGGATTTACAGTGAATTCAAACCTTGCATTTTATTGAAGTGTTTGATCAAAGGACTGTTGCACAACAGCATTATACAGGTCTTCACAGACACATCAACACCTTCAGCATTGGACTTATTTCGGATTTATAATGAAGTTTATTCTGAATTTTAAATTATTAGGACTCGTGTCTATAATTCTATGATTACTTTGGGATTTAATTTGTAATACTGTAAGATCTTTTTTATGTTCACTTTGTATTCAAGGCAAATAAATTATTTGTTGATTTTTACAAATCTTGTTGATTTTCACTTTTTTGTTACTTATTTTAATGACATAGACTCGTAACATCAGCCGGATGTAGGACCATTTGCCACAATATATTATTCTTGGAAATATAAAAAGCGCTCCTTCAGCGCTGAGCTTTTCGTGCAATTCCACAATCAAAATTTGGGGGACATGTCAAAAGTTTTTTTTAAAGTTAGAAATACAAAATATCTACTTGGTCACATCTATCGACATATTTAGCCAGATCAATTGATCAGAGAGGTGTGTTTCGAACTGTGCAATTTCCTTAAGGAGTGCTATTTATCATAAAGTTATCCAAGTTCTTCATGGTGTTGGAACAGCCAGTATGTTCAAGCTTTTTGCAATGAACACTGTTGAGTGACATTGGGTGATAATTACTGACCATTGAATGATTACCTATTTCAGTAGTGACCATGCAATTTATTTGCCAGATACCATTCCTTGGGATGTTGTACATGTAAAGTGATTATTAAAAGAATTTTAAGTCCTTGTGACAACTAAGACTTTAGTGCCCCAAGTACGTTTTGATTATCCGCTCCTCAAGTTTTTGATAGGTTTAAATCATATAGTAACTTTTGAAGTCCTCAACAAGTCACTACTGTATTATTCATTTTTGATACCTTTGGGAATATATATGACAAAGTCATATCATTATAGTAGTTAAAGCAATGCAAAATTGTGTGTTCAGTGTTTGAGCCTTCTCTAAATCGGTTTCTACTGGTCTGGTGTCTGTGTTTGGTGAATGAACGGCATGCGCGTCTTGTCGGTTTTATCTTGATGCATTTCCGGCGTGATTTAGAATCGAATGTTAGGTTTCCACTCATATTGTTGATGTAGTTGTGTGAAATTTAAATGTTTTTAAATAGGAAAACCAGAGCCCACCCCAAAAAATAAATCATTCAGCTCTTACCAGTTTCCAATTTATTCTCAATTTTTACTGTGCCGGTATGAGTTCTTACATGGGTCACTCAAGAGTTAGATGGGAATTTTATTTTAAAAATTACGCCATACTAAAGATTTAAATAAGAAGCACTCTAGAGCCAAACGGGAATTTAACATTGTGTGTTCCTGAAGCCAAAAGGGAATTTAACATAGAGGAAATGATAATGTCATTTTCTTTTAAATTCAAATCCAATGCGCCACATTTACAATCCAGCTGCCTGTTATATTTTTCTTGCAATATACAAATTCCATAATCCAGCAACCGCCTTTTGATCACTACCGAAAGACAGCCCACAATCCAGCAAACTGATTAAAATCAGATCTTCGCTGTCCTACGTGAAGATATGACAACGACCGCTTCGGGTCCATGTTCTAATGACCTTTGAATTAGCCAATAGAAATGCATCTTTTAAAAATCAAATCATTCTCTACACATTGATGTTCTTCATCCATACTGCTCAGTATCCAAACGCAAGGATATAAGACTTCATCTGACTGGATGACAAAATTTTCGATTATAGTAATGACATGTTACCAGAACATTACTCCTAAGTGTTCAATGTCAGAGCTAAACGTACAACAGTTGAGATCTGATTTTATTCATATTGACAATCCAGTAATAGCATTTTGATCTCTGTCCAAACAATCAATCCTACTATCTTGAGAAATGTGTCGTAATGTTTATGCACACGTGCTTTACTTGCATCCACACAGTAAGAAATAATACATGTAGAGGGTTTTGATTGAGGTAGATCTATATTGTTTTTTTTACAAACAAAATCATGAATGGAAATTGTAGTTTTTATTTTTAGCTAAATATTCATCCTTCATACGTTTTATGTTAAGATATTATGAATGTAAAATTGCATAGTATCATATATATATAAATAGATATGCCCGTGTTTGCTGTTACAAATACTATAATTAGTAAATCTATTGACAAATTTTAGGTTGGTTCCCATTGGACTGGTAGATTAGGTTAATTTGTTGAGGAAATGTTATTTCCCATTTGATAGGTTAGATCACGTGAACTGGTATTTTGAAATATTAGATTATGTAGCTAGAACTGTACCGTGGGGTATATTGAGACAAAAAATCGTAATAAATTCTAATTCTTGAAGGTTCATATAAGAGAACCGAGCAATCAAATTCATTCCTATTTTGGATTATAATTTCATATGTTAAAATGAGTTTGCAAATGAATATTAAGTTTTATTTAGATATTATTTGAGAAGAAAAAGAGTTGTTTGAATTCTTCAGTGGAAATAAAACGGTTATGTTATTTATTTCTGCTAAAGAATAAAGACAGTCACTGAAAGTGTCATTTCTCAGAGGTCAATATAATAGTCATATATGAGGCAATACATCTGCTAGGTCAAATAAACACCCATCAGATTTTATGGTGAATTATAGGTCATTCATGTTAAAAGGTTCTATTTCACTTATTGGTGATTCCGCCAATACAATTCCTATAAAAATATTAAGGAAAGCAGAAGCTTCTAGGAATTTCTTATTATCAGGTACTTTGCCTTTGTTTGACAAGTCGTATTCTGATGGAAGTGTTCTTGTTTCGGGAGTAGAGTGCGTTTTTCTTCAAATTCCAATCCATAACTTTAATGTGTCTTCATGCATAGCTTCAGGGCCAATGACTATCAGTGCTGTGAGTTACTTACTCATTGAGGATGTTCATTTATTGCTAGGTAACGACTTAGCGGGAGATAAGGTTGTGGTTAATTTTCTTGTAACTGACAAGCATTGTTTGGGTAAAATAGGTTCATCGTACTGAAAATAAAATCCCTTATTTATGCCCTGCTTGAGCAGTTTCTAAAGCAATGACAAAAAGTGCTCCTGAGAAAGATATTTGTAAGGAAATTGTTCCCTTAGCTAATACATGCTTTGGTCAGACATTTTATGAGGTCACCTTTGCTCAGTTACTAATCAATACCTTTTATGTGTCATTAACCTATCTTAACTGCTAATACTCTTATTTCTAATCAGGCTGGCGAATGTCATTCAATTGTCATTTATATGGAAAAGATCCTGATATATCCTGTTTGTTTCAGAGGGTTATTAGTGAAGCTGATTCTGCAGATGTAACAACTCGATATGTTTGTAAAATGGGGTCCTTATGATAACACCGAGACCACCTGAGGCACCCGCTGCTGAAGAGTGGTCAGTGAGCTATCAAATCGTTACTCCTACGTTATATAGACATGAAATTCATAGTATAGCGCATGAAACTATCTTGCCTAATCATTTTGGAGCTCGCGAAACCTATCAGAAGTGCTTGCATCATTTTTATGAAACTACCTTGGCTAATCATTTTGGATCCCGCGAAACCTATCAGAAGCTTTTGCATCATTTTTACATCATCTTACATCTTGTTTCCAAATATTGTAGATCTTGTTTAATTTTTCAATGGCTGGTTTAAGTTTTTTTGAACTAGTTTTTGGATTTATTATCCATAAACCACTGGAATTGTTAAAAGAGAAAATGTTTAACAGGAATCCGACACTAATCTTTTAAAATATACCTCTGATTAAAGCAAGATATAATCTCCTGTATACTCACTCAAAATTGCAATTACGGCAGATCAAAAGAAAAAAGGTAAGAACTTTTCAGCCTGGTGATATAGTTCTGTAACTCTTGCCAATACTTCAAAATCCTCTTTAGGTTGGATATTAATTGTCTTTATAAAGTTAAAAAGAAAATGACTTTGGAAAAGATTGGATTATTCAGTGGAAATGGACAATGCTCATTTGACTATATTATCATTTTGGAACCATTGTGAACTATTCAAACAGGTTCTCGATGACACCATCTTGACAAATCAGGAATGTTGGCACACAGATATATTCTTAGATCTGAAATTTATTCGGAAAATTTTATTCTTTTGGATCTTAAAATAACCTTATTAGGATTATTGTGGATTCATTTCATAATTACATGTTACTCCCAGATTTGTTTTAGAACATTCATCATAAAATTATTAAGTTTTACAAAACGTTTTAGCTTTTTTTCTTTCTGTGACATAGTTTATGACCATATATAGTTGTAACCGTTACTGTTACAGGTGACAACTCTCTACCCAACATAATTTTGTCCTCATATCAAAGGAAAACACGCTTGTATGCATGTGAACTGTGGATTAGAATCCATAATAGTTACCAACAGGCATCCATGCAAGAGGATTGTCATGTGGCGTAAAAGACTGAATTAAATTGGTAACCATCAAAATACCTCTCTTACCACTCTACTTGAAAACCATATCTTTGTGATTGTGACATGAATACCATCTGCAACATGACATGAACACCATCTGCAACACCGGTTTGCATCAATATAGTTGATAATTCCACTGGGTATAGCTATAATAGTTAATGTTGTGCTATTCGTACCACACTCAGACAAAGGTTTTTGCCATGTTCATTCCACAAATATATTGTTTAACAATTTTAAGTTTACCAGCTCACAAGCTCACTTGGGTCACTGTCTGCTGGTTGGTAAATTCAGCAAAATCTGCTTTGGTGGAAAATCTGCTCCGATTTTCATCGGTACCACATCTTAGTAAATATTAACAAATATTTTGCATAATGTTAAGCAAAGGTTAGCATAATTTCAGTATGCATTTGCTGAGATGGTGAACACTCAAGTGCATGCAATGCTTTAAGAATAACATGACCACATATTGACCCATCTGACATAGACTGCAACAGCAGAGTTGGCTGTCAGTCAGGGTTATCACCATGGGTTCTAACTCCACAGGTTAAATAATCAACAATTTTAAGTTGTAGAGCAAGCCAATACAAGTCAAAATATAAAAGATGTTTAGGTGTTAGTATGTATGTTAGTCAATGTATTTTAGGTCATGTTGTCACATCTATGTTAGCAATGCAATTTTGCATTATTTGAGGACTCCTCGATGCATGTTCACCTGCATAAAGACACCTTGAAAATTGCTTGATCTTACCATCGCTACTAAATAAAATTGGTTAACAACGAGGCCTTCTGCAAGTTGTACTGGGTAGTAGAAGACATCTGACGGTAGTCTATAAGTTGTTCCTAGTGATTGGGGACCTTTGTTTCCTTTTCTTATTCATTTATCATTTATGTTTCCACCAACAGCATTTCTTAATGACATTCCAGATGCTGTTCTGATTGCCCCCAGTGCAATCAGTTTGGCAACCACTGGAGATGCAGCTGCTAACAGCATCTGAAATCTCAGTGAGGAATGGAAATATTCCACTGAACTGTTGTATTTATTGATCTAAATATTTTAATTTCACTGAGGCTTTCTATTCATTGGCAGCTTTGAACTCATCAAGTTGTGTTTGAGACAACCGCATGAGGGCAATTGCAGCCAGATTAGTAAGAGGAAGTCTCAATATGAGTTTGGGATCATCTTTTTATATCTTTTTCTTTATTCTCATAAGTTCATTTTTATTAAGACGGTCTTACCTTCATTTTGGGCCATAACTTCATGATGGTGCATTATTGTTAAAAATGCAACAGATCTAATTACTCAATGTTCCAAAAGCGTGTAAATGAACCTCATTTGTAAGCTCATGACCAACAAACAGAATCTTGTCATAACTTATCATTTGCAACCACTGGCACATGCTGCATGTCCATGTGCTTGAATGTACGTGTTGACTACAGACTACCTGAACAATTCAAGTGCAGGGAAATCTGCATACCTCTCATTGTTTTTATACAAACGCAAATGACATGAACATGCAATATGTTTTAAAGTCAAGCAACATTTTTTCAGAGTTTCCTGATAACTGTTAATCCAGCGAGAAGCTTGAGTTACATCTAATTCGTCAAATGTCACCTTGTTTCAGGTTTGATCATCGTCTTAATTTATAATTTGAAATGCGAGGAATATGGGTTTCGGTATGAAAACAAGGTTGGGTACGTATTTGCCTTCTAAATTGCCTCATAATATTAGTTACTTGATACGTTATGTGGTGATTGCGAGGAACGACACTATTGACAAGGCTTCCTACTTAACTCTAAGTCCATAATGAGACTTAATCGAATCAAAAACAGATCTCTTTTGTTATACATGAAGATCTAAATGCAACTACTTTGGTTCTTGTTGAGGTTTTAATTTAATCATTGGAGTTATTCTTTTCAAACGATAAGCAATATTATCAACTTCGTTAATGAATTGCTTGAGAAGCCAGTCAGCTGGATTTTTACCTCGATATTATCTGATTGGCTTAAATAATCTCGAATCAGTACAACAAACTATCTTGTACGCTACTCCGCATGGAACATGGTTTTGAGTTTTCCTTTTTTTCGATTGGTTAGACTCATTCTCTACGCCAAGTACAGGTTGAAGTAAGCATTCAAAATCAGCGTATATGACAAAAGGAATTTTTAGTTTATGATTATAATGGACAAACTGTAACACACTATCTTTTTTAGATGGCATTGTTATTCTTTGTACATCACTACAGTACTGCAAATGCGTTTGTAATATTTAATTGTTAGTACAACCATGCAAGCAGCGATATCAAAATAATTTTTTGTTCTTATCCTTATTATACTGTCTACCAACAAGTCCGTTAAAGTTTTTATTCCAAACATAATGATTTTTATAAAACAGTAAATTTTTTTCTGAAATATATATCGGATAGATGGTTTCTTTTTCATCAAGTACGAAAACGTTAATCGAAATATTATTTTGCTTTTCAAACTTTGGTATCTGATTTTCTGTCACTGGAAAGTCAATATCTTTAAACTTTAATCTTGACACGTGACTAATATACTTTTCAACACGACCAGCATCTCTTTCAGCTGGAAATAGCGCGGAAAGAACAGCCCATTGGATACATTTGCTATCGTCGTTTTTTACGTTTATACATATTTTATTTTTTATTTTTCGTGGCAGGTCGATGTACGAACTACCGCGTAATGCGTCATATTTCATTGTGTGAAACAAAATTTCATTAATCATTTCAAACTTCCAAACCGAACCCAATTCGGTAAATTCCTCTATTTGTTTCCAAATTTATTGGTGCATTTCATTTACAAGTGATAAAAGATTAGTTCCAAGGAAAACACGTCTTGATTTTGCGTTGATGTAAAGATCTGTAATTTCCTTGTCAGTCAATTCTGCCGTCACAAGTAGTTTTGAAAATATCACTTGATATTGTACTAATAATCTTATACTTTTGTGTCTTTTAAGCTCATGTTTTATAGTTGTCTATAGCAGGTAGAAAAGATTTGTTGCAGTAAAATTTACTAAAACATTTTGATTATCAAATTTATAACTATTGTCAAAACCTGCAAAAGCAGTCGCCATAATCAGGTTCTCCCATAAGGCTCTTCTTGGCTATATCACGCAATTTCAACATTGCTATACTACAGTGCAATATCTAATTGATTGTTTGATTGATAACAGCGCATGCGCTAGGTTGAAAAATCAATTAGAGTTATAAAAATTACTATTAGTATAATATAAAATCTGACAATGGTGTTATCACATTCACCCAAAGTATAAACTATACGCTGGAAATGAACTTGGTTCGGTTATTAACATCAAAACTGGAATATCTGTTTGCAAAGCAACGTCAGCGGGTTATAAGATTAGTGTAAAAGAAGATAATGCTGAGAGGATTACAATGCTTAAAAAAGATTTTATATTTACTTTGTTCTGCGATGATATTCCAGAAGGACAGCGTGTATATCATGTGAACAGTAAAGTCATTGATGACAACATTGAAAACTTATCATTACAAAACGAGTTTCAGCCGCATCCCGTCTTTGATTTATACGAGGCTAACGATCGCGGTATTATTAGAAAGAAAAAAACTGAAAACGTTCATAGTACTATGAGCAATATGGGATATATCAGGGTAACTGTTATAGGAACATCGACAGATCAAGTTCATTATTATAGTCATAGGTTTAATTACGAGGTTTTTAACGTATTTATACCTAATGGTCTGGTTATTAATCACATCAATAACGTAAAGACTGACAATCGATTGGAAAATATAGAACTAGTTACATAACAAGAAAATGTGAAAAAAGGACAAGGTGGTGGTATTAATTTTAGATGCCCAGCCAAACCTGTTGTTTCGTTAAACCTCGAAACGGACGAGAAGATCAAATTCAAATTGATTTCAGCTGCAGCAAAGCATTATAATATAAATTCCGCAGCGGTAAAATTTATAGATCATAGAGTAACAAAATCAGCTTTTTCAAGCAAATACGATGCCAGGATTGCTTTCAGATATGATTAATAATATTTGAGAGCTCGGTTTTAGTAAAACAATGATGAGCAAATGCTATAACATCATCACGATTAAATTTTAGCGTCGTTACTGCACTTCCATTGATTTTATTTGTTTCTGCTGCTGTTAGTAATATTTTATGAGAATCACCTTGCATCACAATAACGTCAGCGGAATATACACTATAGCCCGACAAGCATTTTCTTACCACTTCGCCTAGCTCTTTGTAATTTATTATATTAAATATTTGGTGATATTTTACCTCCTCAGTCAGCTTATAACAACAAATTAGATACAAATATATTATAATATGGATTAGCAGCAGGCAGGGTGAACCCTACAAATTTTTGCTCGATTCCTTAACGAAAAATAAAGGTTCCTTCATAGGCTGATAAAAAGTCAATAGCACTAAACCAAAGTCTCTAACTAATTATATTTCCATACGGTAAAGAATCGGTAATTTAAATCGCCTGATAATAGCTCAGTTTGTTATACTATTATTGAAGTTATTTTGTCCTTACTTTGCAAGGCGATTTTGTTTACTCGTAAAGTGACTCAACTGTTGTCATTCCACCCTGCCTGCTGCTATTGATGGTCAAGGGGAACTAACCAAAGATTTTATCTAGACCAATCTAGAATCGTATCTTAAGTCAATAATATTTCCATCCTGATTTATAAGTTTGAAATTCATTCTCGATAGTAATGGATTATGTAAACGCAGGTAGATTTGATTTATTGGCTCAGATACAATAAGCCACCCTGGGGGTGTTTGAATACTGGATGAATATAATATATATCCCTGCTGAGCCAGACTAGACTTAGAGAGGTCAAAATGGTAGCTATTATCAATTATATCGCATATTAAATTTAGTGCGATGGTGGATGTTATATTAACAATATTAGGTGAGATATGACGACCTGTTCCATTTGGGTCATTATTATATTTGAGAACTACTGGGGATGGAATTAATATTTTCCACGAATTACATATTCTTTTAAAGTGTTCATCAATAAGATCATTAACTGATTTTTTTACCTTCTCGGATTCGAATCCGGGAATTATAAATGTTGATAATTGTTGTTCTGTAATTCCATAATATTTTAGAAATACTGTCTTAAATAATCGCTTATTATTTACATGTTGAATTGGGTCATCTTCATTAACTATATAATAACTAGAAATTCTATCTACTGACACGTTTATTATTTTTTCTCTGTCAACAATAGCCTTATTTACATATTATAAGTCTGCTGAAACTTGATTTAGATGTTGTATTGTTTCAATTATCTGACTTTTTAAATCGTCATTATAAAATGTATTGATGCTGGAAAGTAATTTTTTAAGATCATTTAACACGCGTTCATGTTCAGATTTAATCGGTCCTGACAATGAGTTAATTTGGTCGACATCAAGTGTTAATTTTTTTACTGGATCCTATTCACCTTGAACAAAACTCATAAAATAAGTATGACTCGTATAAGTTTTGGGTATCGTAGCGCCCTCCATAAATGGATTTTTTTACCTATATTCTGGAAGTTGTATAAATTTCTTAACATCTATGATAAAGTCGGATCGCTGTGGTTCTGGTGGAACCTGATAAACCGGTGCAACTTCAGGCCATCCTAATACTGATCTAATCGAACTTTGATAAATATCTACATTATAATCAGGAGAATGTATTTCAATCACCGACGATAATGTTGGTTCATAAATAGTAATTGCTATCTTGGAATCTTTTCCGGTTAAAGACTTAATTCTGCGATGGAATTCCTCATTAATTTGATCTATCTGATAACTACCAGTTGGAATACTAACTATTTGCCATTTGGGAGTTCCATCAGACTTATTTTTATTTACGAATACTAGTGAATTATTTGGTTGTTGTCCACCAAATGGTTTTGATCTTATATTAGGCCAACTATAATAAACACGTAACTGAGCTAATGCTATCTCTTTTACTGGAATTGCAGTTGGAAAGTTAACGCTAAATTCAGGATTGGTCGAACTTATTGATATCATAGTAGTTTTTGAAGGAGTTGTATTAGTGACGATCTGCTGTAACAACTCTCTTGACTCAATATCCAAGCGATGTTCAGTTGCTGACATTATTGTTATTATTATTGTTTAATTCTCCATTTATTTTGTCAGCAGAATCACTACCAATTTTGAATGCTTCATCGTAGGTTTTAATTATCGTTACAAACTCCTCGTCAGATATTTTACCATCACTGAGATAAGTGGAAATATATCCAGATAGTATAGAATATGTTGCTGTTAATGTGTGCAATTTTATCATATACTCACACAATTTATCATTAGCACATGTAGTTATTTTTTAGCAATAATATTAAAAATACCTGCTATAGTGGTAGAAGTTGAAACAATAATTGTTATAATTGCTGGAGCTGTCATCGTTTATGTTGATAATATTAATCCGGATCCAGCAACAATAGCAGAAACTGAATACACAACTATATCAATGACAATCATACGTATACGATATCTTTTTACTTTTATTGTATAATTGTCGATGGTATTTTTTAGTTTGGTCAGACATTCACACGCTTGATTATATCTGTGACGTTGAACGTCGATAGATGGCGTAAATATTTGATCCATTATACTATTATGTTAAGTAGTTAATTGAGTTACAAATTCCAAACACCACCAGTAAGCTTGAGGTAAATTTCTACTCGATGATGCCAGCGTAAATGTTCCTTTAGAATCTTTATCTAACAACACAGATATAGTTTTAAATGAATTCTCAGTCGATGGATTTGTAGTGGATATCCTAAAATCTGCAACGCTAAGTAAAGACATCCTATATATACCAGTAATCTTTGCAGTATATTTAATGGTATTATTTTCTGGAGTCCACGATCCAAAACCATATGCAACTGTATACACAAGATTTCTTATCTGATTTTGAGGAATTTTAATCAGGTTTGTTTTTTTTTAATAATATCCGGAATTCCTCCAATAATATCATTGAGTTTTGTGTTAATATCAGTAAGTTTTATATCAAAATTTGGTGGATTTCCAAAATATTCGTTATTAATTCTGTTTATGTTTCTGCGAAAACTCACAAACATATTCACGTGACCGGTAAATTCCGTTTCGATTTTGTCTATTACATTAGTGATTGGAATCTGTTTATAATCGACGTATTTTTTGTAGCAGCATCAAAATCAGATTCTGGGGTTCTTAAATTACTAATGCTATTATGGTTCATATCAACAAATGCACGCATTATACCGCCATTGGTTAATACATACTTAGATTCCTGATCGTCAACATATTTTGTTATTGTAGCATCACTCTCTGTAATTGGATATCAAGATCTGTAATTTTATTTTTGTTCATAATAACGTCTCCACTAAATACAACACCAGTCATTTTGACATAATCGTTAAGTGAATTACCGGAATCTTGTATTTTACCCTGATCAGTAAAAGTAACAATATTATCAGCAACTGCAGGAGGAATTCGTATAAGTACGTCTGGTAGTTGTATGTTGCTCATCTTTAATCGTCCTTGTTTGTTCTGAAAAACAACCACTTCATTTTGATCCACACTTGTAATATTAAATAAATCATCAATCTCATTTCTGAATTAATCGTGGGTTACATATTTAGATAAATTACCTTGCTGCTGAGCTTTACCACGAGCAGATCTTCCGTAAACATCTACCATTATATTTTACTGATGTCTGTTTAAATGTGACAGTATGGTATATTCATGCACGACTTTATGAGGTGGTTTTCCTTGCGGTGTTAGGGATATAGCATTAAGTACATTAAGTACTTCACGACCACATATTGTTGGATGAGTTATTGTTTGTGTTGGTAGCGTTGAATACCAGATTGGAGCAGTATTATTACTGACATAATGAAGCAATTCTTTTGGTGGCGCTAATCCATATGAATCAAAATAGATAATTCCACGTGGATCAATTGCATACGCTACCCAATGGGTAACTGGTCCAGAGTTTTTATCGAGATTAATAATACCTGTTTCAATATTGTTAGGTTGTTTTGGTAACTGATCTCGCATAAAAACACCTCTAAAGTTTTTTATTTTTAGCTTTTTAGCAGCATCCAATAAATCAAGATTAGACATAGGAGAGATCAGTAAACTGTCCTTTGAAGGCTTAGACCTTTTCCGTACCATGACGGCGGGGTCCCTTGTAATCTGAGACCTTTTCCTTTTTTTGATTCCTTGTCCAGCTGCTTTCTTTAATGCCATTCCAGCAGCAGTTCTTACAGCACCTAATGCAGCAGCTTTTGCAACCGCAGGGGATGTAGCGGCTATTAATGCTGGAATAGCTGCGAGAAGGGTAAATATACCACCCGTTTTTAAAGCATCTTTGATAGCGCTTGCAGAAAGACTAAGTTTGACGCCTTTATTTGATTTTTTTGCTTCATTAAAGTTTTTAAATTGACGATCGGTCAACGATAATTTATTTGAACCGCTCAACTGTTTCTTTTTCAACGATATTTTTATTCCACAATTATTGTTTAATGCTGATTGCAGTCTTTTTATCTGACCAGGAGTGAGAGTAACATTAACGTGATTATATGACATGTATATTACTCATGAATGATATAACTACGTGTTACATATTTTCTACTGGAGCATCAATGACTCTCATTCGTCCACTAACACCTTCAAGGAGCATTGATTTATCGCTAAGTATAACAGCAATTGCTCTATAATTATCGATAGCTCCTCTTGTTACATTAGCTCGAAAATATATATCGACTTCCAATTTTCTGGATAAATCTAAATTTTCGAGTGAAAAGTAATAAATTGGATACAAGGATGTAAAATCTAACTGAGATATTTGTAATCCAGTATCAACATTTTGATCATGGCCCAGAAAAGTCATAAGACGATGACATGCACGTGCTACATGATTTTGATCAAATTTAGTATTATATCATCTGATGGTTCTTGATGTCCATTTATCCTTAATGAAACCTCAAAAACACCAAGAGTGTCAAATATCATGGGACTACGCGTTGGGTCATTTCTAGGTGCAGACATCCCTGCTGAGAGGCTGTTTGCCATGTAAACAAACCGTTAATATTGCTCTGGATAGCAACTGTGGTCATTGTCAGCCATGATAGTATAGATTTACCCCCTTGACTCATGAAAGATAGTAATTGTTGCTCTTCAGATATTGAAGGAACTAAGACTACCATCCACAATGAAAGTTTTATAAGAATTACTATACCAGCATCACCGGCGGGTCTCGATATTGTATCATTATCTGCAGCCTTTCGCACTAGTACAACTGTATGTTTGTCTCCAAAAATGACTTTTCTGACATTTCTAAAGAATCCAAGGATATGTGATAGTGGAACTGCGCATGAAAATATTCTTCTATTTCCTTTTAACATCACTCGAGGTGATCTAAATCCTAACTTGAAATCTGAATCATACTTTGTACGTCTGCTGGGGCATTTTTAGCAAAAACCTGTGGTCGTTCTATTTCATATTATTGGTGCTCTGGAGAATCAGAAGTATCTTTTGCAAACATCATTGATGGACCAGCTGATCTTGAATAATCGTCACTATATCTTGCAAGACAAAGTATTGTTGTAGCAACGTCAACATCTTTCTGAATTGAATCAATATTTTTTCCGTCAATCATGTACGTAGCGCTATCAAACAACGGCATTATACCATTATTAACAAATCCGACGCTCACATTAGCATCATATTGGTTGTTATCTGTTTTTAATATCTCACCCTCGATTTCAATAAATGCTTCTGATTGTAGGAAATATCTATTTGTGTCATGAACCTGAAGTTCAGTCCTTCCACGCTGATTTGGAATTCGTGTGTCGTAAGAATAATACTGATAATCACGCATAGACTCATCTTTGAGGACTGGTGCGTCCATGTCAAATGCAAGATCACTTATACGTTTGAACATATTTATCATAATTATTATCGTTTAAAACAAAGTCCGCTTCCTGCTATCAAACTAGCGGTTATATTGTTTTCCTTTACCGACATTGGGAAATCAACTAACTCCGCTAAGTTTTGATTAGCGGCTTGATTTATTATTTTACTTACACTTGCGGGCATCAATTCAGTGCTAGGTAAATTTACTGGCTGAGGTCGGACCGCTTGAGGTCTACGTATTAATTGTGCTAGTTTATCTTTGATGGCTGAGAATGCTTTGCTAGCAATATTACCAACAGCACCTATACTTTTTTCACGAACAAAATCAATAGCTTTCATTCCTATCTGTTTTGCAATTGGTATTGCTTTTGGGGCTATTCTTCTAAATAGACCCTGTACAATGTCACCTAACCCATCTCCGTAGGTTGTCTTGTCAATCGGTATTCGAGAGTTAATTGCCCTGACCATGATAGGTCCACGTTGAGTACTATGTACTATCATTTTTTTAAATAGTCATTATATTTAATTACATACTTAGTTCATTGACTTAGTCGCTATAATACTCATCGGTAATTTCATTAATAAGAGACTGATACAAATTAATATCCATTATACCGCCTGTAAATAATCATTTACAAATATCTGCTGCTTCATTAATGATTTCTTGGGAATTGTTACCAGCTCGTTTTCCTCCAATCAGAATTTCTAATCGTTCAACATCAGCAAGGACGTTGTTTGGACACTGAGTAATACGACCACTTCCCTGTGCGGTAAGGCCACTTCCAGAAGAGGCGTCCGATGGCAAATATTCTTCTTCCTCCTGTTGTTGTGCTGGTGCTAATAATTGAGGAGTTGGTGGTGGTGATTGTTGTGCCAATGATGGATGTCCGGTGACTTTGGTAATTTATATGATGGTATCCTCGGTCTTGCTTTTTCCCGTTCCTCTGTCATTCTTTGTACTTGTTGTTGCTGAGGTGTCAGTCTGATAAATTCTAAATGAGCACTGATAGCGTCTGTATATTTCATAAATTTTGATTTATCGTTTCTGGCCTGATTAGTGTTATAGCGAATTCTTAAAAGCCACTTATACCACGTTTCACGACTAATGTTCTCGTTGGCGTGTTTTTGTTTGAGTATTTTTTTCTGTCATTAAAACTATCAACTGCATATTTAGCTAAATTGGCCTCATCCTTAATTGAGTTAATCTCATTTATATATACATCATTGAATTTATCGTAAACATTAATTCTGCTCAGTATTTTAGGTTCTTCTTGTTCTTCTTCTTGTTCTTTGATTTCTACTTCTTTAACTGGTAATGCAGCTGTTATCTCAGTGGGAAGTTCACGTAGAAGTTGTTTTGTTTCTTTGGTCCTCTTCGCTATTTTGTGTGTTGCCGCTGCGGTTTTTTCAAGTATAGGTCGAATATCTTTTGTTGTCTCAATTATAGGTTTAAATAATTGTTTAGTGTCTTCTTCAAAATCAACTTGAGTATTCTGTCTCTGCTCTAACTGTTGTTTAACTAAATCACGGACAGCTAAATAGTTTTTAATTGTTTCTAATCGCTGTTTAGCTAACCTCGCCGAATATGGCTCATAAATATTCATTATTTATAATATTTATAATAGATATTTAATTAAAATACTAGTGAACAAAGCGCGATAATTACTGCTCTGAATCTATGTTGAGCAATAGATAATTATTTCCCTTTTTACATAAGGATAATACATTTTATTTGTCTGATATGGACAAAAATACATCGTTTTTCAGACAATTATTGCCTAATTATCTGTTATTCACAAACAAATAGGTATTAGTAAACAACAAAAATGTAACACTGAGAGGTACTGGTACATATATTTATCTCTATAACCTAAAAATTCCAGTAAGTAATGCTTTTGCTAATTTGAAGGCGTTGGAATTTAGGTCAAAAGTTATTTATATCTTTGTAAACATCCTCTAACGGACGAGAACTCTAATGCAGAAAATACTCAATATGACATTTTGGTTATAAACGAATATTTATTATTGATAAAGTTTCATATATAGTCAGTTAACGATTGGTTTAATAATTAATTTTGACGAAGCAATCAAAAATATAATAATATATACTATATATCATAGTTTGGCAAAAGAATACAATCATATATTATATGAAAAATATCAAATCCCCTCCCAGAACGATACGGTTATCAGATCAACACAACAACACCTCTATCAATACTTTCTAGTTGGATATATTCTGCTCTCACATAACTGGATAAAGAAAATAGATAGCATTTACCAGTTCAAATGTTCCATCACGGCTACTGTGGTATGTTTAAGTTACCTATATATTAACTAATTGATCAGAAGTATGAAAGATAAAACGATAGTGTAGTGGACTAATCGTGTGGCTGTGGTACTTAGGTGAAACACTGCGTAAGTTTTAATCCCGGTGACAGCCGAGGATGGCGGCGATTTGGCGATATCATACCAATTTGAGTTTTTAAGTGGGGACGAATTCCAATCAGATTTCAATACACTCATC
This sequence comes from Potamilus streckersoni, assembly GCA_016746295.1. Lineage (NCBI taxonomy): Eukaryota > Metazoa > Mollusca > Bivalvia > Unionida > Unionidae > Potamilus > Potamilus streckersoni. The sequence continues at coordinate 773,872 of JAEAOA010001196.1, forward strand.
CGCCACATATACCAAGTGGCTGGTACATTTTTGTATCACTCACAAGGTATATTGTAGGTGAGTGTATTTAAATTTGATGGATGTAGATATTCCCCGTTAAGATAAGTTTATGTTTGTGCCGTCCACATCAAAATCCGTCCAAATCAAAATCAAAATCATGTTAATCTGTATATATTTCATGCTCATACATCGTTTAATGTGATCTCTTGACTTACCCGGATGTCATAGGACAACCGAGGAGTTCAAATGAAGTCAGTGTGCCGTCCTTAGAATTAAGGTCTTAAAGATAAGTATATCAATACCACATGTTCATCTGTATATATTTCATGTTCATACAATCGTTTAATATAACCTCGTGAACCTTCTCTAATGTCATAGGGCAACAGAGGGGTTAAAAAAGGGGTTTGTCTTTCGTCTTTCGAATTTCCTCCTGGTCTCACTAAAATGTTATTTGGCACCTTAGGAGATCACACGGGGATTAATTCAAATGCCCCATAGCTTATCAGAATATTATATAACAAGATGAAAAATCATATGGGGTTGTGTTGTGATTATATGTTTTGTTTTTTATTTAAATATATATATATATATATATATATATATATATATATATATATATATATATATATATATATATATATATATATATATATAATAAACAGTGAAAATATTAATGATATTATTTCTGCTATTAAAAAATTAAAGTATGAAGGAGTCAATTTATCCGGTAACCTTGACCCTGAAAAAATCATATATGACTTTGAATTATTACTGGAGAGAAAATTTCAAAATAAGATTACGTTAAATTCAAATTACAGATTTATAAAGTAGATATATAATTCTATGATAGAATCCTTAGCTGTCGTAAATGACAAACAGGAAAGATTATTCTCGCCTCTTATGCATTCAATCAAAACAATAAAAAGTGCATTATCTCACGAGTACGAAAGAAAGAAAATGATTGATAACCGTGTGACTCATCTTAAACGGATTATACTATTTTATTCTGTAATACATGGTAGCGAAACTGAGAACAGTGATAATTAAATTGGTTCCCTGACACAGTCAGGAAATATGATTTTTGCTAAACAGGATCCTTAGTAAGATTGATAGAGTCGAATTATTTATAAAGAAAAATAATATTATTCTGAGTTAAGAGTACACAGTTATTATACGTATTCAAATATAATATTTTGGTCATACTTTATTGAATATGCAGATTTATATATATGATCAGCTACACGTTTTATTGATGCTGAATTGATACTGAAATATTCGGCAGCTTTCTTTATCGAACTGAATATTATTGTTTGGTCTGTCTGCATATTTATAGATTTAAGAACTCTTGCTCTCTTGCAATGATTATTAACGCCATTTTTTCGTGCCTTAGTTTTGACTGTGTGGTAAGTCGTTAATTTAATAAATTATTGTTTTTCGAATCTGAATTTATGTGATCGATTACAAGACCATCTTTGATTTTCCCATAAAAACATTCAAATATAAACTTATGTGATAAATATCTTTTATTTCCACTAACTTCTTAATCTAAAATAACCAGTATTATCAATAGTACCTACTGGTTTCTTTAGTCTACAATGTCTAATATTACCATAGCTGGACGTCTCGTAATTCGTATATACTGGATGTCTCACAAATTCTTTTTGCTCCCTTTGAACATAATATTTATTTGTCTACATCATTGGTTTGAAATCTGGTTAGATAATTCTTTTCTGGTTTAATAGGGGATTTACCCGTCGATGTATCTTTTTTTTTGTCATAATAGAGTTTAAGTTCCCTATATTTTTTACCTCCACAATTTGCACAAATTTGCGTTTTCCCCCTAACTCCAATATCATATTGAATGCAGGGTTTTGGTCCAGTACTTCCATGTCTAATACATTGCATATGGTAACTACAGTATTTGTTTTTGTTTACGCATGGTTTATCACAATGAGAAATATGTCCAATTTTCAAACAAATGCACTTATTTTCTGTTTGAATCATTATATATATATATATATATATATATATATATATATATATATATATATATATATAAATATAGATATGGATATATATATATATATATATATATATATATATATATATATATATATATATATATATATATATATATATATATATATATATATATATATATATATATATACTAAATTTCAATTTGAATATTTATCTTAATTATAATGATGGAGGAATTATCAGCAATTGAACTAGATTTGATCTTGACAGACTACCAGAATATAAATTTAGTGTTTCGATGAAAGATCTAGCTTTAACAAATACAGATATAAACAAACGTATCCGTGAGGCTAAGAAGGAATTTTTGTAAAGAAGGTGCAAAATATGTATGGTCCACATTTAGAGTTGAAAACGTTATTAATGTAATGAAAGACAAACGGGAAAAAGTAATTATTAACCACCTTGATAATCAAACATATCTTATTTTAATAAAATTTATTGTGAAGACAGACGATAATATATGGGTGATTCGTGATAAGACAGAACACATTCATATACAGTCAGGAAATAATAAAACGATATTATTAAGTAACAAATCCAAACCAGGAATACTGACTGGTATTGATAGACCGTATTTTGAGGGAGGGTATCCTCTTACTGATGTGGTATATGGATTGTTTTACTAAATGATAAACCTAATATTGCGGATCTCAAACCTATGAGACTATCAGAGTGAAGAATAAACTGTGTTGCGGAGCGCATTACTGAAAATTTTACAAATGCGATGCGTGGTAATGGCTTAAAAGACTTAAGACGCAAACAAATATGTGAATGGGCAGAAACCGTTACAAATTCTGTTGCATCTATTAACGATGTGGCTAAGCTAGAAGACTCAATAAGATTTCCAATAACAGTAAAAACGTTAACGGGAGAGATATTGTACAAACCAAAATATACAAAAAATGGAAGCCCTATAACAATCATTGATCATAATGCACATGCATTGACTGATGCTGTAACAATATTCCCACGAGACAGAATGTTTAAATTTTATAATGGTCACGTATTTGATTTTATTAAAAATATAAGTAAAAAAGACCCTGTATCAATTTGCTTATTTAAGAGGTCGGAAAACGGTTATCATGATAAATTTGTACGACCCAATGGTTATATTTATCGTACAGAATCTCTTTATGAAGAAATGAGAAATCTTGCAATAAAATATACTTCTATCGATGACAAAATCAGACAACTACTGAATAATTGTTTTACCGTACCATCAGTCGCGGCCCATTTCGCTCAGGAAAAAAATTCATGGAAACCTACAAGATCAGAAATTATTGAGGACATACAAAAAGTTGCATAGAATATGGACACGGTGGATTATGGAATACTAAATATGATTATAATGATGTTATATCAGTCGATATGGCTGCATGTTATTCTGGAATTTTTCTTGGATATGGTGAGTGTTCTAAATATTTTAACAGATTCGGCCATCCTAAACATGACATGGCTAGAGTTTGAATAAATGGACCCTTACCAGATTTTGAAATAACAGGATTTGCATATATAGAATCATTTGAGTTCGCAAAATATCTCCATCCGATTACTTATATTTGGTTTGGTAAAGACGTTTTAGAAAAATGTTGGGCACCAATAGTGTTATTAAGATATATGATTGATGCTGAAGTATTAGTATCGTTAAAAGTAAATGAAGCGATTATATCCTACAGTCCACAAAAGCAAGTTTGGTTACCAGAACCGGACAGATTTAATATAGAAGATGCCAGGAAGGAATTTCCTGATCTTGCCGAAGATGATATTATTAAAAATAATATTAATATAGGTAAATACAGAGACGAGCACGATTAGAAGCGTGCAAAAGATCTCGGTAGAAAGATAATTGGTAAGTTTACTTAAGGTGGTTCATACGGTTATAAACGACACTGTACAAAATTGGTTATGGACGATGCTGAGTTAGATTTTATAATCGCTAATACAACAGAGAAAAACACATTTATAAGCCAAAATTATGCTTATTTATCGGATGGGAGCAAACTAGGTACTATTGTGAGCTATCTTGATGGCGACTCACCGCAGTTTACTCATTTGAGATCTTCAATGTTAGTCTATGTTTCTATAAATCTACTGTCGATGATAAATAGATTTCCTCGTCACGCTGTTAGAGTCGCTACGGATTCATTTTATATAAACAAAAAATATAAGGATTTATTAAATCCGCTACTCAGTAATGGTGAGTGGGGAACATGGAGGATAAAGCAAGAAAATATACTTAGTTATTCTGAATTTGCTGCAGTTGAAATTAAGGAAATATATTACATAAATAATAATCAAATATTAGAATCATTTGCACCATCTGTGTACAATCCTGTGGCTAGACATAAGACTGTTTATCTTAATGGGTGTGGAGGGTCAGGTAAAACAACTAGTGTGATTAAATTATTTATGAACAACAATTCATATATGATCGTTTTGATACCTACACATAAACTAGCCTGAGAGATAAAAGAACGAGGGGTCGAAACTTGCACTTATCATAGTTTTTTTAGATGGTGTGGAGATACATGGTCTTCTGAGCGAATGGGTGAGAAATATATACCTAAGTATATTATATGGGACGAAATAGACACAGTCTCGTTATAAACACTAAAAACATCCCCTGAGTGGTTATTAACAAAAAACACGGCTTTGATTATGTGTGGTGATCATAATCAACCACCGCCTTTTGTTGGACAGTCTCCACATGAATGGCTAATGAATAATGTGGATTATTACGAAGAAATACATGCTCATCATAGAGCTATTGAGGCTAAAGAATAACGTGGATTATTACGAAGAAATACATGATCATCATAGAGCTATTGATGAACCGCCGAAAGAACTTAAAAGATTAATCAGATTACAACCAGATAAAATACAATGTGAGATAATGCGTGAGATAATTTCAGAAACTACCATGAATGATTTTTTAACTTTATCGAGACCTACTGATTTGATGGCCGTAAGTATAAAGATAGTTCGTGATAAATTGCAGAAGAAATTATTTATGTTACATAAAGAAAGGTGTTCACATCTACCTGTACCATTATGTTATCGCCCAGCAGATACTCGATGACAGAATATTGAACTTAAAATTCCTGGTGGCGGATTACAAAATCTAGTATTGAATGACATTATTTTGGTCAATATTAATATAGTTGAAGGAGCATTGAATATGGATAAATCACCGTGGACGTTAGTATACGCTATAACGATTCATTCGTTACAGGGATTAACTATTTCTGATACAAATATCTGGATTGTAGATGACCGGATCGAGTGGTCAAATTTAGAATATCTTGCAGTATCTCGCGTCAGAAGAATAACTCAACTTCATAGGGTTATTATAGATTATTAGATAACTGAAGAAATTACTAATGACGATGTTGTAATAAAGAAAAAATTAGCGTCTTATAAACAATGTGACAAAAAACCTGACTTAGATATTGATACTGAATTTATTATAAAACTAAAACAATTACAGAATAATCACTGTACAAGTTGTAACACAATAATGTTATGGCGATATTCGAATAATAATCCAAGACAATTTACCGTAGACAGAATAAATAGTGATCTTGGTCACACACGTGAAAATGTAATGTTGACTTGTCTTGAAAATAATCGACGTAGGGGTTCTAGTTTACATAAGTAAACGCGGTGGTAATTGTGTATCTGCAGGAATTACTTGCAGTTGTTCACGCACAAATCCACGATGAGGGGCAGTAGAATATAGTCTGTATATAGCAGGTCTTCCAGTAGATCTGACCACGCTAGAAATTGTATGTGTGGTCACACTCCAAATAGGATCAGTAGCTCGTCTTTTTCCAGCCTCCAACTCCCCTGGTTCGTATAAATATCTCACAATTACATTACCTAATACTGGTTGTTGACCTCGTTGTCCGTATTGATCGCTACGTGGTATATATCTTTTGTTATTGCATTAGAAGGTTTCATGGAAGTTGCACGAGTAATTTCATTATTTAATGCAGCTATCACACTTGGTAACCTCGCAACCCATTCACGAGATCGCTCACCGGACTTAAAGTCAGCAGACATTTCCTTCGCATATTGATATCCAAATAACCGCGCAGCAAGTGTTCGATTAAATCGTTTAACGATTGCTTGATCACAATGAATTTCAATATACCCTCGTCTGATTGTAGCGTTATGTCTTTTCATCAAAATGATACTGCACCAAACAATTCTTTACCAGGATCTACTTGTAATAGTTGTGGCCATTGTAGACCACCACGTTGATAAATTCGCTCAAACGCAGTTGCAACTTCAAAAGATGTTTTTGTTTACAATGGTTCAGCTTCCTTATATCTACTTGCAATATCAGCAACAGTCAATGCGTATTTGTACGTGCGTAACTTTCGTCCACGTGTTTTAATAGTATCATGTGGTAAAAACAAAATATCTGCTTGATGAACATCGTTAGGAACACTGATATCAAAATATGCATATTGTATTTTTTTGGTGGTGGTAGATAAATTTGCTATATTGCCTGTCGTGCTAACCAATTTGCAGCAACAGAATGTGAAACTTTTGCTGCTTTAGCAAGTTTAGTGATCGCTGCTTTACCTTTCCAATACCCTATTGGGCTATAATAAATAGATTCCATTAAAATAATTATACAATTAATTACCAGCCCCTAACATTATTTTACTTTTCATTGCGGATTTTATTAGGAAACTAGCGAGTTTCTCTCTAACAGATTTATTAGGCATAGAATTTAATGCATGAATCAATTTTACATCTGCAAGATGCCGCTGCTGCAAATCTTTAATTTTATAAGCAACATCATAAACATGATATGCTTGATCAATTTTATTTACTGGATACTCAACTGGTCTTGGTTGATCCTTATCATCAAGTCGAGTTCCAGGACCACAGTAGTTATATCCTGGAAGGTTTTTCTGACCAATATACTTAGCCCATGGTAATCCATGTAATTTTCCTAAAGAAGCACCAATATCCCCACCTATCTTTGTTGTCCCTGAGATAAATTTATATTTTTGTGTACCACATTTTACACATTTACCTGTTCATGCATGTCGTTTATTTCTCGTTATTATTGTTGCCAATCCAGTGGTGGGTGTAGATGATCTACATCGAACACAATATAGACTCATGTTATTAATAATATTGATACAATAATTGATTTTTTGGCGACACGAAAACAGGAACCAGTGAAGCACCATCCAGCATTACCGATTCGATAAGAATGATTATAATAGGTCCATCTGGAGCAGGTAAAACACAATTATTATTAAAGATGATAATGAGGTGGTTGAGATGGAACAAACTATATTTTTAGTAGCACCGTCTGTAGATGATCAGCATTGTTACGAAGTACTTAAGGATTTTAATGAAAAAGCAAAATCAGTTAATAAAGATGGTGACGATATTATTGACTTTATCACATATATAGATGAAGCCCCATCTGTACATGACTTAGATTGATTCATTAATAATCTCGTAGTATATGATGATGTGATGTTGGACAAACAATCTAATCCAGCTAGAATATTTTCTCGAGGTCGTCACAAAACATAGACGTGATTTATGTTACACAACGATAAACACAGATACCTAAAGTGATTAGAGATAACTGTAATATTTTGGTTGTGTTTAATGGAGTAGATAATTATACCTTACAAAATATTTATTATACTTGGTGTTCAGGGGATATGGACATGAATAAATTTAAAAATTTCTTTTCTAAAGCACAATCTTTTCCATTTGGATTTATAACAATAAATCTACATGATCCTATATCAAGATATCGTGTTGATCTAGATAAAATCTTTGGTTAGTTCCCCTTGACCATCAATAGCAGCAGGCAGGGTGGATGACAACAATTGAGACGCTTTACGAGTAAACAAAATAGCCTTACAAAGTAAGGACAAAATAACTTCAATAATAGTATAACAAACTGAGCTAATTTCAGGCGATTTAAATTACCGATTCTTTACCGTATGGAAATATATTTAGTTAGAGACTTTGGTTTAGTGCTATAGACTTTTTTTCAGCCTCTGAAGGAATCTTTATTTTTCGTTAAGGATTCGAGCAAAACTTTGTAGTGTTCACCCTGCCTGCTGCTGGATCTGATTAAACTATTCGCTGAACTATACGCAGAAGATATTAGTGATAATATTGCCAGCGATAAAATCACAGACAATATTACAATTACTAACAATAATTTTATAGGCAAAACTGTTGGTTATAGCGAAGATGATATTTTGTATAACAACGAATCTGACGATGATGAAAAAGTCACCGTTATTGATATATTTAATTACAGCAGACCAAAAACTGGAAAATATAATATCAAGTATCACATTGCTAAATAAATTATAAATTTAATTTTACCGTTGCCGAACAACAACTGTTTTGGCAGCTGATCAAACCTTTCTTAAACATCAAAATTCCATGCCTACAGAAAAAATATCAAATTTGATTTCATTTTTGTCAAGATTTTTAATCTGATGACGATCTCTGACAATCGCAGACAATATCTAATATCGTTATGTAAACCAATAAAATGTAAATCTGTCAAACAAAAGTACGAGGAAATTTATAACAACATTATTGCATAATTTGTTTGGTAGGGATCCAACTGTTAAATTTATCGCTATACCCAAGCCATTTGACTAAACTTTTATTGCCTTTTTTCCTAATCTCTTTTACAATAACGAAAACATCTTGTTCAGTTTTCTGTAGTTCTTGTTCGTAAAAATTACCTACGATCGGTTCACTGACAGATCTTTTAACGCGTATGTTACAGGTATTGTTAAAAGTACTTTATCAACTACAAATACTTCTTCACTCCAGTTCGGAATAAATCCTTTTTTAAATACCTTTGTTGTCAAAGAAATTCTAACTTTATCAACGACCTTAAATTTATGTCTGCGGTACATGTTTTCATTTGCTAATATTGGATTTTTAATAGCATCGATTGGCAATAGTTTAGTGGTTCGATGTTTCGTGTTATTATATTCGCCTACGATTTGAGAAAGGTCATCGATGTACCTGTTTGTGCTTTTAGCTGTCAAATGTTTGTGTATTTTTTCGATTAGCGTGCGATTAAATCTCTCGATAACAACGCTTTTACCTTCGTTTCCTGTAACGTGTTTTTTATATTATTTTGTTCAAAAAACTGCTCAAACATTTTGTTAAAAATCTCGGCTCCGTGATCGGTCCAGATTTTAATTTCTTTCCCGACGGATTACGTTTTTATTTTGCGCATCAAGTAATTTGATGGTCCTGTATTACCAAACAGGTAATCGAAACGCCGGTTTTGTAAAACATCAATTATTACTTAACAACACTTTATGTTTTCGTTTTAAAACTGAAATACGGAATTTGACACATAATCCGTCAAATCAGTTGCCCACTATATCATCTACGGCTACTAAATAAGCGAATCAGAACAACAGTCCCGGATTTTCTTATATTTTTTCTTTTTACAGTTGCCGCTTTGAAAGATCATTCAATTTTTTTCGTTCTTTTTGTTGTTTCGCTTAATATTCCTCTGCGTATTCTTCACTTGAAAACATGTTGTCATTTTTATTTGTAGTTTGGATACAATTAATCGTTCATTTTAGCTGAAAGTTACTTGTCAAACTAATTAAACTTTCGAGATTTTCCTGGATCACGGATAAACATAATACGAAACGATATTGCAAAGCAAATTAAATAGTTGGTTTGTTGGCAATAATATTTTTAGTTTTGTTCATATAGTTTTTTTACATCAGGGAATTGAGATTTGAGAGATTCCGCTAGTTACCCAAAATGGACACGGAATAATCCTCCTTGGTTTTGTTGATTGCATTTTTGTGTATATCTATTCCCTGTTTACGATTTTCTTGTTTAGCTTCTGGCGATTTTTTTCGTTTGCAAGAAATAAATTTTTTTTAGATTTTACTTGCTATATCTCTGATATTTCTGTCGCTACTAAAAAAACCCCACATATCAGAAAACCAGATTTTCAGTGACCTTTCTCCTTTGCAAAAACATTTTTTTTTTTTCACAAAAATTGCACAAATACTTTTATTAACAACATACATTTTAATCTTGTTGTCTGTTGTTTCCCAACAAATTATCTGCATTAATCTCACTTGAGACATAAAGTTACAGTATAATTTGGAAGTTCCGAGATTAAAATTTAAATGCAGCTGTTTTCTTAGCCCCTGGAGAATTCTATCAAAATGTAATATATAAGTTTTACGATAAATTCTTGCTTTTTGCTGAGACATCTTATTGATATTTCATTAAATACATACCATAATATTAGCAAGCAGAAGTTCCTATTGGTTGGTGTTATTTTGAATAACTATATTTTTCATGGTTTTCAATATTGCATTATTTTGTTTTGCTACCTCCGGGGTTTTGGAAATACCAATTCCTGCAGTTGTTCGCTTGTAGTTCCGTGACCAAACGTGTAGGTCGAATTGGAATGTTTGATATTTTTTGCTTTAATGCATTTTGCTTGTTTTCATTTTTCTTTTTGACATTTTGTAGTTAAGATGTTATACTGGCCGATTGTGTTTTGTTTGGCATTAAATCATTCCAATCTAAATAAAATCGTTATTTTTATTGACTACAATAAGTTGTTTTATTCCCATACTTACATGATGCGAAAACCATTAAAACCCCGGAACTGCATTGTATTTTGGCCGCCGAAGTGCTCTTGCTCTAGCCATAAATTTCCTTAATACAGGTTAAAATTATTATGTGTTAACTAAACTTTTAAATGTCGGAGGTTGAATCACCTCTTTTGGGGTTATTTTGCAGACTTAAAAGTTACAACAAAATTCTTGTAGTTGTATTGGTTTACAGTGACATTTTTGGGTTCAGCAAAATAATTTTGTTTGCACATCACCATCAGAATATGCTTAGTGGCTAAATTCTTAATGGTACCCCTGTCCGCTTTAAAAGCAGTCGTTTTTGTTAATTCTCGGGAAACCATATTCAAATTGTACTTTCTTTTATACCGAATATTCTATTTTGTGGCATTATTACTGTAAACACCAACATTATTTAAACTATTCTGTCCATTAATTCAACAGAATCTACCGTCATAAAACTAGCAACTTCTCAACCTAATTGCGTATAGTACGGCCTTTCTGGAAATGTTCAGTGTACCAAGTTATTGTTCAAAATTTCAGCGATTTCACATACACTATCTGGCTATGTTATCATTAAGCTGAAATCTGGGTAAAGTGTAACGAAAATATTAAAATTACCTGCTTTTAAATATTGTAGATTTTCCTTTATATTAATATCGTTGATTTTATAGCTCGTTCTAGCAGGTACATAATATCAATCAGTCATAATTTGAGATAGCACAAAACTTATCAGGTAAAAAATATTCTAAAACGATCAAATTCTGCAATATTGCTTTGAATGAGTCTACCATAATTCGTCAACATCACAGCGTGTGTTTAGGATATTGATATTTTGTTTTTTTAACATCGCGGGCTTGCTCGAATTACAGATAAATTAATTGTTCTCAGATTCTTTTTGGCTCGATAAAGTTTTGTTGAGACACAGCACGATGTAAAGAGTATAATTTTGGTAAAACGCATGTAAAAAGAAAAATGCTACAGATGATTAAAAATTAATTACCGTTGAAGTACTGTTAAGTGTGCAGTTAGACTTTGGTAAATTTTTGTTGATAGGAATGTTTACTTTGCGAAATCTCTAAGAAAAGTTTTAGGATTGCTACATCCACTCCCCCTACCCGCTCCTTTAAACCAAGCAATCGTAAATTGCCTGTCCTGATCTAAAATAAAGTTTTGATTTTATGCCGTCGAAATATCCTTATACATGATGCTACAAAAAATATTACTTTTGTGGGTATTCATTTATTTAACGTAAATATGGAGTTGATATTCGATCTAGCAATAATAAATTCATTGTACATGCCCAGTTTTAAAAGTGATATATTGTAGTTTAACTAAATTTCAAACTTGCTAGTACCGTTGATCAGCAATGTGTGGTTTTGGTTTGTAGTATTGATTAAGTGTGCGGCAAGAACATTTTGTAAGTTGCTGTAGTAGCGTCAAGTAGGTTGAAGACTATAAAAAGGCAGACAATACATCTAGAAATATCAGCTTATTTTTAGCATTTCCGCTGTCCAGTCAGTTGTCTACATGTGCATTCTAAATATCATGTAAAATGCCTCTGTCCTCTCCCCCTTCTCTTAAAAACAAAAACCACACACATATGTTTTCGTTCTCAGTTGTCCGAATTTTATTTTCATGCGTTAAAACGAATTATATATATTTATAAAATAAGATTAGCAAATTGTAGAATGACCACGATATCTTCCATAGTTTGTTGCCCGTATATAATTTGAAAAAGAAAATCAAAACCAACAGTTATTCTCGCTGTTGTTCTTTGTCCAAATTCAATTTGCAAAAGGTGGAGTTGGCTTCGTCTTGATTTAATGTTCATGAATGGGAACTTTAAACCATATTTTATATGGTAAAGCCTATAAAATCCCGTCCATTTCCTGGCATTTAAATGTTATGATAACAACTTTAATTTTGGGTCGTAGAACTTTTGCACAATTTTATCAAAATTCTTTCTGTCAATAGCTCGTATATGTTCGCATGATTTATGTTAAAAACGGATTTAATATTTAACTATTTTTTTTAATTATTTAGAAAAAAGAAAATTTTTATTCCCCCGGCGAATTACTAATAGATAAGTAATTTGTTGTTTTTAGTAATACTGCAATCTAGGCTATTTAGGGACAAAGACATTGTTTGATTACATAGGTTACTAGACATATGAGGGAAAAATATTATCAACATTATGCCTGGCTAATTCCTGAATAGACCACAGAAATGCCATTATGACTCAGATCAAACATACAATTACCTCAAATGTAAAAGACAGGAAACATAATTTTTTCATTGGTTGGGGACTTTTATTTCAATAGGATACAAACACCAATAACAAAAGAATCTACCCGACTGGGGTTTTTTTAAGGATATTAGAAAATTATAAATTTAAAACTCTAAACCTTTCGATAAATCAGCAAGGACGCCCGGAATGGCATTGTTCTGATAAAAATTTATGATCTATGTTCACCCGAATCTCATTTTACTTCTCGTTTCATAAAAATTTTTAGTTGGGGACACACCCTGGAAATATATTGGAAGGCAATAAACTGTGCTTCCACTTAAAAACAAAAAAGCAGAAACATGTCTTATTTAAAAAAACAATCGAAGACACAAAGCACATACAGTTAATGTTAACAAATTATATAAATCTATACTTATAACATTCCATTGGGTTAGAGACCTGTTTACGTAACACTTGTCAAGCATGTGACTAAAGGATAATAATTATAATTGTATTGCAATATTATTTTTAAATGTGATAATTACAACTGCTTTTGAAAAAAAAATAATTTATTTTGCATTGAAAAATTGAAGGATACTGTTAAAAGAAGACCTAAGTACCGGTACAGTGAAAAAGTACCGTGGTACTTAAACAATTACCGTGGAAAACTGGTATACTGGTAATGTCTCTCACCTCTGTTTCGTACAATATGTCACTTGGCATCTCTTTGCTACTTTTCAAAAGTACTAACTCTGCTTGTTTTCCTATTTGAATCCGCATCAAAATGAACATAATCTCTGCTACAAATCATGCTGACCATGCCAACAATTATTACGGTACTATAATGTAAATTTATTTATATAAGGCTGTTTCAAATGATCAGGGACACATTCGAATAGTGTATACGTTGTTAAAGTATTTCTTTTACCACCTTCATTTTAGTGATATACACAACTGGGGTATATAAATTCTCTTCATGTTCCCTATGATCATAGTTCTCGTGAGAACACAACTGTCAATAACCTTGTGACAGCAACATTTATTAACACTTGTTTTTGTTTGGGTTTTTTTTGGCCTGTGTATTTATAACTCAACTGTTATTATATTTATAGCCTGGATATAAAGACTGTACGTGTCGCATAATCCATATGCCGTTCTATTTTGAAAAAGCCAATATAATTTGAAAACCAATGACATCAAAATAGGAAGTGTATTTCAAGCTATTTTTTAATTACCTAATGGTTCAGTACAGTTTTAGCAGCTAGTTCTTTCACGTTATGTGTCAATTCTGAGTATACAAAATATGTATTGTTGATGAGTTTGTGCTCTCGCCTCTCCTAATCGTACGGGTACAATTAGTCTTTTCCTTCTGCTATTAATTAATACTCGAAAAACTAGGGCCAAAACACTACTTACAACAGACACGATTCTTGCTTCTACATGTACAATGTAAACTTTCATCATCTCACACCCTTTGCGTTTTTTAGAGACATGCTTGTCACAATTAACAATTATATTGCAATCCACTTTGATTACCATAATTTACGAGAAGGGTCGACGCAAGATTTATTTTTAATTCAAGTTTTCTTTTCTTTTGTTGAAATAATATATGGATAAATTGGTGTAATTTGCTATCAGTACAACAAGTATTTCCAGCGAGTGAAGGAATGGAAAGTGATCAAATTTTCCCTAACCTCATAAAATGTGAAAATTGTTTGGGAACAAAAATGAACTAACTCAATTTTATATGGGTTATTACGGCTGATGGAAATTATCGGTAAACTTTGTGTTATGACCTTTCTTAGCATTCCAGTATTTTATGGAATAGCAAAATTTGGGTTTACCCCCTGCGCACAAGTAGTTTAAATATGTATCCCTGCTAGAACGCCCGGCGCAAGTTCCTAAATGTACTCTTAAGCGTTTATGGAAAATTTTAAACCAAGGTGAATTATAAACCTCCCTAAAATTGTCTCAATTTTTCAATTATGTGTTTTGGTGGCAGTCTTGCTTTCTCTTTTTTAATTAGCAAATATCAAAATTTTTCTGTCAATAAGTGCCTACTAAGTCACATTATATTATTTATTTTACTATTATATTATTATTAATATTATTATATTATTTTTATTATTTTGTTATTTTATTAATATTAATTATTATATTAGAAAATTAAGTAAATTATTTTATCAGCAAAAAGAAAAACATCCCACGCCTCACCCGAAATTACCTTAAAAATTTAGACCAAATAATGCTATGATTTATAGTAATAAAATGCAATAGAAAGTCTTTGTTTGGAAAGAAACATTCCCTGTTTTTACGTCTCAGGGGTTAATAAAAAAACATAAATTTAAAAAAGGATAAAAGTAAATAATTTCTTTATCATGTCGTACATCAGCCACATGAAAGAGATTTCGTTCTACGCAAGTAAAATGCATGATAAACTCAGATCGGAATCATTATCACATATTTTTACAGTCATTTTTTTATAGTTAAAATTGCATGTTAAAAATAATTTTATTTTGATTTTTGGATTTTTATTTTGGTAAAAGAAGCTTTTAAACAGACCAAATGGATGAAAGGTTCTTTGTGCAAATATTTACAATAATGTTAGTACTGTTTATTTTAAAAAAAAATCTAGTTAGTAAAAGTTATTTTAAATATAAACAAATAATAGAATGGAATAGCAGTAAGCACAGATAAAGTGCCATGCAGGGTTAACATATGGGCTAAACGGGCGCCTTTTGAATGGCATTGTTCTGACAATAAAGAACTTGTTGATAACAATAGAAAATGTCAACTCTGAAGTCTACATTTTACTTACTATGTTATTCATATATAGGTAAACTTTGAATGGGATGCCAACACCGGGAAAATTATTGGAAAGGGGGAATAAACACAGTAAACAACATCACCTTAAAAAACATAAAATATAAGCGGACTTCAAAAATTTTGTTTAAATGAAAACAACGCTCCGAACTTGTGCAAATCAACATATGCTAGTAAATAGCTAAAAATACACCTATTTTTTCATTAAAAAATTTTTTCATACTTTTTAAATTATTTTTATAAATTTTGTAACACTGTAAAAAATGTGAAAAGGAAATTTAATTTAAAGTATTTTTTTATTTTTAAATGGAAATAAATGTTTTAAAAAAATTTTATTTTGGAAAAATTGAGGGGTCTGTTAAAGAGATGTGGAAGTGGTATTTGGGATTTAAAAAATTTGTGGAAAATGGTTATGGTAAGTTTCATTGTTTGTACAAACATGGCTCTTTTTCTTTTAAATACTAAAAAATTTTTGGGTTTTTTATTTGAAACGATTAAAATGAATAATCTCTTCAAATTTTTATGATATGAACAATTTTGGTTTTTATATTTTGGGGGAAATTATTATGTTTAAGGCTGTTTCAAATTTTTGAAATAGGGTTCATTGAAAGTTATAAAGTTGTTAAAAAATTTTTTTTTTAATTCAAAAATGTTTTAAAAATATTTAAAATTTTTTTTGGAAAAAATGTATGTTTGTGGGGAAAAAATTTTTAAAATTGTAAGAAATTTTTAAAAAGTTTTTTTTTTGGGGGGGGGAAATAAAGGTATAATTATTTTGTTGGTTAAGTATTATGTGAAAATTCATGGGAATTTATTTTTTAAATTTTAAAAAAAAACTTTAAAACCAAGAATAAAAAAAAGAAATGATTTTTAAGTTAATTTTAAAAATGTGTGTTCAGTATATTTGTTTTAGCAGACTAGTTCTTTCACGTTTCAATATTACGTAACTTCTCGAGTATACAAAATATTGTATTGTTTGTTGAGTTTGTGTGCTACTCGCCCTCTTCCATAAATAACGTAACCGGGAGTTGACATGAATTTTAGTGTTTCCCTTTCTTGCTATTATATTAATAGCTCCGTGAAATAAAGGCTAGGGCGTCAATACTTACTACTTTGTGCAACATGCCCACCGATGTCTATGCTTTACTAAGCAGTCTGCTACAATGTAAACTTAGTCATCACACCCTTCGTCGTTTTTTAGAAGACATGTTATGTCACAATTAACATACACATAGCAAAAGTCGTCTACTATACTGTATTAACCATAATTTTCGTGAGAAGGGGTTTCGACGTAAGTATTTTCTTTTTTTCTTCAAGGATAATTCTTTTTCTTTTGTTGAAATAATATAATGGATATAATATGGTGTAATTTTGCTATCAGTACAACAAGATATTTTCCAGTCGAGTGAAAAATGGAAAATGAAGTAAAATTTTAGGCCCCTAACGTAAACAATTAAAATGGTGAAAATATACGTCAATAATAGGGGAACAAAACTGAACTAACCTCATGACTTTATTATGCGGTTATTACCGGTTCTTAACCGTATGGAAATTTACTCGGTTAGAGACTTTAGTGTTATTGACCTTTCTTTAGCCAGTTCCAGTAACCTTTTTATTAGGTAAGGCCTCGAGCAAAAAGTTGTAGGGTTCACCCTCCCTGCTGCACAAGTAGTTAAAGACTATGTAATCCCTGCTAGAAGCCCGGCGACAAGGTTACCTGAAGATTGTACATCTTAAGCGTTTATTCGGCAAAATTTTAACCAAAGGCTTAATAATATTTACCTCCCTAATTATTGTCTGCATGATTTTGTTTTGCAATTTCATGGTGTTTTTGTTTGTTGTGACAGTCGTTGTGCTTTCTTTTTTATGTATCAGCAAATATCGTAAAGACCTTATTTCTAGTCAAGATAAGGTGCCATACTAAGTCCACATTATTATTATTATTATTATTATTATTATTATTATTATTATTATTATTATTATTATTATTATTATTATTATTATTATTATTATTATTATTATTATTATTATTATTATTATTATTATTATATTATTTAAGGAAGCTTACGATAGAAACATCCCTATTGTTAAGCGCTCGTTTGGTGGTGGGGTTGGGGTCTGATCGTTGCTGGAGAAATTATTTAAATTTAATGTGATAAACCAAAAATAATATATCGAAATCAGAAATAGTATTTAAAAATTAGCATTTAAAGAACCATTTTTAGTCTTTGTGTTTGTGAAGTAAACATTACCATGTTATTACTGTCTCAAATAGGGTTATATAAAAAAAATTACTATAAATTTGAAAGAAAGTTATTAGGAAAGATGAACTAAATTGTCTTGTAATCACTGTCTCATCAATACTTGCCATAAATAAAGAAAGATCATAATAATCTTTATAGGTAGGAAACATCGCAACTGACTTAAAAACTTATTGGTCGGTTAAATAAGTTATCACTTAGGTGTTGTAAATAGTCATAAGGTTTTTATAGGTTTATTATTGCGATATAAAATAAATACATTCTTCATCCTTTTGATTTTTATTTTTTATTTTCATTCGTTTTGTTAACAACGAATCTTAAATAAGCAGAACCGAAAATGATGAAGAGGTTCTTTGTGCAAACTAATGACAATCAAAGTGTTGTATATATTGTATATAGTCATAAAGTTTTCATATACGCACACAATCTGAGTTCATAAAAGTTCACCAATTTACTTTACATGAGGTAAGTTTACAAATTAAACAAATGGATATGTGCGATTTGTCAAGCCAGATAACACGTGCCAGCCCAGGGTTATTCCGGGTCTAAACTGTGTCGACCTTTTGTACTATAATGCATTTAGATTGTATTCGATCTCCAAATGGACGCATCTTATAATTTTTCTTATCTGAGATTTCGATATGTTAATTTGATAGCTCGATTTCTTGATTTCCTAAGCTGAGCTGTCGTTGTACTAATCCGGAACCGATATCTCTCGCATTAGCCAATCCATATGCTATCAGAAATCTCGGTTTAGTACACCAAGACGTTTTTAAAAAGATAAGTAAATGTGGGTCCTTGAAGGACTGTCGTACTTATCGATATGATATCTGTTGACGATTTAAGAAATAAAAATTATAATTACTCACTCGAGATAATAACAACAATGGATCTACAAGAGAAACACCAGAAAAAGCGATTTACAATCAGAAATTGTAAGTATGCCTAATCACATGTAAAAGTTATAAGAAATTTGCATTATTTAAATTAGTTCTATATTATTTTTGTCTTATATCAAGATGTCTTTCAATCAATGATACATGCTTAATTCAAGCCGTATTTATCTGGAAAACGTTGCCAAATGTCAAAACATAGCATTAGCTTATTAGATCATTTTTTAAGCAACAATAGCAGAGCACATAACTTTATAAATCTGCCTGTTTTTTTACAACATCCATCTTTATTTTCAATTAGTCGAATTGTTAGCTTTAATTTCATCTATTTAAAATTGACTTAGGAAACAATAAATAAAATTGCTTTTTTCTCTAAGTCTCACTTTAACATTTATATAATGCAAAACTATATTAGAAAACGTCTCAAAGAACGTTTGAAGTTATGAGAACTCCTCTCTCTCTCTCTCTCTCTCTCTCTCTCTCTCTCTCTCTCTCTCTCTCTCTCTCTCTCTCTCTCTCTCTCTCTCAGATGATGCTGGAAACCCAATTAAAGAAAGAGTTCACAAACGAGGCGCCAGAGGAATTCCTCTGTGTAGCATGCCTATGGAAAACTTAACAGCGCCACCAATGAAAAGCTCTGAGGGTAGCAAATCTTTTCAAAAGCATCAGTATAAAGTTGTGGAGTAATATTTCAAAATATATAAATTCAATTGTCATGACTGTATTGCTCCGAATGGGTTATGCTTTATTATATCCAACAGACCATCAGACATGTGGATGTGTTAACTGTGCATAAATGAATGAGAGAGTTAATACCGAAATTATGTGACTGAGATAAATCGATACTTGGGTCCCAAGTCATAGACTGACTTGGAAATACCTGAATTAATTCATGCATTTAATATTGTTAAAGCAGTACTTCAAACAGTAAAGATATTCAGTGTTACGGCCTTAAGGTGAACATTATCATATTTTATTTATACAGTCAGTGAAATACACATTATTTATGACACATCAAAAATAATAATTGTCAAATAGCAAACAAGAACAGAAGTAATCAAAAGAAAATATTATCTCCTATTTTCATTGCAAAAGAAGATATATTGAGTTATTCTAATAAGTTTGTTGTAACGAGATAATAAAATTGGCGTAATGTGAGACAAAAACAAAAGAATCTATGTAAATATTTCTTCGAAGATCACGTTGAGTGTGTCTGATTTTGAGCTTGATTTGGATTTTTTAAAAAATCTTTAACAATTTTTCAGTAAGAACGCTACGATGCTGCAGTGTTGCAGATTTTAGTGATGGCATTGGGGCATCATGCAGTGTTGCAGGTGTTAGTGATGGGGCGTCATGCCGCAGGCACGTAGCATCAGATCCCACCAAGTCGCAGTGTACTGACACCAGGCCCACCAGTCCAAACGCTACCCTCATAGCGCTAAGCGCCGAGCGAGGTAGCTGTTAGTACCATTGTAATACGTCTTTTGGTATGACTCGGTCGGGGTTCGAACCCACTACCTCCTGCATCTGAAGTGGTTTCGATAACAAATTAAACATCGAAACACTAAGAGATAGCAGTACTCTATTTCAGTCGTGTTTATTATATAATGCACAAATCTCTCTTCTCAATCAATGAATCAATTTTCGTTTCTTTCAAATGGAGAGTTTCTTTGCAATACAGAGAAGACGAAGAGAAATTTCAAAGTTTACATTGATGATTTAGGAACGCATTTCATAAAATCATGATATTTATTAAGCCATAACAGGTGCGGAAGGAACAAATGGAATATAAATAGTTAAGCAAGCGAGCAAAATAGCACGCAAACCTAGTAAATAAATCCATGATAAAAAAGGAGAAAAATGAAAAATAAAAAGTATATTATCACAGCACGGAGTCCATTAATGACAATGACCATTCTTTAAAATGTAGGTACAAAATTGGGTAGGAGCTGATATGGGATGTTCTGCCTTTGACGAAATTTGTTTTCTTCAGTCTAAGAAGTACACTCGTGATACATGGCTTTAATATCAATAGTCTAGCTGTTAAGTTCAGTTCACAATTGTTCACCGCAATGCAGTATAGAGATGTAAGGGTGAGTTTGTTAATGTAGGAGTCAAAATCTAATGAAATCATGATGTCTATTAATTCTGTTCCACCTTTTCAGGTATAGCGTTGCTGTCCAGATTTTTCCACTGAGATTTGTTAGATCAAATGAACTAATTAAAGAAGTTAAAGAGGAGATATATAAGCGTTTTCTTTTGAATTTAATTCTAAATATATGGATTAAAACTAGATTGTAAAGATTGTGTGTTATGAAGTTATATGTGACGACCTAAAATGAATATTTGCTTTGAGAAGATGTTATTAGATTATGTGCTGAGTTTACATAGGAAGAAAGGTTTATACAATGATCAAGTCCACTATTAACTAACATATATCTGACTTATTATGTTCAGTGAATCCCTTAATTCGTTTTGCTATAAAGTGCTGCAACTTAGTGAGCTCCGTTAGATCCCTTTTTGAAGCTCATTCCAAAATGTGCAGTCACAAAGAAAGATTGGAATCACGATTTTCTTACACAAACTTTGGAATCTGTTGGGTTTAAGTTTCAGGTGCCCATCACAACATTTGCATGAGGAAAAAGCAAACAAAATGATTTCTGCAAGCCGATGTGGTTGATAGAAAGCATGACCTATCCTGAAGTATTCCTACTTGACTAATCCGAATTTCAAATTTTCTAAAATTAGTTTCATATTGTAAAATAATCTCTAGCAGTCTAGCTACGTTATCAGAATAAATTATAGGTATATGAGGTCATCTGTAATCAAAGAGCAGCATCAATCTAAACTTCCAATAATTTTACAATACAATTTTTATTTCACTAGATAGTGTAGCATCTCGTCCGTAATTGCAGATGAAAAAAGGAAGACGGCTTGCTTCATAATAGAAATGAAATAGATGCACGCCATTCTCTTCAACAGATAACTGATTAAAGCAAGTTTTTCTATAAACTTTCCCATGAGTCTAAACCTATCTAAAACCTTAATTGTCATTTTAACTGTTGCATCTTTCACGAGCCAATCAACAGTGAAATCGTTGTTAAATGAAGCATCTCTCTTGCCTTTGTTTCGTATAACTTGTACCCATTCATCGTGATTGTTTTTATAAATTTTTTTCAGTGTCTTGATCAACATGTAACTACAATTGCCAGAAAATGTATGAATTAACAATTGTGTGTAGCTTGGGTTTCCAAATTCAAGTGCATTATTTAATTACTAGTCATGAATGCTTCCTCGAAAAGTAATCACTGACAATGTACTTTGCAATATATTTGTTGGGTTGAAATGTCGTTCATCTTCATTCTAAAATACTATTTTTTCGGTCTTTTTATGCTAGTTTTGCAGCTCTACCGAATGCATTAAGAAATATTTTAATAGAACTTACTCATGTGTAGACTATTGCTTTATGTCCTTTTGTTGACGTAACATACAGACAAAACCTTGAAAAATTGCTTTTGGGTAGATTTAAGATACAAACATAACTTTGAAGCGAATGCTACTTCTGTCTTTATTGACCAGAAAAATAGAGCTCAAGAAATTTTAGACTTTTTTCTGACTGTCATTTCTTTTCACTCTTATGACACCAATCCTGAATATTTTTACACCTACCATAATTTTATCATAAATCTTTATGGTTATTACTGCCATATTGAAACATAATTGAAATGCTAACATGTCTTTCACTCTGACCGTCTTGATGTACAGTGGTGTAAATATTTTATAAAATTCAACTATTATCAAATTCATTTTTTGTCGGATACATGTCAAACCAGTAACATCATCGTTATGCACTGTATATTGACGGCATATCTGCATGATCGCTTAATGCATGTAGCACCTATGTGTGATCGTGTGTGTGTGTGTGTTTGTGTGTGTGTGTGTGCATCCGTTGTTATCTATTGAGATTTTAAGTTTTGATGTTTGACATACCTTTTGATAAATCCGAGTCTACTGAGTAGGCAATTGGGCATGCTGAACGCTTAACGTTCGCTGCAATCCAAGTAACTCCATTCCATCTCCTTACCTCCTTTCTCTTCCTGTCGCATTTAAAACTTTACAAATAGAATGAATGTTTTATATCGACGACAAGTATGAACCCTCTATTTCTTTATGGACCATTATGGAATCGTACTAATTATTTTTGTGGCCTTTTAATATTAAAAGCACCAAATATTTTACGATGCACTCACTGGGTAGTAAATATATTCAATTTTTTTATCAACCTTAATTTCATAAACATCACCTGAGGTATTACAGTTAGCAACATGTATTTACTTTCTCATATTCTGTGTTTGATTTCCTGATGAAAACATAGTGTACAAATTCTTGGTGCGAGGCAATTTCATTAGGCAAGACTATGTAGGCACCTTATTTAAGTCTCAAAATTGCTTCGGAGCAAATGATTTTTTCCAAGGCTAAATCAAAAGTCTATAACTCCGAAATTATTTCTGTTTTTCAATACAACATTAACAATACCTTCATCAGGAAATTGTGTACCAAATCTCTATATCGGTGTAAATAGCGTTTATATCTGAGACAACTATGTGTATCTTTTTAATCTTCTGTGTCATTTGTTGACTTAAGATAAATTTCAATATAACTTGTCATTTTTGGAGTAGACCATGGATAAAATGCAAATATGTATGAAAAACATATCTCTTGAGGCTTTACATTTGTCGAGTTACTACTGTTATCTCGATCAATTGTCACATATTTCCTTTATTCGAGAAATAATATTCAGTTTTAATAGACCATGATGTGTAATGTCTAAATTCGTTTGTAGTTATACTTGAATTGCAGGTACAGTTCAACAACTTCCTCGGATTTATGAAACTGATACAGATGTATGGTTTGTTGTTTTTGTTTTTGTTTACACCATTGTTACGTTTTAGTTGAATTTCATAATGTAACAGCACTGAGTTGTAGTATTATATATCATCACATTAAATGCCAATAACGCTTTCTCTACTGTCTAGCAATAAATTCACTTCTCTCATTTCATATCGAGGCTTTACCATATGTTTAATATATGTGCTTCTGTCACTAGACGTGACATGAAAATTTTGAATGTATTTCTTAGTTTGTCTCTAAAGTACAATATTTAATCATATGTCGTGTCGTGCGTGTTTTTTAAATAGCTAATTTCAAGTTTGCGACTTGACGTGTCAAGATGTTAGTTGGAGCTTATATGTTGTCTCCCCACGTCCATAGCTTGAGACTGAGCAACTCAGCCCATAGTAATATATCTGAACTTAGACACAAAAATACTACATGTATTTTGCATTTTTATTACAATTAAGTGTTGTGGGAAGAGGGCTGTCTCCTAGGATAAATGACCTTTATGCGCACATGTTGCCTGCCATATTCTGAATGAACTAAACCAAAACTAGAATATGAGTAAACCTGATGGTTTTACTTAAAAATTTGGAAGGACGAATAAAATTCACCAGTCTGTCCAGCACGAACATACAGAGAATATGCAGAGCATATTAGCTCATTAGCATAATGTAATGCAGACAGTCCCATTACATTGCTATTACTACACAGTATGAATCTTGCATCCCGTCCTCGTATCATGACTGGATTAAAGTCGAGATAAATGTACCTCTGTTATGAATAGAATGACAACACATAATTGTCTATCTAATGATTAAAAATTACAGCATTCTTTTAAATCAAGGTAAGCAAATATCCGATAATTTAAATATTTATTAATTTATTAATTATTTATTAATTTATTAACCTTCAGAGAAATTTCCGATATCTGTAAGGTTACTTCTTCGATTATATGCAAAACTGAAACTGCGATGATTGCCTACAATGAAATCGATATCTATAATCGATTGAAACAGTCGTATCGAAATCCACATATATGTCGCCTCAGCACCTTTAACTGACTTGACGATGTAAATTATGTGGCCTCACAACGGAATTTCAATTGGTGATCCGGTACTGAAACATAATTATATCATTGTAAATTGTTCAATTAATTTGAAGGACTGTTACTCATTGAATTGTAATTTTTAAACAAAGAACCTGCTTTAAATGCCATTTGCTACCGAATTGTGCAGTAAAGCTTAAACTAGCAAATAGGACTGTACTTTTTATACGCATGAACTGAAAAATGCAGCGACTGAATCAAAATTAAACAAAATAAGAATATCTCTCTCTCTCTCTCTCTCTCTCTCTCTCTCTCTCTCTCTCTCTCTCTCTCTCTCTCTCTCTCTCTCTCGTCAATTAACTGAATCTCATCTGGGAAATGATTGTTAATACTTAATTTATGAGGCTTGTTGAATAAGTTCGTGCTGTTGCTCGACGCTCGCCAAAAACTTACAAATGATGCAATTATTTAACTTTGTTTAGAAATGCATAATTAAATCGTTGCAAACTGAGGTGCTTTATACACGCAATACGTCAAATAACACCTCATGATGGAACAAAATGGCGTCATAACATCATTCAAAGAAAAAGCGTAACGACAGGGGTAGCCAAATAAAGTGTATAGTAGCTAGAGAGGTCTGCAGTGTGGTAAAACAAAATCAGTATTTATCGTCAGTTTTATTTTACAACTGAAGTTAACTTAATATCATTAACCTTTATCTGCAGTACGTCGTGTGCATTGTTTTCATTATTTCATCTAAGGCAAGATAAAATAAATGCAACAAACTATTTCTTGTTCCATTCCACTCACTTTTTTGTAAACAATACGCATCAAGAAAGTAACAGGTGTGTCAACCAGAAAGATATATCTATCCAGATATATGAATGTAGATATGAGGAAAATTTTTTAATTAAATATGTCCACTTTACTTACTATTTAAGGTGTGTGCTGTGTGTTGCCTCTGGTTCTGCTCCTGCAATACCTGTGTTTCCGAATGAACTTAATTATCACCAATATTCCTTTACGTCAACGTCAAGCAACAATCGATATCAACATATTTGAAGCTATGTCATCATCAACTATCACGCAGTTTCAACCTAATGGTCACCAAACTTCCATCATGAAATGGCAAAACTCATCTATAATCAATGATTTTGGAAAGAAATACTACGTTTGCCCTACGTTCATCGGCAGACTTGGAAACAACATGTTTCAGTATGCGGCTTCTTACGGAATTGCTTTCGATAATGGTAAGAGATTGCTCATCGCAAAACAATCATTGATAGCAACGTATTTTCAAGTTGATGCTAACATGACAGAGGATGCTCTGCAACAATGTTCAACGTTTCCTGTATACACATCGCCTAACTGGGGTATTTACAATCCTCCATTTTCTGATGGAATTTTAAAAAATGACAATATTCGCACAGAAGGATATTTCCAATCATATAAATACTTTTTGCAAGTAAAGGAAAGTATTAAAAAGCAATTTTTATCTTTCAAAGGAAGAACCAAGGCGCTAAATATTTTAGATAAAATTAGAAAGAAGTTTTCAGTTAAGGAGGAGATGACAAACTTCTCTTTAATTGGAGTCCATATCCGTAGAGGGGATAAAGTGTACGCAAACAATAGACTAGCACCAAAGGAATATTTTATACAAGCCATGGGTTACTTCACATCAAAGTACGAAAACCCTGTTTTTGTTGTAAGTAGTGAGGACATTAAGTGGGCAAGAAATGCCGTGCCTTCATATTACAACGCTGTTTTTCTCAGTCAAAGTTCTACACCAGATATTGATCTTGCCATTCTTTCCATGTGTGATCACATTATTATATCAGTTGGTAGTTACGGCTGGTGGGCCGCTTATTTAAACCGGGGAGAAGTCGTCTACTACAAAAGTTGGATCATATCTGGATCCGATTTAGACAAAGATTTTAAACATGAGGACTACTATCCACCAGAGTGGATCCCAATGTGATGATACTGTTACGTGCTTAGGCTCTTACAAAACGTAACGGGAAAGAGTGAAGACAACTAGTTTTGTAAAAAATAACAAATAGCAGCAGGGAGGGCGAACCCTACAAATTTTTGCGACAAAATCGATTAAAGCCTCAGAATGCCCAATGGAGCCTTCCTACGAAATCTCATATTTCAACCAAAAAAAAAATAAAGGCCCCATTTGTAAAATGGAGCCTTAGCGATTTTGTCGTAAATATGTTGTCATAACCACCCTCAAATTGCTGCCAATTGCTATCATCTACGTCGCAAATATGTTGTCATAGCCCTCTCCCTGCTGCTGGAAGGATTTCAGGGTTAATACAAATGATTTAACCGAATATTTGATCAAGTCCAATACGATATCGTGACCGAGGGTCGTGTAAATTTATTGTTATAAATCCATGTGGGACTGACTGAGCATGACTAAAGTAATTTTTGAATCCATTGAAGTCCATATCGGAACACCATGTCTGCCAAATATTTCGTAGCGTATGTGTAACAACGCCATTGAATACAGCAAGAATATTGCAGTTATCGCGAATCACTTTTGGAATCTGAGTGTAGCGTTGAGTGACATATATCACGTCAGTGTTTTTATGCCTACCTCGTAAAAATATTCTAGCAGGGTTCTTTTGATTATCTAACATCATATCATCGTACACTACAAGATTATTTATGTCTCCATCGAGGTCATCTACGCTAGGCGCATCATCAATATCTGTTATAAAGTCGATTACACATTCACCTTTAATTTCTGATGCATTCTCATTATAATCTTTTAGCACTTCATAGCACCGTTGATCATCTACGGATGGAGCAACTAAATATAATTTATCCCACTTCATAAATCGCATTATCAAATTAAGCAGCAATTGTGTTTTACCCGATCCAGATGGTCCGATTATAATGGCACGGACAGAATTCGGAAGCGCTGCGTGGTGTTTTACCGGTTCTCTTCTTTTAGTCGCTGAAAAATCAATTATATTCATAACGCTATATATAAATTATGGATCTATATTTTGTTAAATGTAAAAAGTGTACTAGTACAAATGATGCGACGACGATTACAACTGAAAATAACAGATCGGCAACTACTGGTAAGTGTGTAACATGTGGTACAAAAAAATCGATTTATTTCTTTTTAAAAAGCGACACGGAGGTGATATCTCAGCCAAATTGGGAAAACTCCCCGGAACTCCATGGGCAAAATACCCTGGAGAAAAACATCTTCCAGGATATAGCTACTGTGGTCCCGGAACGAAATAAGATCTCAGACTTGATGATCAAAATCAGCCCCGGCCTGGTGAGTATCCGATAAATGCTATTGATAAGGCATGTCATGCTCATGATGTTGCATATAAAAGCAATAATTTGCAACAAAGACATCTCGCGGATGTAAAATTAATTCATGCGTTAAATGCTATTCCCGATAAATCCTTGAAAGAAAAATTGGCTTCATGGTTGGTCAAATCAGCTATGAAAGGCAAATTGATGTTAGGTGCTGGTAATTGAAAACACTAGTGTTTTTATAGTATGGAATCTATTTATTATTCTCCGAAACGATACTGGAGGGGTAAAGCAGCAATCAGTAAACTCGCTAACGCTGCAAAAGTAAAGTCCACTGCGGAAGATTGGTTATCCAAACAAGCTATATGGCAAATTTATCTACCACCGCCTAAACAAATTAATTTTTCTATTTTGATGTTACCGTACCCAATGAAGTTCATCAGACTGATTTATAGTTTTTACCACATGACCATGGTTACAAATACGCGCTAACTGTAGTTGATATTGTGAGTCGATTTAAACAAACAGAACCATTGAAAACAAAGTCAGCTTTTGAAGTCGCTTTCTTATTTGAAAGGATTTATCGACGAGGTCCTCTAAGATTGCCAAATCTATTACAAGTTGATCCTGGCAAAGAGTTTCAAGGTGCTGTTCTATCAACAATGAAAACTCATAATGTTACAATACGACGGGGACATACTGCGTTGCATCGTGATCAGGCATTTGTAGAACGATTTAATCGAACTCTTGCAGAACGGGTATTTGGATATCAATACGTAAAAGAATTTTTCCAAGAAAAACGATCTTGTGAATGGGTCAAAATGTTACCGAGTGTAGTTGCAGCGTTAAATAACGAGATTACTCGAACTATTAATATGAAACCAAATATTGCAATAAAAAAAATTATATACCCGAACAACCACAGCGGGTTAGCACTCAGCCACTTCTCGGTGATGTTACTGTGAGATAGTTATACGAACCAGGAGAACTTGAAGGTGGTAAAAGAAGAGCTACTGATCCTATATGGAGTGTTACTACGCATAAAATTTCAACCATAACGCGATCAACTGGTAGACCTCTAATCTACAGATTGGATTCAACTGCACCTCAGCGTGGTTTTACACGCGAACAACTACAAGTCATTCCGGACGATACTCAATTACCGCCACATGGTCTTATCTAGCTCCGTTACGTCTATTACACTCAAGACAGGTCAACATCACGTTGTTTCTGACATGACCAAGACTGTTATTTTTTCTGTCTACGGTGAATTGTCGAGGGTCTTTATCCGAATACTGTCAGTGCATTATACAATTGCAACTGGCGCAGTGATTATTCTGTTTTTCTTTTAATGCGATTATTATTTCAGCATCAATATCAAATTCTCGTTGTTTTTTTTTGTCCTGCTGTTTGTAACCAGAGAGTTTTTTTTATTAATGATGCTAATATCAGTGCTATCATCGTTTGCATTAAAATCTTCATCGAAAACAATCCTTCGTAGTTGATTTATTCGTCGTACTCTGGACACTGCGAGATAGACTAAATAAGACCATTCAATGCGATTATCAACTATCCAAACAATTGTATCCGTGATGGTCAATCCTTGTGACGAGTGTATTGTTGTTACATAACCAAGCGTCCATGGTGATTTATCAGCGCATAATGCATCTTATACAGCATTGATATCAACTAGCACAATATCATTTAACACTAGAATCTGTTTCTCCGTCCGGCCTGGAATTTCAACTTCAATATTCTGCTTTCGTGTATCCGATGGTCTATAACACAACGGTACTGGAAACGTTGGGAATTTTTTCTTGTGAAGCTCAAACAACTTTTCTAAAGTGCGTCTCTGACTATCTTTCTACTTGCTACTACAAAATCATTTGGTCTCCATGTTTCCCAAAAATCATTCATAAGTGTTTCAGAAATTATTTCACGCGTTACTTACATTGCATTCTATCGGGTTGTAATCTAATTAGTTTTTAAACACACGTAACTGCTCATCGAGTGCTCTATAATCAGTATCAATTTCTTCGTAATAATCAACAAATCCTTTTAACCAATTATGTGGACTTCTACCAACAAATGGTGGTGGTTGACCATGATCGCCGCACAATATAACTCTTGTATTATTTTGCAATAATCAATCAAGAAACATTTTTAATACATCTTCTGAAACAGTACATACTTCATCTCAAATAATAACCGCAGGAATACATTTCTCACCCATTCGCTCAGGAGTGCATGCATCGCCCTTGTATCGAAAAAAACTATGATACCTGCAAGCTTCAATATTTCATTGTTTTATCTCTCTCGCTAGTCTATCGGTTGGTGTGAGTACAATCATGGACGTTCTCTCTCAATATAATGCTATCACACGTGTTGTCTTTCCAGACCCACCACAACCGTTTAAACAAACTGTTTTATATCTACAAATGGGATCTGATATCGGTGGTGCTTTAGACATAGAAAATCCTTCGGATTTTTTACTGATAGAATTATCGTTTTTCAGGTAACTGCTTTTAATCTCAACGTCTGCTGATTTAGAATAATCGCATTGTATTTCACGTTTAATTCGCCATGTTCCCCAAGTCTCTTCGCTATTAGTAAATTTAGTTACCTCTTTGATATATTTTTTATCGACATACATTGAATCAATTGCAACTCTAACTGCTATACTAGGAAATCTATTTATCATTGCAAAAAAATTGATAGATGCATAACCCAGCATAGAAGCTCTCAAATGTAGATATGCCGAGCTTTCTCCATCACTGTAAGTAACAACTGTACCTAACTTTCTTCTATTGGACAAGAAGGCTGTTTTACAATTTGCGTACCTATTTTTCTCTACTGTATCTTTAATAACGAAGTCTTATTCGGCATCATCTATAATCAATCGTGAGGATTGTCTTTTAAAGTTGAATTTTTTTCCACCTTGTGTAAATTTACCGATTATTATTCTGCCGAGATCCTTTGCTTCACTATTTCGTTGATAAAATATCTTTTTTGACCATTGAATGATGTACTCCTCGTCAGCATCAATATGTTTTCTAGACTTATCGATTATACTATCAAGACATTCTTGTTCTGGTAACCAGACATTGGTTTGTTTTCCATATGAGATAATCGCTTCGCTGACAATCAACGAAACTAACATTTTACAATCAATCATATATCGCAATAACACTAATAGTAACCACATCCTTTCAGCCATGTGTCTACCAATCCAAACATAACAACAAGGATGAAGTCCTTCAGCGAATTCAAATGATACTACGCGAGCAAAACCGGTCAAATCAAAATCAGGCAGTGGTCCATTAATAGCAACGCGAGTCATTTCATGTGTGGGATGTCCAAACCGTTTAAAATACTCACCAGCGAATCCATATCCTAGAAAATTTCCTGGATAACAGGCAACGATATCAACTGATATCATACTTTCACGATTGTACTTAACGTTCCATAGACCGCCATGATAATATTCCAGACAGCTGGATTGAACATCCTGTAAAAACTCTTTTCGTGTTGGTTTCCAATTATTTTTCTTTCTTGCAAAATGAGCTGCAACCGATGGAATTGTAAAATAATCTGTAAGTAACTGTTCGTAATCGTCGGATTTTCCATTAAAAACGCTAGCGTTTTCACTGCAACTCATTACTAGTTTTTTCATCCTATTATGTAGACTTTCAGTACGATATAATTTACCGTTAGGTCTCACAAATTGATTGAGTCGACATTCTTCATCTTCAAAACTATGAAGTAGCCATACTGATATAGTGTCGTTTTTACACAAACTAGCAATAGCATCGAATAATCTTTCTTCAGTGAGAATACCATCCTTGGTGAATTCTTCTGGGAAATACTTCACTGTTCTGTTTCGCCGGAATATTGTAACAGCGGATGTCCATGCGTGTTTGTTATGATCAATAATTTTGATTGGAGCTCCGTTTTTATTGTATTTCGATTCGTATAATACTTCACCGGTTATCGTTGAAACGGTTATCGGAAATCGCAGCGACCTTTCCGATCTAGCTATATCGGAAATAGTTGCTCCGTTCTCTTTCACTGTTAGCTCCCATTGATCTATTTTTTTACGTCTTAGATCGGTTAATTTATTCCCACGGAGTGCATTTGTAAAGTGTTCTATTACACGTTCTGCTACACAATTGAGTGGTTTTTACCACTGACGTTGACTGTTTCATTGGTGCTAGTTTTCCGATGTCAGGTTTCTTATTTAACGGATATATCCCATAAACAATTGCTGTTTCAGGATACGCTTTTTCATAGTATGGTTTATCAATTCCAGTTAACAGCCCTGGTCTGGAATCACGGCTAACAATGACTGTTGTCCTATCTTTGAGAATTGGATCAAACTTGTCCCGTATAATCCAATCGCCCGATTCTAAATTGATAATGAATTTCACTCTGAGAAAATACCTTTTATTGTCAAGTTGTGATAGTATCATAGCTGCTGTTTCATCATTCATTCTAGCATCAACAACACCTTCAATTTTAAATGTTGACCAGGTGTGTGATGCGCCGTCCTGTTTAAACTCATTAACACAATCTCGTTTTTTTTTCTAATCAGACTTCTCTTATTTATTCTCTCTTTTGGTACGTCTTCGAGGGTTCTATCGAGATTGAATTTAATATTTTTATAAGGCTTGATTGTCGATAATCTCTTGAATTCTTCATTCATATAAATAAAGCAAACATTTAAATAGAAAATTTTGTTTATAAATAATGAATCACTGCAAATGGCTTATGATTGGATCAGTAACCCCATGCAATAAATCGTGTAGAGGTGAATTCTGTGGACATCACTTACAGAGCGTCAGAAATAATTCGACAGGCCCGGCCCCATGCATAAATTGTGGGGTGGGTGTGAGAGGAAAATCACAATTATGTATCAATTGTGGAGGTAAGCGGTTTAGAGAATTGAAACGTTATTATGATAAACGAATAAAAAACGCTATCATTGACCCTAACCATGACTCTGTCAAAGAAAAAATCATAAAAACCCCTCAAGACTACATTAATAGATTTATAAATAAAGCAAATGATGAATTAGACAAATAGTATTATTGTATATAAATGGAGCAAGAATTCAGACCTCACCCCGAACTTGTTAATTATGAAATATCTCGTGAAGGTGTTGTTAGACACCGTAGACTAAAGAAGCCTGTTGGGTTTGTTAATAATCAGGGATATTTGTGTTTTACTGCTGGAGGAAAGGTATATCTCTGTCATAGGGCAGTCTTTGAGTGTTATATGGGACCGATCAAAGATGGCTGTGTTATTGATCACATTGATTCTGTTACTCAAAATAATTCTCTTGAAAATTTGCAATGCATTTCTCAAAGTGATAATACAAGAAAGGGAAAGACAGGGACTTGTAAGTCAGTTGGAAAGAGACCAGTACAGTCATTTGATACAGCGACGAATGAAAAAAGAATTTTTCAATCAATGAATGCTGCAGGGAAATATTTTGGAATATGTATGCCTTCAGTACGAAAAGTTGCTGAAGGGATTTATCAAACAGCTATCTCAAAGAAAAATGGACATAGAATAAAGTTTTCCTATTTACAAGATAACTCTCAATAGTGAGTTTCACGCATACATGTATTAAAAGTAGCTGGAACAGCCACACACGATCGATAACAAACAGGTAGTAAATATGGTCGTTGTACCGGAACGCGCGCGTATATACACTCTGTCAAGGTTCTATTAATAGATTTTTTACCAATCCCAATTACGCACGTTAACAGCTGTTTAGATTTTGGATGAAAATGAAATTACTTTGTAATTACAAATTACTTTGTAATTTCCACTATAGTATTTTAATAATACAAATTAAAATAGATTGTATGTGAGGTCAAAATAGTAAAGCACATTACATGTAATTCAGTTTTTTAGTATAAATACATATAGTATAACACTGAAACTCATGACAGAGTTATGTCGTCATGAATCCATTATTATTACGATTAAATAAAAACGTAATATTATAGAAATTAATAAAAATTTTGCTATTATTTAACAGTTGTATTCCTTTTTTAATGTTTTATTTAAATATTTAGTTTCCATTGAAATTACTACACAATTTTCACTATGAAATGCTAGGGAAATAAATACACACTCGTTTATCGACACTGGCCTTATTATCGCCTTATATATAATATGAGCTGTAAAAGCTTGGGGCTTTAAGCGAAGCCCAATCTGCCAATCAAAACTACCCACGCCATTGACATGGTGTGGTTGATTTTTCTCAACTGCAACCATGGTTAATTTCTTGGGTTGCTTTTGATTGGTAGATTGGGTGTAGTAAGTCCGCCCCGTCGTTTCATGTCTGTATCGTCCTGTGCTGTCCCTATCATCTCATTGTATATATACCATCCTATATGTAATCCTTGGGCTTATTTGAATGCGAAGGCACCCAATGAGTTCCAAGAATGTGCTGTCCCTATCACATATCATATCATCTCATTGTATATATACCATCCTATATAATCGCATTGTATATATATATATATATATATATATATATATATATATATATATATATATATATATATATATATATATATATATATATATATATATATATATATATATACCATCCTATATAATCGCATTGTATATATACCATCCTATATAATCGCATTGTATATATACCATCCTATATAATCGCATTGTATATATACCATCCTATATGTAATGTACTGTCCCCCCCACAACATATCTTCTGGGAGATCTAATATAATCTTTATTACGTTAGAGCTTCCGTCGGAGATCTATGTTTGTGGGCCCTTGGGCTTATTTGAATGCGAAGGCACCCAAATGAGTTCCAAGTTATATGTTACATGTTGTGTGAAACCGCTTATGGTTTCTGAGTCTAATACCCATATAAACCGCCCTTGAACTTGATTGGGGGTTAGGGTATTGTATAAGTCTTTAATGTATGCTTAACTATCTGCCTATTAACTCTAGTGAGATGACCAACCATTGTATATGTCCCTTTTTTGTATGTTGGATTGGATATTAAGGGCGTAAATAATATTTTAAAGATAAGAAAATACATTATTAATAATATTCAATAAATGGAATTTCAAGATATTACATCTATCATCACAGAAATATCAAATTTAAGAAATCAAGGAATCGTACTTTCTGAATTTTTGAATGAAGACAGACTTTTGAATGAATTTGAACAAATTAATATACAATTGAAACATGGAAGATATGTCCTACCTAAAATGTATTCACTGATAAAAAGAATCCAAAAAGCGGTTAATGTTTCTTTGTATAACAATGATATTAATTTATTCATTCGGCTATTTAGTATAGTTGAAGCAATTAGAAAGAAACTAGGGGAACAGTACCAAGTTCGGTCAGAGATTGCTTTGAAAGTGAAATCTATAAGACGTTTGATTGATGAGTCTGGAAGCGAAAATGGAAATGCAAGCATTGAAAATCCCTCTGGGGATGGAATTAGAAACCACTGAAAACCCACAATTGAAAAAACGTTAACATTTCCAATAATGACATCAGAAGCATTAACTACCAGACTAACCCGCGAGAGGTTAGCATTACTGAAAAAGTTTATACCAATTCGAGATGACGTGCGAGATAAACTACAACTTAGCAAGCGCAGACTGACTTTTCTATTGGGAGTGAACAGCTTTTTGCTCCTGTAACTAAAGCCACTAAAGATATGAAACTTGCAACAGAACGTGCTATATACGGCGACATCCCTAAAGAGGGAACACGAAAAGAAGTACCTATCATTGATATACTGGGAAAGATTGCTACAGAGACTGAAAAAACTCAGGAGGGAATAAAACAGCTTTCAGGTGAGTTACAAACTCAGCGAGAAATACAACAAATGGGTGATATTGATACTGATGATAACCCCGTTGAAGGTGCTAGTGGAATCACTAGTGATTCTATTGAAAA
This sequence comes from Potamilus streckersoni, assembly GCA_016746295.1. Lineage (NCBI taxonomy): Eukaryota > Metazoa > Mollusca > Bivalvia > Unionida > Unionidae > Potamilus > Potamilus streckersoni. Next base: position 809,940 of record JAEAOA010001196.1, read on the forward strand.
AGTTTCCACTAAAAAAGGTGTTCCTTTTAACGAGAAATTCACCGATGAAGCTATAGCAAAAATCAGACAAATTCCATTGCTGAAACTTAAAGACTATACGTCATTTGGTGACTTCGCTATCAAAAGTTATTATGAAAAAAGGGAGGAATTTTTAAAAGACGAGTATAAAAAAACACAATAAAACGAGATGACTGGGTGGATTGGATATTTAAAATTAATAAAAAAAGACCCCGACAATTTAAAAAGGGATACATTGAATTACAGAGCTTTTAAAATGGGAGTTGATACGTATGGTATACAACAACAACAACTAAAAGAACAACAAAAAGAACAACAACAAAGTCGAGGTCGAGGTCGAGGTCGAGGACGAGGTCGAGGACGAGGACGAGGTCAACAATCTCCAGAAACTCAAAACGTTTCCGAACCAGCAAGTGCTTTAGGAAAGGGTTATGGAAGTTCTCATCATGATTCTCATATGTGTCCTAGTAATATCATTAATGATATATCACGACTTGAGGTTCTTATGGGAGGTAAGCGAGCTGGGAATAACTCAGTCGAAATAACTAATGAGGCATTTGATATTTGCAGACGATTATTCCAAGGGGGGATAATTGATGTTCATACGTATCGAGAACTCTTGGATGAGTTAATGGACGGAATTCCAGGGGAATTTAGTGGTTATTATAGCGATTGAAATTTCTGAAATGCTTGCATTTAGAAATTACAAAGTCATTTCAAATAAGATGATAGTACACTATAATCACGATAAACCAACAAACGTGTATGTGGTAAACTCACGATTGCCCGTCTATAGGGCATACTATGGAGACGGCCTTGGAAATACCATAGCGGGTTTATTCACAAGAATAGCCCCAAAAGTAGCACCAGTTGCTAAACAATTAGCGATGAAAGCCATTGATGTTATTCGTAATAAGGGAATTAACGCTGTTGGAGATCTTGCAGGAACGGCCTTTTCTACCGCAAAGAATAGAATAACGTCATTGGTGAAATCTAGATTCGGACGAAAACCACCACAAATGGTTTCACCGCTACCTTCAACAACAATGATGCCTGCAAATGTCAGTAAAGTGATAAATAACGCAGTGGAACAAAAACTAGCATCATTGGCAATGACTTCACCAGATAGTAGTAATATTGCAAGTATGATAGCGGGAAGCGGTCTTGGAGGAAATCGTAAAAATTTCAGACGAAAAAGAAAATGATAGTAGAAATTGCTAGCATTACTACATTTAGAAAAACGATAGTGCTTTAGTATAAATGGCATTTAAAAAAATCGCTGATCCAGCGTTTGATATGGCAGCACCGGTGAATAAAGATGATTCTAAAATTAACTATCAGTATTATGCCTATCCTGCAAGAGAGCCTAATCAACGGGGGAGAGTTGAACTTCAAGTTCAAGATACAAGTAGATACTTTTTGCCGTGTGAGGCGTTTATTGAAGTAGAAGGAGAGCTTGTAACAAATGTTGCAGCTGATACACCATATGAGGATGACCTAAATATCCGAGTTGGTTTCGTAAATAATGGCATTATGGCGCTATTTAACAGTGCAAGATATATCATTGATGGAAAAGAAATTGAATCAATAGAACAAGATGTTGATATTGCAACAACAATAATCGGACTTGCGAGATATTCTGATGATTATACAAGGTCGGCTGGTCCGTCTATGATGTTTGCTAAGGATACTTCTAATCATGCTGACCATATTCAGTTTATTAAAGTACGAACTGCGAGAGATACTGCAGAAGCTGATCAACAACTCGCAGATAATCTAGACCGTGAAGATAGACCAGCCGCTGAATTCGACATTTTAAAAAAGGTCAATGATAATTTCAATCTAGGATTTGCAACACGAAAGGGAGCATTGAAAGGACAGCATCGACGGTTTTCATGTGCAATTCCGTTACATCACATATTCGGATTCTGTAGAAATGTCAGAAAAGTCATCTATGGAGCAAAGCATACAGTCGTGTTAGTGCGAAAGGAGAATGACAATGATGCAATCTGGCGTGCTAATGGTGTTGATGATGGTAAGGTCAATTTAAATAAATTGGTTCTATGGATGACAATATTGACTCCATCAGTCGCAATAGAGCAACAATTACTATCGTTTATGGACACAGGTGGAAAATCATTGCTAAGTTGGCTAACAACAACGACTGATATGAAGCAGGATAATGTAAATGGCAAATTTACATGGCACTTAGCATCAAAACAAGGTGTTTCAGCTCCACGACATATCTTTATAGCGTTACAGAATGCAAATCGAGTTGGTCGTCAATTATCCAGTCATATGATATTTGATAAATTAGGAGTAAGTGAAGTTGCGTTGAGAATAAACAGACAACAAGAGCCAGCAGAGATTTACAGCTTGATTATAATAACAACAACGTAACACGTGTATATCATAGACTGTTGTCGTTTATTGGTCGTGATCAAAATGTTGATACTGGTTTGCAAATATCGCAAATTGATTTTGAAAAACACTATCCGATTTATTACTTTTCATTGGAACATCTCGACATGATGAGACAATCTGTTGTTGATAGATACTTCCAAGCTCGGGTACAACGCCCTGGTGGTATAGCTGATTATAGAGCAGTTGCTGTCATTCTCAGTGATAAATCAATGTTGTTAGAAGGAGTTGGCGGACGAATGAGACTTATTGATGCACCAGTGGAAAACATGTAGTTATAAAATGCATAGGATTTTCACAATAAGATCAATTGAAAGTGTAAATTACGCTTTAGAATAGAATGACATATAGTATTGTTAATGTCCAGTTGACTGATGGTCAGGTCAAGAAATTGAAATCAAAGTCGGCTAAAGAATGTGGAACCACAATAACGCTGAAACCCACTCAAATGTCCCGTGGTGCACATAAATTATCATTGACAGATCATCAAATAAAACATTTCAATGATGCGCTAAAGAACAAACGAGGAGTTCAAATTGATTTTTCGAAAGCAGCAATCGCCAGTATGATAAAATCAGGTGGTATATTTCCGCTACTAGCTGCTATTCCAGCATTGATTGCAGCGGCTGCCCCAACGGTTGCGAAGGCGGCAGCGTTAGGAGCCGTTGGTACTGCTGCAGGAATGGCCCTGAAAAAACCTACTGGGAATGGCTATAAAAAAGGGAAAGGGTCTAAGACTACCAGGAACCCTACACAATTGGTACAAGGGCGCGGGCCTAAGAATACCAGGAACGACTTATTAGTGGAAAAATCCCTTGGATTTTTACCAATGTCCAATTTTGATTTAATTGATGCTGTAAAATCGTTATCAATAAAAAACTTTAGAGGAGTTTTCATGAGAGATCAATTACCGTCAAAACCAATGAAAAATGAAACGGGTATTATCAGTCTTGATAACAGCAGCGGAGAAGGAACTCATTGGGTCGCATATGCGATCCACGTGGAGTTGTCTATTTTGATTCATATGGATTAGCTCCACCAAAAGAATTTATGCGATATGTATCTACAATGACAAAGTCATCGTTGGCTCCAATTTTTTATTCCACGCTACCAACAATACGGTTAAATGATCCACCCATATGTGGTCGTGAAGTATTAAACGTCCTTGCAGAGATATCTAGATTTCCAAGGAAACCACCACAAGTTGTTGTTAATGAATATACCAGCGGGCAATGGCAAAAACGCTAGCGTTTTCATCATCGTCAATGATTTCATAATTAGAAACTATTTACAATTAAAAATCTGAAATGATTTAGAAAAACGTTAACGTTTTCGTATAATGATTGATATTTGGGGACGAATTCTATCAGAGTAAAAAAAACAAACCGATAGTAAATTCGCTGTCGAAGATGTAAAAAAAATAATCGAAGATGAAATCGCTGAGACATTAAACTTGTCAAGTGTAGATCCTGGGGAAATAGTTGTATTTCAAGATCGCCAGGGCAAATTGAAATCTAGTAATGTGTCATTGGATGATATCTTAATACGAAGACGTGACGTCGTTGAAAATACAATAGCGTTATATTCAAACGATGGAAAACTCAAACCCGGGGTATTTGTTTCGACGATCACGGATAAACTAACAACAGTAGATAGCACAGCAAACGCGTTAAAATCACTCAATGATGAATATAACAATCATAAAGCTGAATTCAATAAATTCTATGAATTACAAAAGTCAATCGTAGACAAAATCGACAAACAGCTGCTAGAATTCCTTGGAAATCCACCAGTAACCAACACACCGAATATTGCAGAGATAAAAGCATCTATGTTGGAATTTGCAACATTTCAATTAAGATATGAAGAACACGTAAAACAGTTTTCAACATTTCGTAAAAACATTGTTGATAAATTTTTGGGAGGTCCACTTGATAAACTAGATATCAAACTTCCGGATATTAAAAAATCCATCGAAGAAATACCAGCGATTAATCGGCAATTGGAAGCAATCAACACGGATATTACAACGTTCAAAAACAATCTTCCGCTACTTGAAAAAATAAAGATTCCTCATGAGAAGAATATCATAAATATGGTATACACAGTTCTCTCTGGATCATTAGATTGGGAACCTAAAAAGAATACAATAACTCTCACTGTGTCAAACAAGGGTATTTATCGATTAACAATAGTGTCACTGAATCAGTTTAATATATCATCATCGACTTCATATGGATACAACAACGTGATTTCAACGACTATTGACGTGGGTGAATACGAACGGTTTACAATAACAAGCACTGATCCTAATTTAAATAAGACATCATTTGTATGGTACATGGAGTTTGTAGCTGATCTGAATTAGAATTTTTAACAATTAGAAACCACTTGAGGTTTTAAAATAATATGACTCCGTCATCGCAATATCGCTATGATACCGTCAAAGAGTTTTTAACGAAACTCAAAACACTCATTGATGAGTATGAAATAAAAATTAAAAAATATCGCAGGAGAATTACCGCGATTGATGTTACAGTATACTCGGTATCTGGTATAATGGCCGGTGCTGGTATTATACTATCTTCAGTAACAATGGTAGCTCCAATTGCTGTCCCAATTGCTAGTTCCGCGGTGACAACATTTGCTGAGATTGCAAATACTATTACTAAAAAAGTATCATCGTGTTCTCAAGAAAAACTTAACGACTATACAGTAAAACATCAAACAGTATCTAACGGTTACTCACAATTGTCCTCGTTGATGTCATCATCGATTGATGATACGATAATTACCGAAGACGAGTTCTCCGCGATGGTACGTATTTATGATACTGCGATTAAAAACGCTAGCGTTTTTTTCATCTATTGCAAAATTAGACATTGTAAATAATAATAATAATGTCGCAAGAGATTCAACTACTTCAGCGGATAGCAGAAAATACCACTCCGCGGAAAACAAGCATGATATCAATATCGTCAACAAACCCTAAATTCAGTGTGAATTTTCCTTTCCCTGTTTCAGTAAAGGAAATCGCGTTGGCAAAATTACGAGTGTATCATAGTTGGCCTAATATCAGATCGGTTACATTTGGTGGTCAGAGACCTAATAATTCTCTGGTGTTTGCGTATAAGAATAAAAAAGATGACACTTCAGATTGGAACGTTGTTTCAATACCAACTGGGTCCAATCAAATTGAGCAAATTAATAATGAATTACAACGTAGAATAAAATCTATTACTAGAAGGGAGTCAAAAATCTCGATAACAGTTCATGATCCAACACTATCATCTGCAATTGAAATAAGCTCTCCTGAGCATGTTGTCGATATTTATAACAGTTTAATAAGAACAGTATTAGGATGGCCCGAAGATCCACCTGGTAGAAATGCTAGCACTTCCATACCCGAGCCGGTAAAGTCTGATTATATCACTGATAAGATAGCATCCGAGAATCCAGTAGAAGGTAATAGAAATCTCAGGAGTATATCTTCTAATCTCCTTGGCAAGGTGATTCGTGAGGGGATCGTGGCTGGCATTTTAAAGGGTATGAAGGCGAGGATAGCGAAATTGGAGAAAGAGAGGGATGAAAAGGTGAAGGAGAAATTAAAGAAAGAGTTGAATGAAAAGCTTAATGAGGAGTTAGATGAACGTCGTATTACTGATAGATTCACAGCGATAAATAATTGTCTTTAGTTATTGTTAGTATCACTAAGATCTGGTTCTCTCACTAAAGACGAAGTCATCAGTGTGGTAGCTACATGTAATAAAATTATCAATGACGCAGAAAAATATCATTCTCGAACCATTCAAGAAATAGCAGGTGATCCTGAATTAAGTAAATTTTTTGCAGAGAAATATAAAATCCCCGTTGAAGATATTCCAACGTTTAAACTACCAGGATATAACATACCAGAATTGAAGAGAGATCTCAGAGCAGCTATCGACGAAAACTCAGAATAATCCATGACGAATGGAAAAATAAACAACCCAAACTAACTATATTGACTCCTAATAATTCTCAAAACGGCGACGGTAGACATATCGCACCGAACAATGTGGACATTTCATCGGTGATCGCGCTTAATTTAACGTGTGATGTAATCGAAGGAAGCTATCAAATTATCTCGAGCAATCAAATCAAGCCCGATAAGGTTACATTCTTTATTCATTTACGCCAATAGCTCCTCCAGGAATTTTAATTGTTGAGAATCCGACTAATCCAGTCTATATGCAATGTCAAAATGATTCGCTAACTAGAATTAATTTTACACTCACCGATCAGTCAAATAATTTAATTGATCTACGTGGTGAAGCATTATCGATTAGTCTGTTTGTGAAAAGCTAACAAATATTCGGTTAAATCATTTGTATTAACCCTGAAATCCTTCCAGCAGCAGGGAGAGGGCTATGACAACATATTTGCGACGTAGATGATAGCAATTGGCAGCAATTTGAGGGTGGTTATGACAACATATTTACGACAAAATCGCCAAGGCTCCATTTTACAAATGGGGCCATTATTTTTTTGGGTTGAAATATGAGATTTCGTTGGAATGCTCCATTGGGCATTCTGAGGCTTTAATCGATTTTGTCGCAAAAATTTGTATGGTTCGCCCTCCCTGCTGCTCAAATAATTTATTTGCAAGCGAAAAATGAAGAAAAAGAACTTAAGGCTTTTCTAATCAAATCAAAAAATCAATCCAAGAATTGAAACAAATTAGAAGTTCTATCATTAAAATCTCTAAATGAATCTGAATTCGAGTCTCAAAGCTGATTGAGATGACTTTATTGCCTGAGTTTAGACAAAATTTCATACCATTTTGATAATTTTACCAGCTAACTCTCACTTTAGGAATATATGTTAAAATACTGTGAATAAAACGAAAATCGCGTATTAAATTGTCCATATTGTATATTACATTTTCCATATAAGATCGGATCTGATCAAATAATTTGTATAAGTGATACTTGCTGTCTTACAGGCATTGTTTAGTCTCAAGTTGAGGCTCACTGATTTTACACGCTGGTGTAAGAGAAACACCAACACCGGATATTATTAGCAAAAACCAGTTTAATGATGCTTCACTTGAGATTATACCAGAGCCAGTCATTATCAGTGCTAAATAAGATATTACCCGAAGTACTTTGATATCGCATCAGTAACATTGTTTGACACACTAAAGGTCTCTGTGATAACATCAGTAATATTGCATTAGAATGACAACATCTTGATTTGGAATTTCCTCTGAAATATTATTGAAATCGCTGATTTGTTACTTCATTATGCAATATTTGTTTACAAATTCTATACAATGCCAATAGTTATAGTACCAACAATTAAATCAAGAAACTTAGGAACTTATCATTGTTAGGATCAGCTATAAAATCTCTATACCTGTCATAAACATTTGATTAAGTAGCTTCATACCGTTCATCTGTTAATACCTCATTTTTTAAAATCAACTCTAGGAATCGAACGTATTCACGTTCATACATAACTGTTCTATTTACAGAATCACCGTATTCTCGTTCTGTTTTATCAATAAACCCTAGTACTAAGCTTATTTAATCCAATGTAATTTTTTTGAAAATAATATGTCTGATATTTGTGTATGTGACTATGAATTTTTTTAGCATTAGTTTTCGGAGTTTGTATCGTTCAATTAGAAGAAGAACAATAACAAAAGCTACTTTTAACGTTAAATTTGCATATAGTTTTGTATTTTCTCAAGTTCAGTGTAATAATTTCGATTTGCCAATTGTCTAGAACGTTTTAAGCGATGGAAGTGGAACTTCATCTTCTTCACTGATGTCGTAGTAAGAATCAATATTTTCTTACAAACGAGTGGCCAAGTGATCTAAAGCGCTTTTAGTTACGGATCTCTGCCATCACACCTCTATCTGCGTGGGTTCGAGTCTAAGATTCGACGAATGTGGATATGTTAGAAAGCTTGTCAGTAGCTTATCGTGGGTCGGTGGTGGTTCTTTCCGCGGATTTCGCGGTTTCTTCCTCCACCATTAATACTGGCCGCTATATATATATAGCCTATCGTGTGCTGAAAAATGGCGTTAAGCGCAAGAACAACAACAACAACAACTTCCAACCTTTGCTGATTTGAGTTCATCAAAAAGAACTTTTCTCGCTCAACAATGCTGAAATTATAAGTATCATCGTCAAGATGTCTAATTATCGCTAGAGATTTGTTAACAATAATTTGATCAAATTCAGGTTTTTCAAGTATCATTGGTAAAATTGCGTTCGAGTGCGCTTTGATTATTAACTCCGTATTTGCTGATATACTAGATATTTAACCAGGGTTACTTTGTCGTGTAGTACATACCGAGATGATTAAAAATTGCTCGTTTTGAAAAAAAAAACTATCGTGTAATGTTTTTGTTTCTTCTCCATTTTTTCTTTTAGCATCCGCTAGTTTGTCAAGACGGGTATAGTTGTCGTTTATTAGTTTTTCTTTCTTAAGCTCTTCCATCCTAAGCCTTTGCTTTTAATAGATCTGATTGTATTATGAAATCTACATTTTCTTGTCAAGCTCGTTTCAAATATTTAGCAGGATTTCAACTTGTTTTTGTTTTTCTAGACAATCATTAAGATGACAAAATATGTTTATTATATTAAAGTTTTTCATTGCCTCTCTTTATGCTGTGGTATTCATATATACATAACGCGAGCAATATTTTTTAGCTTCTGGTAATGTTTATAAAATCAATGCAAATATATTTCATATCTTGTATTTTGTTCGCCGCTCATAACTTATGGCTAACATCTGGTGTAGAAACATTTCTGTAGAAGTTAAAAATATTAACATAAAATTCTCTAGTAACGGTTATAATTGCTAGTTCAGACATTTTTTTACAATACCAGATTAAATTTGATCATCGAGTGTATAATTTTTGAGTGCTGCCAATCGCAGTTGGGATTATAAAGTATTTTGTTATTGTTGAAATATACGTATTTACTTGAACTATACAATATTACCCAGTTAATATCATCTCTGGATCCTTCCAATCGCCAATTATGAATTTGCCCAGCACTAGAGTTTAATCTGCCGCACAAATAAAACTAAAAAATTTAAACTGCAACGGGACATTTGATTATAATCCAAAAGTTTCTAGTTTTTTCCATTAGTAGTCCATTTTTGACCGTCAACGACACAGCAAAAAGGGAAAGTATTATGAAGGTAATTTTCAGGATAATAGGTTGGTGCGCTTACCCCAAAACACACTCGTTTATCAGATGCCTTAAAAAGTGGTGGACTATACCAAGCATTGACTTTGGTTGGTTGTCAACAGTTAGATAGACTATCATCATACACTTTATTTGTTAGATCATTAGGGTTAACTGGAACATATGTTGTTGTTATTATGTTGGTTCTTTTATTTATGTTGCCTGACATTGATCCACCTGATAGTTTAAATAAGGAGTGGGTTCTCCTTTTAATTTAGCACAACTAATAGCATCAGTATCATCAGCTGGTGGCGAATTAATTGAAAGCCCAGTAACTTCTGGGTTATTTCTCATTATCAGGTTACAAGTCATTGTCATTCAGGCGTAATTAAGCTTGTTATTGTCAGTTGTCAGATTTTAGTTGAACATAACTCGCAGCTCGTGTATTATCAATTATGCAGTTTGCAACCGGTATTGTTTAACTTGACTTATTAATATTGCCGGTAACCATTGTTCCAGTTTTATCAAGCTTATTGACACCCACATGATTCACCATGAAATAACATTCATCTTGGCTTCGGCTAAAGACAGTTGGTGGATATTCGGCCACCAAATTTAATTTTTTTTCTAACATATCCAAATTACTGTTTAACGTTCATCCTGTCAATGATAGTTTAGTATTATGAATCGTTTCTAGTTGTGAGTAACCTATCGCCTGATTAAAATCAACATTTGGTGATGGATAATCTAGTTCTAAACCAAGTAATTATTGATTTGATATCAATAAATTATCTGTCGTCGTATCACCAGTTTTCCTGACAAAAGCTCACGTATCAGCTATTGTTGGATCGTCAGCGACATTTAATCCTGTGAGTGTTATTCCAAACTTTGTGTATTAACTCATATTATCCCAAATATATAACACAAATTAAATAGTAACAAAAATGACGCGATATGAACGAATCCATCGTGATATTAAATTTTAATACTGAACCATTAATTAAGCATAAACACGGCAACAAACTTCAAGATTGTCATTATCTTATAGTTGGTCGTACAGGATCCGGTAAAACAAATATATTATTAAATATTTTGCTCAACAAGAACTTTAACTATGATAAGGTGTTCATCTACGCAATTATTCTACAACAGGACAAATATGAGCTATTAAGCGAGTGCAACAATAAACTTCGCGATTATCTTGGCGCTGGCGAAACAAAATATACACACATACACACACACCTATATATGTGTGTGTATGTGTTTGTGTGTGATGAAACAGCCGGAAGATTTAGTTCCTGTGAATGAACTTGATTTGTATGAGCATAAAATAATTGTATTTGATGATATTCCGCTAAACGATGAGGTGATGAATAAGATGAATAAGATTAGATCTTAATTTTCATTATCGCGTAACAAAAATTGTATTTAAGCTTATTTTGCACAAGGGTTAAAAACAAATCATTCTGGCAAACATTACGTCTATAAATCTTTTTCATTTGTTAGAACCAACTATAAAACGTGAACTTGAAAATAATAAGGGTCTGATAATCCTAGTGCAGTAGCAAGTTATATTTTCTAAATTACATGTGACAGAAGATTCGACTTACGAGGAAATCGCAGATCCTTTCATAAAATTCAAGCGTGTTTTGCTTGGAACTAATCTTTAATCACTAGCTGATACAATACACCAGAAAATTTGGAAGAAAGAAGAATTCACCGAATCAGGTTCTGGTTGGAAGTTTGAGATGATTATTGAAATTTTATGTCACACAATGAAATAGTAGGTATTACGCCACAAAAAATAAAAATTAAAAATTACTCTATTAACGTCATAAACCTCTGCGACAGGTGCATTCAGTGGGATATTCTTTCTTAAATGTTTTCAGAAGAAAAAATAACTTCTATCGTGTTGACAAATATTTTGCTCATGTATCAAAGTATATTGAACTGACATTAAATTTCCAGTTGCAGAAAATCAAATACTGAAGTGTGAAAAGCAACAATCTTTCAATTAACGTATTTGGTCTTGACGATTGACGAGCATGAAAACGTCTATCCAAGATATTTTTCTGAAACACCTTCACAATCAGAAACAAACCTGCTGTCTTATAAAAATCTTTACGTATGGATCAAAACTTCAACAGACTTATTAGTAAACAGTACAGTAAGCCAAGCAAATAAAAGGAACTTCTGTTATCGTTGTTTACACGGTTGCTCTGACAATTAAAACTTACAAAAGCATCGACAGTATCATACTGTTGTTATGCAACGAATAATAGTTCCAGACGAGGATGAAACAGCCTTCGGCTTGTCAATCATAAACATAAACTAAAATTTTCTTTTGTTATTTACGCAAACTTTGAATGTTTACTTATGCTTGTGCTAGGCGCAGAAAATTATCCTTACCAATCGAGCACAAAAAATGCAAGATCATGTTCCATGCGGAGTCGCGAACAAGGTAGTTTGTTGTGTTGCTCCAAGTTGATCCAAGCCAGTTAAAATATATTGCAGTGACAATGTCACCGCGCCTAATCCAGCTGTTTGGCTTCTCAAGCAGTTGATGATATATTTAAATGTTTATGAAAAACAACTACCTTGACAATGTCAGGGACAAAACGGATAGCGCAACAAGAATCTGATTAGGACCAAACAAAATATTGTCATATTTCTGAAAATGCCTTTGACACAGAACGTGTATCACCAGCGCCTGGTAATAAAAATGTACGTGATCATTGTCATTTGACAGGGCAATATCGTGGAGCTACTCATTGCAAAGGTAATTTAAATTTTCATCCTCCAGACTTTATTCCAATTGTTTGATCTTTCCGATTATCATAGCGATAGTAAATTTATGAAGATACAAATAAAAAGGTTAGGGGCAAATTTGAGGATGAAATGAATTCGCTCATTATCAAATGCTTTCTTTATTGGACTGCGCAGCAAAATGTACTCCGTGTTGCTAAACAATAATAAAATAACATAAAGCAATTGGTTTACCTCGTGATTTTGCTAAACAATGTAGGGTTTAGTAATAATAAATATGCGCTTGATGGAGGTGTTAGTTTATAAAAGCAATGGCTATTCGAATAAATCACCATAAACTTGAAACTGATGTTATCATACAACATGGGCTAAGTCATTTTGATGACAAACGTTATTGCTAAAATTGAACAGATACGTTTGCACTTGGGTATAGTCGTTATTACGATAAATCTATACTTGATAGTGTCTTTTCCTCTGACGAAGTTGCCGGCGTAAACGCCTGCGATAAATCTATACTTGACATTATATTCTCCTACTAGGGTATGAAATTTTATCTAAACTATAGAAGTAATGTTCAAAAATATGAGTGACAAGTATCAACAATAGAAAGATCAAATATCTAATGATAGACGTTAAACAGTTGACAGTTGAATTTAACAATGAAACATCTGGTATATGTTTCAGCGGCCGTGACAAGCTAAAACTTTCAATTATAAGATGTTGCAACATCGAGCATTTCAATTACTTTGAAAAGTTAAGCTGTGAAATGTCAGCTGGATTTAATAACTTTGATAATCCAATCAGTAACCAAAAATATACTAAACTTACCATTGAACGTGATTGGTCAAAAGTATTTTCTATTGACAAAATTATCCTCTTAGTTAACTAGAAATGAAAGATTTATTTGAGTGTCGTCGTAGTGTAAGCGGCATAATAAAGTTCTGTCTTTATCATCTTGATAATACAATATTTCTGATATCCACAATCGAAACGCTGATAATAGGTGATAAGGTTGTATGAAATTTTGTCTAAACTTTAGAAATAAAACAATCTCAAACAGTGGCTTTGCCGATGGGTGTGGTCGGGTGGGTTTAAATAATCGTTTTTGTATTGGTCAGAAAGGTCTCTAAGTCAAAATCCTCCGTTATCTTAAAAAATAATTTTTGACGACCTGATGGTTATCTGGGTGGCATTAATATATTTTTTTTGAAAAAATCGGGGTGGGGGCGTCTCAGGGATAGGAATATTGGGTACATCAGCAGACATCTCTCGTGTTTACCTCCTACTGCTCTCTCTGTACAAGGATTCATCTGATAGGAACTAAAAATAAGTAAACGATTTTCTAAAGGTCACTGGAACACGAACCTTTTATTGGCGGTTGTTTGATCTCCATTATGTCTCCATTTTAAATTTTAAATAGACTCTTTGGTTATCGATCGCTTGATCGATCTATCTATCTATCTATCTATCTATCTATCTATCTATCTATCTATCTATCTATCTATCTATCTGTCTGTCTGTCTGTCTGTCTGTCTGTCTGTCTGTCTATCTATCTATCTATCTATCTATCTATCTATCTATCTATCTATCTATCTATCTATCTGTCTGTCTGTCTGTCTATATATCTATCTATCTATCTATCTATCTATCTATCTATCTATCTATCTATCTATCTGTCTGTCTGTCTGTCTGTCTGTCTGTCTGTCTGTCTGTCTATCTATCTATCTATCTATCTATCTATCTATCTATCTATCTATCTATCTATCTATCTATCTATCTATCTATCTATCTATCTATAAGACTGCACAGGTGTGTAATTGGTTGCCTTATATTCATGAGCCTCAATTAACACTTACTTTTTACAAATGAGCAATAGAATGACCACCTGCTGCTACCCAGCGTGACTGATTGCAGATCAGTTCATAGTAAATGTAGGTTGTGTAGATCTTGCAATATCTCACAAAGAAGATTAAAATCAGAGAACTCAAATGAACTCCAAAAATATTGGTCAAATTGGTACAATTTTTTATTATTATTATTAAAGCCAATAAGCTTGTAATTGATATCCTAGCTTGTAAAATGACACCATTTTATATGACAATTTATGAGGTTTCAGTGCAACTAACTATATACGCTAATTAGAGCAACTAGCTAGAATATTTACAGTTTGGATTGTTTTATGCAGGCTGAAACATAGGTGTTAGTGTAACTGAATGAACAAGTAAGAAATGAGCGGAGACGGTTGCTCTTAATTGAGCGCAAGCTTTATTTTGGAAACATGGTATTACCTCGCTAGGTCGAGCTACACTGGCTAGAACACTTCACGGCTGTTCCATTCTTTTGTAAATATCCCAAATGATGTCTTCATAAATGAGGAACGACAATCTCGTTTAGTCGAAATACGGATCACTTGAGGAAATTTACATGGACAACAGGTGTTAAAGTTATGAGTTTAGCTATTAAGAAAGAGGATATTTGGTAAAGGCAGCAATTTGTCCAATGTACAAACCACCAATAAACGTATGCCCTGCTAGTCGACATTATTTTCCAAAGAGAAAACAGAACAAAAGCAGATATTTTGGATTTCCACTAGACAACGTTAATTCTGAAATATCTTAAACTATATAGGCAAAATGGAAATTATTGTTGATAAAGTTTTCTGACTGCTTTTCATAGTCAAATAGCCAGAAATAATATATTTGTGGTGCTGCTTTTCGAAATAAAAATCACAACGAATCACAATAAATATTTGTATCGCACATTCTGAAACAATTTTAATACTGAATGAAGAAGCAAAATAAAATACGAATCTTGTGCCAACATAATTCTTTTCTTTATCTTATTCAAGACGAAATAAATTCTTTTCAACATCCTTTGCATCCACATGGACATATAAGTAATTATTAGAGTGAAACCAATTTGCTCCGTTATTAACTATCCTCAGTATTTGAGAACCCATCATTTTTATTACTCTAAGGTTCAATATCTTAAATATTTGACAGTTTTCATCCTCGACTAATAAACACCTCTCAGATTCAACGGGTTAAGCGACCAACGCGACTGGAATGGTACAGCGAACATAAATAGATACTATATAGTGTAACCTGTATCACCAAAACAAAGATGGGCACAATTACATAATATGGCAACGTCTCTTTTAGGGATTATAAGAGAAAAAATATCTCGAATTTATGGGAGGTAGGATATAAAACTCATATGGATGCATCTTAAAGACAACGATGTACTAAATACTTGTTCTCTTTTTCATGAAAGTACTTTAAAAATGAAACTATATAATGAACACAATATTGCAAACAAGACTAACACGTTACGTGTTTGTCAACAACCACACAAATGAATTATTTCCACCCAATAGGAGGTTTTCTCCTTGTTTGATTTTGTAGCCGAACGAGGGCATGTTGATATTAAAATATTTCTACCAAGATTATCTTTAAGACTTTTAGTCTTGATACAGAAATGTATTATGAGGCCAGATGAGTTTAGTGCCAACGTAATAAAACTTTCTCCAAATAGTATATTATAACTATTTCTTCCACTATACTTTAAAATAATTAATTTGGAAAATGATGTATTACCTGGCGAATTTGCACGTCATGTTTTCATATTCATAAAGACGCTCCCAATCATGACTCAGAGATGTTTTCATCCTAATTCATTAAAATAATAATGGAGAAATTCACTGAAAATCTATTGCCAAGATCTGGAGAACTGAAAATGAAATAAGCAATACCAATGTAAAAATAATTAATTACATACTTTCTACTTTTGCTAACGTACAACACAATACTTTTTACACAATACGTATTCTTCAGGCACGATACTTATCACGGGACAGTAATGTGGTGATTAATAGCGCATAGTCATGAAAAATGCATTGTCATTCGTGTAAATACACGCGAGTGAACCATATTCTTACTAATCAAAACTTTTGTCACATAAAACATTTGTGTCCAGGAGAATGAGTTTCTCTTTGTTCTCAACAGCTCAATTTTTGACCAACGTTGCTACTTTTATCAATGTAATTACCGAATATGAAAATTTATGATATAATCTTATACAATACACTAAAAGCGAAACAAATATATTCGATGTTTTTAAATTTATGATGGAAAAGAAAGTGAAAAGGTGATGCTCTTTTTCAGGACATTTATCCTCACACGGTCAGAATTTTTTCTCATAATTATTGTTCATGCCAGATGCTCAGGAAATTCTACTAAACAGTTATATTGCACCGTCGGTCAAATAAAACCTGTTGCTATTTATATATTTATATTTTATACTGTCTGAAAAGTATGCACTATTAACCTTCGGGAAATATATGGATTAATTGAGCATCCTGATGACATCATAATGTCAATTCGTAACAAAATGCAGCTTTTGCACTTTTTAGAACTTTTAAAACTCAATCGAATATACAAATGTCCTTGATATAATTAGAATACAGATGTCATCCCCATGAATTTATAATATTATGAAGATTGGTTTGCGTTTTCAACGCAAAATTACCGGTTATTATTATTGTTTCTAGTTCTTTTGCGCTAATATTTTGAAACTTCAGTTACGAGGCAAATCAATCAGTATATAACATGAACTAAATTTACTTACGCATCATCGTATGCTCATGGAGACACTGACTCTATTGTATTTAGGTTGTGTCTATTTCTAAAGTGGGAGCGGGTCGCGCATTGCGCAAGGACCTAGCTCTAGTCCTGATATATCTATTTAACAAATGGAAATGTACAAGGAACTTGCACAAAGAATAATTTTGACAGCCGAAATAAAGCCAAAACCTTGCACGTGTTAAACGTTATGTTGAACTCTGATACGTCTTTTTTATATAATATTCTATTATTTTTCATTCTTCTGTTACAACAAATTGTCAATGCAGGGGGAACAAATAACACGCCTTGTTACGAAAACAATAACCATGTGCCAATTATTGATAAATACACACAGTATTATGGCAATCACTACAATTTCGTCCATTTGTTTTATTCTTTTCTTCTTAAGAATTACTCCAGTCTTAATTCTTTACTTTTCAAACACTGAACAAATTATAGTCTCGAAATAAAATAAGGAAAAATACTAACTTTTAAGGTGCAGTCTTTTTTTTTCTCTCTCTCTCTCTCTCTCTCTCTCTCTCTCTCTCTCTCTCTCTCTATATATATATATATATATATATATATATATATATATATATATATCAATTTGCAAGCATATGTGAAGCTAATTACTGGGTAAATCTATCACCAGCCGTTACTCGTGTTGTGTAGTTCCAAGCTAAATAGAGCAATTCTGACTTGGGAATTCCAAAACATATTGGTAGGGTTTAGCTCAAATTAGTACAAAGATAGTTTTGTATTACTAAACGCAATACGTACGTTAAAACATTACCAATCTTATGTGGTAATTAGGAGTTTCCAAAGCAGTCCCACTCCACAAAAATAAAAAAATAAAAAATTAAAAACTGGCTTAGGATAACTAGCTGAACTATTTGTATACGAATCCATCATGCGAGTAGCTGTGTCAATTATCAGATCATATGATATGCCATTTACGTGGACACTAATAAACTAATCCATTGAATTAGTCATATCTTTATGCATTATTTCTTCATATGACCATATGCAAAAAATTACTTTCGGTTTGGTCCTATCAGGTGACGCCAAACTTTGGTGGTTTAAATTTTTCTTGTCGTAGTGGGTTCGGTAAGGTCATCAACGCCAGGGCATTAGCAGACCGTATGGACAGTAATGCCAATGCCAGTAACAATCTGAATAAATATTTTCTTTGTTTCCATTGGTAAAAAGATATACGTTTCTAGATATCCTTCAACTGCTCCCAGCTGTCAAACAATTTCTACTCGAGAATAATTTATTATGTTCTTAACACATACCTTCTTTTTACTATATCGTGTTTTATTGTTTCTACTTTAACACTTATTATATCTGCTTCTCTTTTAAGTTTCTCCAATTTGCTTCCAGAATACAATCTTTGAACTCGAGTTACAATCGACGCTGACATCACAACTGTCATCCTGTAGAAAACACACTTTTCTTATTTACGTTTCCTCAAGCCAACCTACAACTGCTGTTTGTGAATAGTGGTTTTCAAGAACTTGGCACCCTCAAACTTTTCCAGATTCTAATCAATGGTGGAAAGATTGGTTCTTTTGTTACCTACCCCATGCGAAACGAAATGCATACCGATGGTTTCCCTCAGTCGTTTGATTGCCTCGGTTTAGTCATCGAACATAATTTTCTGCATAGCCTCTGCACACTCTAAGTTTTTTTTTTCCATTTGTTTTAACACTTATAGTTTATGTCTTTCGGTGTGTAGTAGGTCTTATTTACTACTTATTAGTACTTAACTAACACTTCAATTATGTGAAGTCCACTCAACATTGTGAGTCATCGCTATCTTCATTTCCTATTACACTTCTTTGTGTTTTTCTACAGCTGATTTTGAAAGTTGCCAGTGTTCTACAATGTCTATGATGTTGTCAATGTTGAACCATGTCTAACTATGCTGTTGATAATGTTTTACAATGTCTAACTACGAAAGATGGATTGGAGTATTGGGACAACATTAAATCGAAAAAAAATGAACAAGAATGGACTACTTCTACTGACGATGTGTGCAGAGAATAATTTGACTATTTCGAACACACTCCTCCGTCAAAAGCGATTTGAATGCATCACAGATCTAAATATTGGCATCTGATCGACCATATAATCGTCCGTAACAGAGATGACCGCGATGTACGGATAACACGAGTCTTTAGGGAAGACCAGACCATCGATTAGTCAGGGCTATCGTTGATATCAACATCGTACCACCGCAACACAAAAAGACGAAGTTTAGCTGAATCAAGCTCAATAGTGCAAGACTGAACCATTCGTGATAGAGCAATATCAAGCTCACATTGAAAACCTACTTACTGGTCACGGACCTCTGACTGGTGACCGAACCTCAAGGTGAAACCAAATCAAGGACATAATGAACGAGTTTGCGAATGTTGCCCTATGACCTAAAATAAAAGTCCACCAAGACTGGTTTCATGAAAATAACGAAGTGATAAGCATCCTCCTTCAACAAAAGCGAAAGGCCTATATAGAATGTCAGAACGACGTTGACTCAGTCTCAAAAAGTGATCGCTTCAAAAATCTGCAGAGAAAACCCCAGAGAGAACTCCGCATTATGCAGATCAGCTGTTGAGACCTCAACCAGATGAAGTCAGTATTACACAGACACTAGCAACTCGAAAGAGTTTTTTCAGGTCTCTGAAAAATGTCTACGGACCGTTGAAAACCTTCAGTACCCCGCCAATTTCTTCTGACGAGATCACTCTGCTCAATGACAAAAAGGGTATCAACCAAAGGTGGAAGGAACACTTCTCCAACCTAATGAACATGCTCTCCACCGTAGACTCTTCAGCGTTAAACGCAAATAATCCATAGCCAACAAATTCGAACCTGGACTTGTCCCGTACCAAAGAAGTTGAGCTAGCCATCGGGCAAGGCACAAGACGCGGATGGAATTCCTGTTGATCATTTGAAAGCAGCTGGCCCTAAGGCCCATGATACACTGCACAATATCCTGATCAGCATTTGGAAGGATTACATGCCACGGGAGGACAAAGAGGCAATGATTGTCACCCTATACAAAAATAAGGGACACAAAGCTAACTATCGAGGCATATGACTCCTGTCGATAGCAGGCAAGATCTGGTCGGTAATGTCTCGAAAGCCATACTGCCGTTGGCCCAGTGTGGTTTCAGACCAGATCGGAGCACGATCGACATGATCTTCACAGTGAGAGAGACAGATACAGGAATAGTGCACTAAACAAAACATGACCATATACGGTGTTTTCATAGACCTCACAAAGGCCTTCGATATGGTCAACAGACATGCACAATGGGTCATCCTAGCACGACTAGGTTGCCCTTGGAAGTTCATTAAGAGGATTCGACTTTTCCACGACGGCATGACGAGATTCGTTCTTTACAGCGGGAAACTGGGTTGCATTCTTGCCTCAGTATTATTCAAACTCTTCTTCACATGTGTCCTGAATCATGCTACACGTGATCTCCAGAAAGGGGTGTACATAACGTACTGGATGGCTCTCTCTTCGACCTTTTCCGACTCAATGCCAGGTCCAAAACAATGGAGAAACTTATTATTGGAGCATTTTTAGCGGATGACTGTGCTTTAATAGCACACCCGAAAGCAGGTCTCCAGATCATCGTTACTCGCTTAACGGAATCCTCGACATTCTTCGGATTCACTACGAGTCTGAACAAGACAGAGGTACTTCACCAACTTGTCCCAGACACCATAGCTACCCCCATTGTGTCTATTGAAGACACCCAGGTGATAGCTGTCGATCACAAGTACCTTGGAAGAATCACATCTTTTGATGGATTGCTAGACAGATAATAACACGCATCAGCAGCAATAGTCAATCACTATGATGTCTCAGTTCTTGTGTATTGAACTACAGGAATATTAAAATGTCCACCAAAATAAAGGTGTATAAAGCAGCTTCGCTAACAAGCCTCCTCTATGAATGTGCGACCTGGACAACATACATGAAGCACATCAAGCATCTTAAGCTCTTCCAAATGAGAGCCATACGCTATGTTAAGGGTGTCAAATGGTAAGACAGAGTGAAAAAAATAAAAGTGCTGTATATAGCTGGCTTAACCGTTATTGAAGCAATGGTCGTGAGAGCCCAACTCCGGTGTACGGGTCATGTCATTGCATGGAGGAGTCTCGAATGCCACGTCAGAATTTTTTATGGAGTTCTATCTAGTGGGTACATAAAAAGTGAGAGCCTGAAGAAAAGATTCAAAGACTCCATCAAGAACAGCCCGTAATGCTGCTCGATATCTGCAACAGACCTCGAATCCTGCACCAAAGAAAAATCTGGCTGGAGTGCAGCTGTTTGTAATGGGTTCCAAACCTTCGAGGATGCCCGTAATTCGCAAATCGCCGACGGCAGGGAATGCAGGAATGCCTCAACGTCAAGAACCAGACCATGCCTCCAGTGCACACACTACTCCAGGACATGCACATCTCGTATCAGACTCATCAGCCACATGAGAAACCATCAGCGAAGACCAGCATAAGATTGACTTCATCGAGCACCAATGGTCAACTAATGACATGACAATGTCTAACAATCCTGAAAGATCTATTGTCTGGTGGTTTTAACTAGTTTACCACTCTAAGACGTATACTTCAGATATAAATATTTCATGTGATTTCAAAGTATTATTTAGTAATCATCATATGACCATTATTTTAGTCAGAGAGTATTTTGATAGAATGAGTATACTAACTTTTTATGAAATATCCTCTGTACAGTGCATATTTATATGTACAACTTTGAATATTTTTGTGTGAGTTCTCATGTATCACTAATTTCCAAATGTTCAAATTTATACAATTTTGTGAAATTTGCCCTATCACACATGCTGTCCATTTACCTGCACATCTGCATGAATACTGGAAGAAGGCAATTAGTGATACATCAAATTAATAAATATAGATGCCGAAGCACAAGACTGTATTGTTGCACTTAATATCTCTTAAGTTTGTCTAACAAATGATGACTTAGATTATTACAATGATAATTATGATGTTGAAAGTTATCTTTGTCACTGTTGTTGATATCCAGGGCAGTATTTCCATTATGTATTATACAAAATCCATAACATGTGATGCAGAGAGGATTTGTTAATACCAAAACATACCTAATTTACACATCATTCTCTACACTTATGTGAACACTGCAAATCTATCAATACATGTGCAATGTTTTTGAGTGAGAAGGGGGTATTTGTATATATACTTATAATGCCTGCTGTGATAAAACGGTTGCAGGAGATGATCTGATCTACCTTAAGTTAATTCTGAAAATTATCTGAGCATCTGAATAGCTACTTACCCAAGAACCTGTATGAACAGATATACTTGGTAATTGTAAAGAAAACTACATGACCCTAACAGCATGGTACAAAGCAAAGTGCTGTTTCGAAGTTCACAGGTAAAGTGACAAGTCAAACTGAAGTGAGAGCTCTGTCATATGTTAAATAGTGAAAAAAATTAAAATAAAATATAATCAAATGCATGTGGCCACATTAAATTTCAATCCATTTAAGTTTTCAAATAATTATGAGTGGAAACAAATTATGTGACCGCCACAAGATGGATGGGACAGGAGGGATGATATTTGTGATACTATCTAATCCCTCCACAGATAATGGGGAGGTTTTTACTGCAAAATCTTTAACTCTTGTCAAGTCAAGAATTCCTTCTGCAACATTTAAAATACAAGTTAGAAATCAATGAAAAGTTCACAACATGCCTGCCACATGCTAAGTAAAATGAATTTGGCATTATGAATGCATGGACAGCCACTGATCAAATTTACTGACTTGAACATTAAATTATATTTACAATTCAATTATATATAAAAAGGTTGTGATATGATAACAACAGTTGTCAGTTCACAATTAAACATCTGTAACCAATTATTTTTTTTTTTAACCTGTCAGAAAAGTATATAAAAAAATTCCAGTCCAAGAAATTCTTAAGTGCAGCATTTATTGACACACAGAAGCTAACATGTTAAATGGAAAACTTTAAAACCCAATCATTAAGTGCTGAAAATCCCATTTAATAAACATTTAAAAAAATGAAAAAAAATGTACGCATCCTAAATTCCAGTCATGCTTGCAAAACTTTAGCCTTACAGTCTCATCTTCTACAACTAAAAAAATCACCTTTCAAATAGACAGAAAACAATGAATGCTTGGCACCTTTTGCACTTCAATATACTTTTTAAAAATCAAGTTTTTAACATAAATAAACAAAGAAACAAAATACATATGATGGTGTATGTACACATCAAATAGTTCAGAATTTAATTAATAGTGGCAAGGTCACAACTGCCAGCCTGCCACAAAAAATCTGAAATGTAATTAAATTTAAGAACCAAGTAAATCTCTTACAGCTTTTTTGCAACATTAAAGGAACAAATACTTACAATTTTTAAGGATTTAAAATTCAAATTTCCATCAGAGAAATATAAAAGTCTCCAGAAAATGGCAAATTATTATGATTTTAATGCTGGGTGGTGTTAACAAATACAGAGGGTATGACAAATTACAGACATTGCAAACTTTATTATCTCCATTTAAACCAGTCCTTAATATCATCACTCTTATGGTAGGCATGTCTTTTTTATTATTTTATCAATCCTGATATAAACAAATTAAGAGTCAGTATTTGTTCACTTAATGACTGACTCTATTTGTCCACAGAGCTGTTTAACACTGACAATATAAATCATTAATGGCGTCTTGTTGTTTTTTTTAGTCACATCATAGCATTATTTCCTTAAATTTGTAAGCTTAATTGCAGAAAGCAGCATATTATTAAAGGTAAGAGATCTCCCATGGGACTCTACATAATGTCTGAGTAAACAAATTTAATTAATTGGAAACAAAATTATCAACCCCTATGATAAAATACAGACAATATGCAACTATTTGTTTAGATAGCTAGTCCAATATTTATCCAATGCTTGAAAGTACGAATGCTAATACAAAATTACTCCATGTGGTTCGCTCATTTGTTTCTGCATCACTGGTGATGGAGTAGGCAAGAAATCTGAAACTCGGTCAAATCGGCCTACTTTATACATTGCCTACTCTCTCATTCTAGCATGCCTTGACAACACGAGAAACCCTTCAGGTGCAGGCATGGATCCAACTCTATTTTCTTAACAGAAAATAAATGAAACTGGCCAAACACTATCAAGCTTGATCAAAATTAGCAAATTAAGCAATCATTTATTGCTTGTTTGATTGCCATAAATGGCAGTTAGTAACAAGAAATTGAAATCTTGTCATAAAATTTGTAACATTTAATAACTAGTTATATATTGTCATATTTAAAAGAAACTCTCAAAACACTGCACAGACCAATATACAACACTGTGCTTAATATTCCTGAATAGACAAATCCAGGTGCAGAAATTTCCTCATTATTTCCAGTGAAATTACATCATCAATATTTCACTGATAAAAAAATAAAATAAAATTTGAGCTTATGTCACTATAGTTCGGAATATCAATGTCCAATGTCTTTGAGAAAAAAAAATCTAGTTTTATTCCATATCAGCAATTACAACTGTTTTACGGCAGAAAAAGCAATGACACAATAACACAATGTTTTTGTTGATACAAACATGAGGTGTTAAAGCATACTTAATAATATTTTTAACAATTCTTTCAAAAATTGGTAATATTAACAATGAAAGTAATTTATACAAAGATAACAACTTCATTAAAAAAAGATGGTTACTGAAATTATTCCCAAAGTGATTAGAAAAACAAGCAATCTACCATTGAACTCACCTCACTTCCCACCTTCCCAATGTTAATGACCATTCCTTGCTAAAAATGTCAGAGGTACCTCAGTAACTCATAGTTTATGTGCTTGGACCCTGTTGTGTGCAAGTTATCAAGGACTTAAATTTACAAGATATAATCCTTTATTATTTTCTTATTAAATTCTAGCTGGTTTTGTCATTCATATATGAAAATATATTTCCAGGTGATAGTCGTCAGCATTAAAAGACTTTATCAAAATTATGAGCCGATCAAGAAATTTTCATTAAGAAACGTAGGTACAATAGTTGACTTTATAATTTTTCTAAACAGTACATATGTGACAGTCTGTTTGACCCTCTGTATTTCTTATGGAATATGAAACAAAATATTGAAAACTGACAATTATCTTAAAATGACAAATAATAATGTTCATAAAATGTCAGTGAAGAAAAATAGCATTATGATGGGATTAAACAATCAAATAGGAAATATTAAATGGGACTCAAATTCTAATTAAATCTTGTGAAAAAATAAAACCCAAACAAAACCCTTCCATCCCTATGTGTATGTCAAAAGATTAAAAATCAAGATATATGAAGTTAGAAGCTTATGTCTATAAATGTCTTCAAAAAATAAGCACAGCATACATCATTTAATTGTGCATGAATAGAATGCAAAGGCAAACTGCATTTACCCAGAGCTGCATTCATAATGCACCATCAGATCTGGTTCTATGCAGAGTGTAAGGATTTTTCAGAAGAACAAACAACACAGACCATGGTGCATTAGGTAATGGCAGATCAAGATGTTGCTTGAAGTGGGACCAAATTGATAAGCAAGCACAGCCCACATTTAAAATGCATAAAAGAATGCTTAAAAAAATATATTATAAAAAGATCTTGTTGGTTTAATAATATTGCTATCACATAAAATACAGTCAAGCTCAATGTCATTTTATTACCTGCTTTATAACTGGCAAACAACGAGATTTTATTTACAAGATAGTCTGTTTGCTTAAAAAAACTTATTACAAATAAAGTGTTGAAAAATTAATTTTACAATCAACCATCAGACATTTGTGATCTCATTTTCTGAAAACAATTTAACTAACAGCTTAACAGAAATTTTCAATGACTGTAATTTTTCCCAATGGCCAAAGTGGTGAGGGACTATGGTTCAAAATGAACTGTCTTTGCATCATAATTATTCATACCAATAATGAAGAAAATCCATAAAGGGGTTGAAGAAATAAAGAAAAGAAAAACAACAACTTCAACTAGAACCTTAACAAAAATTTATCTACGACTTTGACAATGATCCCAAGGTCATTGGGGCAAGTAAGCATATCAAATACTGAATTTTTTAAACTTCAGAATGATTCATACCAAATTTAATAAGAATGTATCAAGGAGCTGAGAATAAACTGGGAAATGAAATAACATTAACCAAAACCTCAATGCAAATATTCACCAAGACCTTGAACCCCAAGTAAAGGAGACAAGCAAAATATGTAGGATGAATTGTCTCATCTTGATAGTAATTCTCCACCCTGGGATGCAGCAAAGTCCCAGTACTCTGCCCTGAATGTATTAAGAAACTGCTAATGGACAGCCATGGTGCATGGTGGCTAGTGTGTCAGCTTATAACCAAATAGGTTTTAATCCTACCATTGGATCAGTTTAGGTTAGTTATTATGGTGCCCTTGGGAAAGTTACTTCCCTAAAATTGCATTGGTACTTAATAACCTATTCTTGTTGCTATGCCATAAAACACTAAACCAAACCAAACCAAGTCGTACTGATCCAAGCCAAATATGATGAAAATCTATCAAGGGACATAGAACATGTATGAAATAAAAAAGAACCATTTACCCTGATATTAACAAATTGTGAAAGCCACTGCTATTAGCTGTAACATAAACAGTACTGCTGTCTTGCATCCTACTAATATGGACTCAACAAAAAACACTTGTCTATGAACAAGAGTTACTGTAACTAACCTTTATCCATTGATAGCTGCTTGACTTGTGTAAAGGAAATAACTGAGCCAGCAGGTTTTATTGTGCATGATTAATAACCTTTGATTAATAACCTGACTGTGACAGGTTGGGGAATATGAAAAAAAAAGAATTTATATAATAAACACATTACATAGAATTCAACTTACACAAATGGGCTTATCTCTTAAAACAACCCAAAATCTTTATTGATAGGAACATGGACTAATGGTATTTCATCCTGGTATACCTAATAATTTACCCAAACTTTTTTTAAGATTGATTCTCTTTGACTTTTATTTCTACTTTAAAACTATAAGTTGCTTTACCTTTAGAGACTACATTGTTGGTTAGGAGTCTCATTTTCATAATGAATGCAACTTTGCGAAACAGTCTAGTTATAACAAAACTAGCAGAAAACTTAATCATTGTATGTATTTGACTAACTTGTCATTTAACATACAATTTGTCATCTGTACTTTACCATAGTTTATGTAGCCACTTTCTGAAGATGTAATATGAATAATGAGTGCAGATTGTTTGTCATATACAAAATATGAATTTCACTTGCAAAGATTTTTAAATACAAAATTCAAGAAGTATGTCAAAAAGTTCTGATATGTTCCAAGGCTTTGAAAATCAAGGAGTTTTCAAACCAAGTCTTTAATTCAAATACTTCTGAAGGTTGTACAAATGATGAATATCCTTGTTCATAAAAGAAAAAAAAGGCATTGGCCACTGCTGATTCTCAATTCTCCGCAATTTCAATAATTAACAGCAGGAATGAAATGTAGTACAAACAGCAAATTATCTTCAGCATTAAATTTTTTAAACTTTCATGGGATTAGAATCTACAAATTTAAACCCTTAACAAACCTTTAACATTAAAGTAATGCATTAAAAGATAAATATTAACTGTCATGAATAAAACACATTATTATCCAACCACACATGTGATTAAAAGGGTGCAGGATCAAATTCTACTGTCACTCTAGTCTGAGTTGCCCAATGCAGTGTGTCCTTGGGCAAGATACTCTAACTTTCTTGGTAATTATTAACCTATACATGTTATGATGATATAAGCATCAAACAAAACCAAATTCTTGACTTTCACTGTTGGTATATCACCCAATTAAAATGAAACTGTATGCATCATTATACATAAACTGCAGATGACCTTGTTCAAAAACTGATCTGACAAGACTGATTTTATTTCTGGGGAAGGTGAACAAAGCTGGTTTTGTTTGTATAATTTAAAACAATGGCTTATATTTCTTTGTAGCATGATCTCCATCTTTGAACCTTCAATTAGAGTATAAACATACAGCAAATACAGATCTTAAGAGCTGTTTCAGATATGGAACACGATACGATGGCACAGCATGGATTAAGCCAATAATAATAATAATCAGTGGTGAATGATATGTTGATTTTAACTTTATTCAATCATATACATATAACTAACCAAATTTAGCTAAAGACTTTCACCAAATCAACCATACTTTTTTGCAGTCAAATTATCAATATTTAGGGTGCTGATAACTGCAACATTTGTGAAAGACAGGAGAGCACCATAATTTCTATTAAACAGACCCTTCCAAGCTTGCAAATACTGAGCCATCATCAGCAGATTTCTTTGATGCAAAACAATAACACCTTTATATACATACCTAAACAATAATTAAAACATGAGACAAGGTCTGACACAAAGACAAAGAATTTCATTAGCTGACTGTTAAACAGTAGTAACTACGTTCTGCTTAACTGATTCAATCTTCAATCTTCCAAGTTCAAATTTATTCCTTACATTTTATGAAATCTACATATATTACATCTAAATCAAATGTTAAAATGTTTCTATTAAGAAAACCATGGATGAAAATAATGGCTGTAAACATAAACTTGACCAAAAGCAAATAACCATTAATTGCTAACAAGTTAAAGTTGCAAATAAGAGCACATAAGATTTATTTCATCCATGTAGTCTTACAAATGCCTTAAAATGCATGATAAAATATATAGACCATTCAAAATATTACCTACTGTATACAGAAGCAATAAGGCAATGCATCATTTGACTTGCATCTTCATTGCTGCTAGGTATCAATGAATCAGGCATTTGATAAACTGACAGCGAGGCTGTTCACTAACAATAAGTTTAACAACATTGTCAGAAATGAATTTTGCACATAAAATCATTGCTCAGATAACCAACAATTAAGCAAGAACATGGTTTGATAAATGAAACATAGCTAATATAAAAATAGAATCACAATGAAGCATCATGATTATCTACTGACAACACACAAATTTATTTAAAGGTAATCTATATTGTACCCTGGTAGTTCTCCACATAAATGAAAATTCCCAAACTATGACAGCAAAATGTTAGCATTTTTAAGAGATGGTCAAAATATAGAGGTTTGATCAGCATTACAACAGCTTCATTTGGAACTCCAAGATATGAACATTCTACAGAGAAAGACAGGCTAGAGGGACCTGTTTGGGGGCATTTGAACGTTTAAATTTTTCTTATATTTTGTACCAGTGATGAAGAATTATATTCATCTCTAATGACTACACAATTAAAACATCGCAAAATTACACATATCATATTTAGGATTTCAAGATGGCATCTCTATATCCCTGTAAAAAAAAGAACAAAACAAAAAAGCATACAAATCCTCTAATATACTTCCAACCAAAAAAAAGGTTTCTCAAATCGCAGATGATGATGTTTTTCTTAGAAAATCATTCTTCAAAATTTACAATAAAAGTTCTGTAAAGGGTCCTTTGATCTAGTTGTAGTTACAATGTTCCTTATGGTTATATTCAAAACAACATGTATTCACTTATACATCAGATCCAACTGCAAAATGCACAGACCCATTTCTGCCATGACACAATGTGTTGGCATACACAGTTCTACAGTTTGTTGGAAGTAAGCAGCAGAAAACACAGTAAAGACCCTGATCTGTCAATGCATTTCTAAAGGCAGATCAGGACATGTGTTGTCTGTAGGCTTGCCAATCTTATAAACAAGTATATCTAGTAGAGAAACAAACAGCCTATAAATAAAAAAGTGGAAAATATGCATCAAGTTTGAAATTACCAAAGCATTTACAAAATGAAGATGCAAAATATATAAAACCAGAAAAAAATATTTCAATCTAAGTAGTCTACAATATTTTTCATCTTTCCATATTTATGTACTAAGATTACATGAAAACAGAAAACTTTCTGCAAATTACATCAGTTATCACTATATATGACAGGTTATTATTTAATCTAGAAATCATACTACTTCATCTTACTGTATTCTTAAGTTTCATTGTAATCTTAATGATATGCAATGACATATTTCTCTTGCTTTCTTGATCTGTACTGCATTTTCATTTTAATATATGTAGTTGCTCTGTGTAGTTGATTTTTCAATAAATGGCATCACATCTTCAACTTTTGACTTCAAAGGTGTATACTGCTTGGTGCTGGGACGTCCACCACGTCTTCCTTGTTTCCCTTCAATGATGAAAGCAATGATCTGAAGAGAGAACAAAATAGGTGCTACAATTTATACCTTACACATATACATTTTCTGATACATATCAAAACCAAAACATCACCAAAAATTTATAAAGTCACAACCTAGAATTTATCAAAATATAGAGATTCAAAATTATCTGAAAATACACATTGGGCAATATTTATATCATCAAAATTCACATTTTTTGTGAACTTGATTAATGAAATGCAAGACTTTGCTCTAAAAAATCAGGACTGAAAATCCTATTCCACTGTTATTAGCTAGATTTGTTACAGTAATATGTATCTGTATGAACCTGACTGTTATGTTTAACATTTGTAACAGATATCAAGATGGTAAAATATAATAATCTGCAAATGGCCAGATATCTAAGAAGTTTGTTATTTTGTTATAGAAAATTCTGAATATAATTTTATAACTTTTTTTCTTCTTTGTACCCATCAATAAATTTGATGCAAATAGACATAATGTTCTATAAAATGATTTGCAGCTTCACATACAATGATCATAGCACCTGCATATATATATATATATATTTGACAGAACAAAGGTAAATGACAGTGACATAGGCATGGAGAAGGGGAAACAATTCTACTTCTGAGCACTAAGCACATGGTAAAATATAGTCACTTTCATGGTTCCATGATTTGTTATCAAGACCAGCATGGAATAAGTTTAACCTGTAACAACTTGCAATTTTTTAGGTGGTTTCATTATTTTCAAAATGGATGAATTTACATGGAAGATGACCCACATTTGATGAGTGGAAAATGACTTCTGTGAAGAGGACAAGTTATAAAGATGTTCAAAACACAATGGAGGATTTATCATATTACCATGGTCATTCATCTGACAGCCGATTTTAATGAAACTGGGATGATTCTACTGTAATAATGAGGACTATATAAAGCAATAAAAAAGTTACTAAATGTTGATTGCTAGAGCTTCTGCCTGATCCATTCATCTGTTACATGTGTTACTAGTTCAGAACCATAACTTTTTCCATACCAGAAGTTACCTCTTAATCCTACAGTGTTTTTAAGTATAATAATTTAGGATCAAAATTGGATCCTGATATGTGGATAAAATAATCTTTCCAACCAGTTTGAGTTGGCCAAAATAGGTAGAAGTAGGTGTAGAAAGTTCAAAATGGTAACTTCTTTTGTATGTTCATATGATGAAATATTAAATAAAATGACCGATTCTATTAGGAGTTAACCTAGATATGTCCACTAAGCCACAATTTTCTTCAGATTAGGTAACAAAATTCAGCATATTCCCATGTAAATTTATGGTGGGGATTTTGTATTTGTAAATGTAATTTCTGGTATTTATGATCACCAAATCAGCAAAATATTAAACAAGACTTTTTTTTACTATTTCACATTTACTTCTGAAGGGAAAAGTGATACAAATTCAATGTTTTACTGATTTATTAAAGCAAATCTACTGAAACAAATGGGTTAGGAGGTAATGTCATGATAATTCATGTGTGGTGAAATAAGACTTAGGTGACTATTTTGCCTGAATCATTGGGTATCATGGACCCTGTATATAATGGTGTTCTTCAACATGCAGAATGCTGTTTAGATGGAAGCTCACCATTTCCATAATGACATCGAGGTACACATATTCCTTCCATAATAAGAAATTTTTTCTTTACTTGCTTTTTGGATAACTGACTACATACTGGATATGGCTGATGTAAACATATTGTGCTTTGATTTATTTTAATTCAACACATGGCCAAGATTTGCTTCGTCTAGTGTGAAATATAAAACAACTATCGGACTGCTTTGCTTCTAATGATTAATTTTTTTAAAGACATTCTATTTCATACATTTTACTGAAAATGGAATATAAGCTTCAAATAGTATTCAGTATTCAGTCTTTTTGGTAAATATGCTGCAAAGATTCCTATCCGGAAATAAATCCAAAGAACATTAATTTGATGTGGAACCATTTAATGGTGCCATATTATCTTAAGTAAGTTTTTTCAATTAACACCAGTAAGTAACAAGCAGAATTATGATAATTCAGCTTTAATTTATAGATTATTATATGAATAAACATATCAATTTGTTTCTGCTGCAACTATTTAAAAAGGCAAATTCTCAAGAAAATGAGGACAAAATTATATAACTACCATTAAATAGTGGTTTTGATTATTTTAAATTTCTTATATGATATATTGGGTTATGTAAAAAAAATTATATTGCAACAAAAATTTCAAGTGATGGGGTTTGTGCTGTCAGAAATAATATGCATTAAATATTCTTTAGAATACTTATTTTGTAATAAAATATTCTGAATTCTAGGGTTGGGAGCCCCAATATTGTATTGTGTAAATCATCCCTGACTGAAAAATCACTGAAACTATGATATTGAATCATAGAGGAATCTTGAATTTAATGACAGCTAATTAAAAACAGAATTGGGTTAAATTGCCAAACAGCTAATGACCAGACTTGAATGAGATGATTGATGGATTTATTTTCTTAAACCTGACATGACAAAAAAAGTCCACAAATCAAATGGCATAGTTAAGACTGTCAGTAGAGTATTGTTTGTATTATTTTTCCATATGCCTGGTCACACATGTAATGTAAATGACTCTTGTAAATGCCAAGGGATATTGTTATACCTCTAAAGTGTTGCATTAATAACCAGACAATCTGGCCAAGAAAGGGTCTAGAAGTACATGGGTTGTAATAAAATGAAATGAAATTTCAGTATGGAATAGGTCTTGTACTGGTTAAAAGCTGCTTCAAGAAGATTAGAAATAAAAATTCTCATTTTATGTATGTAATACTCTACAAATTCTAATTCAACTGCAATGTTTTAAAAAAAATATTATAGGCATATAATAATTATATTGTGAAGAAGATACCATGATTCAGTAAATTGCAGAGTTCGTCTGGGTTCAAATGAAACAACAGATCACGTGGTCATGTGACAATACTAGCCAGTCCTCAGAATACAAAAACATGCCCAATCAATCTGATATTTCTTGCATTTTTAACATTGATGATGATAAGAGTTCTATGCTGTCTCAATCTTAAGTGATGATCAAGATAACAATGACAGAGGAACAATGACAAACATCAAATGGTTTTAGATCTACCATCGTTGTTCTATACACATATACTTATCATCTAATAATGTACCATTATGCATGCATACTTATCATCTAAATAAAGTTGCCATTATACATGTATATTAATTGTCTAATAATAGAACCACTATACATTAATACTTATCTAATTAATGTTCCATTATGCATGAATACTTATTGTCTAATAATAGTGCCATTATACATGTATACTTATCTAATAAAAGTACCATCATACATGTATATTTATTGTCTAATAATAGTGCCATTATACATGTATACTTATCTAATAAAAGTACCATTATGCATGAATACTTATTGTCTAATAATAGTGCCATTATACATGTGTACTTATCATCTAATAAAAGTACCATTATACATGTATACCTTTTTGTCTAATAAAAGAACCACTATGCATAAATACTTATCACCTAATAATAGTATTGTTATGTATGAATACTTTTTATGCATATATAATTTTTGTCTAACAATACTACCCTTATGCATATATAGTTATTGTTAAATAATAATACCATATAACCATTTTTTAAAGAATATGTCCATGTAGTTTGATCCACAGAGAATAATGCCAAATTTAGGCATTCCCAAATCATTTCTAGATGCTCATGATTAGCAAATTGGGATATATTCAAAAATGTTTGTGTAGTTGTTCTGATGAATAGCCAACGGTATGTCTTGAACATCACCAATTTTTTTAGTCTTGACCAAGTATTTGCATATTCATGAGCAGACATTTATTCAGAGTCCCTCCTAATGTTCCTTTGAGAAATATAATGAACGCAGAGTGATGTATGGTGTTTAATCTGAAATCAACTTGCTTGTAATAATGTATCCAATCTTTCTTTACGTCTTTATCTTTTAGAAAAGAAAACAAAATTGTAGTCCAAAACATTTTTTTACAGTACCAGTACATCAGTAAGCAAAACAAAAGAGCATTTTCTTTTACAGGAAATGAACCCTAGCAACTGGCAGTTGGAATGCTGCAGACACTACCATGACATCGCATGATATGAAAATAACCAAATGGATACAGAAATTATTCAATATTATGAGGTTATGGAATTTCAGCTTCCAGTCAATAACTAAATGTAAGCATTATGGTTGGAAATAATGCTTCACATTGCATATTTCCAATGAATTCTGTCTTCTTTTAAAAAAAGTAACTTACAAAAAATGTTCATGCAAGATTTCTGTACAAGAAAATATTCTCTGAATTGTCTTTATTTTTTGGGCCATTTTTATAACTAAAATAGTATTAACCACAACATATTTTGTAAAGTACCAGATATATTTACTTTTAAGTCAAGCCAGACTGCAAACAACAAAGATCATAGTCTGCTGATTCAGAAATATAACACATCTACAGATCAGGTTCTATTTATTTTCTACAACTGATTACTCCGATCTAACTGCAGAAACCCAGATCTGTTGGTATATTATGCGACTGCAGATCTAGGTCTGTACAATCTCAGGTTTAAAATTAAGGAAAACTTAAGTTATCTGTATGATGGGAAAGGCTTGAGAGCGAAATTTGCATTTCATGAGTCCACATTGTAGAACATTTTTTAACCATGTGTGCATTGTATTTGACTCATGGATTTCCTGATGAGTTACACCTTTAAGGAAGCCATGTTTTTCATTCATAAATGGGTCACTTTATATATTTCTTGCTTCATTGGTTTGAAAAATGCATTTTAGTTTTTGTTTCTCTAGTGTCTGTGGTAAAGTCATGACAAATGGTTGAGGTGTGCTGATGACTAAAGTATATATTTATACTGGAGAGCATATACCCTATGCAACACACTAGCAATAACATCACAAAATAAGAATACCTGGCTGTACATTTTCTGAGGTTTGCTTGAAAATTTGACCAATCATATGTCCGAGGTTTTTCCAAGGTTTTCCTACGAAAACCTCGGACATCATCTCGTTCATTAAAAATACACATAGGAAATTCCTTGGAAAAACCTTGGACATGAGAACTGAGTACATTTTTAGCTCAGAAAAACCTAGGAAATAATAAGTTAGTCAATTTTTAGCTTGGAAAAACCTAGGAAAGAAGAACTTTGTCATATATTAGCTCAGACATTGCTCAGAAATGTGGACTTAGAAAATTTTCATTTAAGACATGAATTTGGTGTGTTTTATTTGTGCACTTAGAGATTTCTGTATATTTATTCAGAACATTTTTTTACAGTTTATTAAAATGAAT
The DNA here is from genome assembly GCA_016746295.1 of Potamilus streckersoni. Lineage (NCBI taxonomy): Eukaryota > Metazoa > Mollusca > Bivalvia > Unionida > Unionidae > Potamilus > Potamilus streckersoni. The sequence goes on from JAEAOA010001196.1 coordinate 845,642, forward strand.
AATGTTTGTCATCCCAAAAAATTACCAAGTCTACAATTTGAATTAAATAATGACTATGAATTATTGTTGATTGATTGATTTGAGATAAACATTTCACAATCTCAGTTCAGGCAATGCCAAACAGGAACACAGATTTTGGTTTCACATTTCATTTACATGTAGATAATAATATAAGATATGCCAAACCAAAATGCATGCTTATGACAAGCTTGCAGCAAGCTTGCTAAAAGCTTACAACAAACTAGGTGAACTTGCACAAGTTTGCAAGAGGAATTTTTCAAAGTCTGCAAGCATGCAAAATCTAAAGTACTTGATGTAAGCTTGCACATGCTTGCAATAATCAGTTGTGAAATTTAAGGGCAGTTCTGCATGAGATCAGTACTTCTTGAAATGTTGAATATATGTTGTGACTAGATCATATACTCAGTATAGGAAACTACACTGTCAAATTAAAAGATGTTACTGGTAATCTAGTTTTTATTTATATCATCTTTTCAGTGTTGCAAAATGCTAAGAACTTGTATTACTTGTGCTTAGCTGGTACATAAATAAAATATATTATTCCAACATTTCTCTGTTTGAATTAACTATGAACATTATTAATATATGTCAAAATAAAATGAATTATCTCTTGACCATGGTAAAAAATGAAATATTACTTTTTCTACAAATGTCTTTTTCTCATTTCCAATTTTTACAATTATACATGTTAGAGAACATATTGAGCTTTTTGGCATAAAGGAAATTCTTTATGTGATTGAACACTCAATTAGCTATACAGTCATTCTGTGAGGTAATGGAAGAGTAAGTAAAGATTCTATTTAGTAAAATCCTTTAAAACAGTAAGACATAGAGCTGATTACAAAGTTAATTACAGACTAACTTATACAGCAAGATATTTGATAACAAGTACTTGTAAATCTATTTACCAATAATGTATGCACCATCAAATATAGTTTCAGTAAATCTTGTAATAATAACTTTTGGCATTAAGTTTATGAATTCTGAAAGTATTCTTATATATTTGTTTCAATGACAATCTGCTGCCAGAAGAAAAGAAATAGTTGTCAGTTATTTAAATACTAAATATATAGTTTTTGTTTTCATTGGAGAGAGGTACATCCCATTCTGCCAGCATTCTATGAATAAATGAGCTTTGTGAATTTTGCTTGTTTAAAAAGAAATCAAATAAAAGCATGCAAGGTGAAGTGTGGCTTTCCGCGACAGACAACTGGTATTGAGTCATATAAAGCGGTTACATCCCCTGTTTATGATTTTTTTTTAAGCAGACTGGTTTACGAATTGTAAATATACATGTAACATAACTGAGTTCAAAGAAGACAATAAAACCATTGCAGCATCCCATTCAATATGGCACAATTTTTAAGGTTGAACTTTCACAATTTACCTAGTTAATTTAGTAAATTTCATTGCCCGATGAACCATTGTATGCACAGTAACTGATCCTATAATCAGAAAGATAATCTGAAATCACAAAGTTACAATATCGGTGAGTAAATTCAAAATTGTGTCATATTTTGCCAATTTTCGTGACTTTAGTTGTTGGTAACGTTCTTGCACTTTTATGATTTAAATATGTCAAAATATGACTTTGTAATGTTGCTTCACCAAATGAATGAGATGACGACGCTGCAGATCCTTATTATTTATTGCTACAATTGCCAAATCGATGAAGTGCTATCAGTTATTGTCAATAGGGTTACGATATGATAAAGTCAAATGCATGCTTAGGAATCTTATTTCATTTATTCTTAGGGTATTTTTCCTCTCGCATATCTAATCAAAAATTGTTCAGAAGTTGTTATATTTAATTCTTTTCATCCTCAAAGAACATAGAAGTTATTTTATTTCAAAATGTCTTAAGGTACATAATCAGTTTGATAGAATTTTTGTTGTTCAAAACTCACAAGTGCCATTCATCTGATATGTGCCATAGTCCTTTCGAAATGAATAGTAAAACTAAAATTTAGGGCTCAATAAAGTATGATCTTGGATAACACATACTGATAATTCCTGGACTTGATAAGTGATTTTGGAATAATGCTTTTGCCAACGAGGTAAATACTCGTTTTTTTTTTCCTGATTACATAGTACATGTTCCTGTAATCCATTTCAGTGGATGATACCTGAATCATACAAGAAGCTGATGAGGATGCAAAATTTTATTCTGAGGATTTTGTTTAGCAGATTGAAGTGATTCAGAGTAATTCTAATGACATTCTTATTTTCACCTAAAAGTTTATCATCATGACAGATGAGAGGGAATCTATTTGACACCATCCGCTTCCCAAATGGATTTCTACATGGAAGTAAATTAGTGTAACATTTCCAAAGCAATACATAACAAAAGTATAAGGAGTTTGTACACACAGATCCCATTCATATGCTATAATTTTCATCTGATTAAATATTATTAAATGATTTGATGACTTCAACCTTTTTTATTGTGACAGTAAGATCTCATTCTAATTGATGTTCACCATATATTAACATTTTCATTTTAATATTTGATATTACATACTTTTCGCAAATCAAGAGCTACAAAAATGGAGGTATATGACCATATATAGAGTAATTCAATTAATGCCATATCAGTTCTTCTGATGCAACTTAGGTCAGCTTTGCTTGCAAGGTTGCGCAATCTTCTAATCAGTGAGTTTGTCACAAGCTTTCCTATTACTAGCTTGTGCAAGCTTGCAATTGCAATTGAAGCTTGCATTAGCTAGCCGCGGTTTCAAATCTAAGCTTGCTGCAAACTTACAAAACAAGCTTGCCGAAACCTTAAAAATAAGCTTGCAATTTTGGTTTGGGATATGCAGGACTAGCATTTGCTTTAAAGAGCTTTACAATAGCAACTAACCTGCTTAATGTGACAAAGAATTGAACCAGGATGATTTTGAAATTATATAACTCCAAACTGATTAACTTCCATGTTTTAAGAAGGGACAATGTATAGATCACTGGTGAGAATTGTTGATATTGTTGCCAGATACCCATGTCTATCAAATACAGCCATATCTTTGCTGAATTTTTTTGGCCCATAAGTAGAATTCTCCTTTAATATCATGAGTGGTATTATTGTGTATATCATCAAAATATTCTAGGTGTGTTATAATTCACTGTAAAATGAGCAATTATATGATAAACATTTGTTTATGGAACAAGGACTAATTCAAGACACCACAACAGCATCATGGTTTGTATATTAATCAAAAATCAAGTCTGCAGTACAACAGTGACATAAGGCAGGCTCCTAGCATTTATTCTTTTCACAATTAAGGTCTCAAATGGATGCTTTTCTGTAATTTTGCATCTTTGTCACAGTTTAATTTTTCAATGGAGGATAATATGTTATATGTTTATCTGTTCACAGATACCTGTGCATATGTTCCAGGCTTGATACTTGATTTTTAAAATCACTTATTTAGTGTCAAACCAGATTCTTCACATGTTGTATATACTGTATTTATTTTACATAACAGACAAAAAGCCTCACGGTAGATTAGCTCTGTAACTGAGTTACCTTCTCTAAATAAATTATTATTATTATTTCCCATATTTCTTGCCTTGGATGTCGTAATTACAACGTCTGTATAATTTTTTTAATGTAAAAGAAAAGGAATACGAGACTCATGAAATACAGCACTCTGAGCACCTGACCATGATCATTACAAACTTCAAGTTCACAATCATTCAGTAAAAGTTAGGGAAGTGTACTAATTGAAGTGAATGCTGAATATAAATAATTTTTCAGTATATGTTGCATTTGCATTCTGGTTCTAGTCTATGTGGATTTTGCCCATTGTGATAAGAATTTTTACCAGCTGCAGAACCATGAAAGTAGGGAAAATATGTTTCATACATACTGTAATTCTGGCATGTAATATATAGCATAAACTTTGTATGCCTAAATCATGCTGTTTTGCCACTTATAATAGGAATAAATACTTATACCTCGCTGTGATTAGTACGTAATGAAATGGATGAATATATCAGATTGAAATGTAAAATTTGGCACTAAAGGAACATGATGGGCATTCTAGATATTTTTAAAAATTTAATTTGTGATGAACAAAATTAAAAATATAATAATGTAATAATCATTTGCTTCATTATAAATTTTTGATCTGATGCAATTTTTGCCATAGGTGTCCTAGGAAACCTCGGACGAAGTGCTAGGAAACCTTGGACGAAGTCCTAGGAAACCTCGGACGAAGTCCTAGGACACCTCAGATGATGTCCTAGGAAACCTCAGATGATGTCCTAGGAAACCTTGGACGATGTCCTAGGAAACCTCGGACGAAGTGCCAGTGTCACCTTGGACGATGTCCTAGGAAGCCTTGGACAATGTTCTTGGAAACCTCAGACATCTGAGTATAAAAACCATGGACATATATCAAAAGTTTTTGTCTGTAAATAGTCACTGTAACCTCGGAAAGTAAATAACCAATACTCAGAGGTTTACCTAGAAAAATTTGTCCTAGGTTTCCTAGGAAACCTTGGAAAATGTACAGCCAGGTATGTCCTATCTACTTCACAAAATGTGAGCCAAGCAAAACCTCAACATACCTTGTGCTTGTTGTGGAAGACGATGTAAGCTGCTACACACAGAACAATGAAGGCCAGGAAGTAGATCAGGAAATGATAGGAAGATGGAGTGTCATCAAGTTTGCTGGTCTCATCTTTCTCACCAGTCTTTCTAGGTCCATCTCCAGGTGAGGGATGTTCACCAAGTTCCTCATACTCCTCATTAAATTTCTCTTCATTTTTTTCATCACTCTTATTTGAACCTGAAAGAGATCATATATTGTCATCAGTCATTAACTTGGTAATGATATAAAAAAATCATAGATGGATTGAAATAGTGACAGATAATAGGCAAATTCATTGAGGTTTGTCTAACGAGTACTGTGACATTATTAAGCATATCCAGTGAAAAACTCTGAATGAAAACATGTTACAAAGCAGAATGAAAACATGATATATGTTACTAAGCAGAATGAAAACATGATATATGTTACAGAGCAGAATGAAAACATTATATATGTTACAAAGCAGAATGAAAACATTGTATATGTTACAGAGCAGAATGAAAACATCATATATGTTACAGAGCAGAATGAAAACATCATATATGTTACAAAGCATAATAAAAACATTGTATATGTTACAGAGCAGAATGAAAACATCATATATGTTACAGAGCAGAATGAAAACATTATATATGTTACAAAGCAGAATGAAAACATATGTTACAAAGCAGAATGAAAACATTGTATATGTTACAAAGCAGAATGAAAACATATATGTTACAGAGCAGAATGAAAACATCATATATGTTACAGAGCAGAAAGAAAAGTGCTACTAACACCTAAAATTGTTGTAGTGGCCTTGACCATGTAAATAGGGCCCAAATATTTCTTCCCTTACTGTTAAATGTCACTAAAGTCAAAGAATGTAAACAAAAGTATGAAGGAAAAGTTATAATACTGAATTGTGAACATGACCTTTAAGATTGGAACCCCAACATTGTATGAGATATGTCGACTGTTTTTGTACAAGTATTCCACATTTCATCCCTTAATCTCAATTTTTAAATAATAGAACAGAATATAAGTGAAAAAAGCAACAAAATATTGATTTTGACCGTGACTATAACTATATGAGCATCACTTTGGTATGTAATGCAGTTAATGATAATGTATAACTATACCAAGTTTCATTCCTTAATCTCAAACGGCCCTCAAGTTACTTATTACAGTAGAATAAAAAACATTGATGGGAAATTTAAAATATAGAGTCATGACTTTAAACTTGAAAATAGGACCCCAAATGTGGTATGTTACACACCTTCTAAGAATGATGTAGAAATATACCAGATTCCATTCCTTGACATCAGACAAGTCTAAAGTTATAGAGTGGAATGGAAAGTGGAATATTTAAAATATTAACTTGTGACCTAGAACGTTAACACTGGATATCTAATGTATTTTATTACACACTTAAAATAATGATGTGCAAGTTTGACAGGCTTTATCCCTTAGCTGCTTGAATCTTATAAAAATGAAGGTCAAAAATAAAACCAAAAGCTATAGAACTGTGACCTTGATCTTAACACTCATAACTGATATGATCTTGCTTCAACCAGACTGAAAAGTGTAATATAATGGTGATGGTTACCATGCCCACAAGCAAAATTGCTCGGAATATCTCATAAATTAAATGGTTCACAAATAGGCGACTGGATCCAGCTTACATTTAGCAAAATGTTAATTATATTTCTCAAGGTTATGATGTATAATGCTAAATTTAGTGAAGAATATTTATTTCAAGGTAAGGAACACACACAAGTCCTATGTTATTATGCACTGCAAATTTGCTACATAAAAGAGTGAAGTTACATATCACGGAAGATAATATAAACTACCATTGTCACATAAATTTTTTTTAAAAAGTTGTTAACTTTTAACCTTCAGATGAGGCAAACTATGTTAAAAGAATTTTTCTTTATTTTAATTTTTAAATTGCTTCATGATGAACAGGAATAAAGTCCTAATGCATGTTTATGCATGGACATTTTCGATAACATACTTCCTCAATTGTGCATTTATTTAGTTTAAATATATTTTTATTTTATAAATTTATACTTGGAGATTACAAGATGTACAATATGCAAGTTAAAGGATACAAATGAAAGCCAATGGTTTATAACATTTCATTCATTTGACAATACAAAAATAAAAAATAATGGGTACATGTAAATGTGAATATATGACAGATGATATGGAGTCTTAATGACAAAAACATTTAAATTGATGAACAGTTAAACTGAAGAGTGTCGTGGTTAAACATTAGCATTTGGTCAAGGAACAGTACAGGCATTGTGTGCCTTTATGGAAAACCCACATTCCCATTGTGGACCTAAATTCTTTTCACACTGTGTCCTTTATGAACAGGACATAGTTGTCAGTGTGGACTGTCCATGCTGTGGAAAGTGGACAGATTCAATTTTATTGTCCCAGTTAGAAGTTGTATCAATATAATTATGTAATCGTGAATGTCCTGTCCACTACATTGCATGATCTTACCTGTTGATTCAGTTGCATTAACAGCGATATATATATATATATATATATATATATAGATGCAATAAACTGAAACTAGTAACTAAATAGCCTAAGCGCTTTTGACTCTTAATGAGTCTTTTTCAAAGGCAAATACAAAACATATATACGATAAACAAATAAACACAAAAATGTTGTGTTTGTAAACCTCTACATGGCAGTCTTCACATGTGCTAAAACTATAAATACAACCAGCTTGTATAGACTAGATGTGGAAACTGAAAACGTTGTATAATTACCTAAAAGTCTACAAGCCAAAGCGACATCTATTTCTACTTTTTGTACATATGTAACGCAGATTATATCCTGGATATTTGATTCTATACCGGTTATTCTTATAGTAAAAATTGAAGGATAATAAGAAGATTTAGAAAATGTTAAATTTTACTAGTGCATAGTTTTCATTTTCTAGTCTTCTTGGTTTAGACCGCTTGGTTTCAATGTTCTAAGGCGGCGTATCCAGTATGATTCCTTTTCCTTCCTGGTTTCGGAACTCCAGCTGTGGTTGTTAGCAATAGCGATAAGTATTATATCTCTGAAAGTGTGGCCAGGGGAGGAGAAGTGTTCTGCGACCGGGCTTCTGTACAGCTTTTTTGTCATCCAATCAGATCTATGAAGGTTTATCCTTTTGTGTAGCTTTTCAGTTTCTCCGACGTACTGAAGGCCACAGATCTTACATGTGATGAGATAAATCACATTCTCTGTTTTGCACATTTTGTTTGGACCATGTATGTTTAGTTTTTCTTTAGTCACTGTGCTAGTGAATGTCTTGGTCTCTATATGTTGACAGGTTTTGCATCTTTTATCGCCACAGGGTCCAGATTGACTAGGTTGGTTTTGACTAGCGATTGGCGTTAGCTTTGCCCTGACTAGGATGTCCTTTAGGTTTCTTGGTCTCCGGTAAGCAACTACAGGTTTGTTCGGAAGTATTAGGTTTAGTATGTCTGATGATTGCACGGTTGGCCAGTGGTTTGCGATGATTTTACCTACTTTGGGATTGTCTGGGTGATAGGTCAGAATAAATGGTATCCTATCAACCTTTTCTTTCTGTCCATATTTGAGTAGGTCATCACGGTTAGTTTGTTTGGCCCTTTCGATTGCCTCCGCAATCAGGTCTTTGTCGTAGCCTCGGTAAATTAAATGTTTAGCCAGCTCTTCAGACTTTTCTAGGAATCTTTCATCGTCAGAGCAAATTCTGCGCATCCTCAGTGACTGGCTATATAGAATGTTCTTAATGCAGTATTTTGGATGACAGCTGGTTGGGAGGAGATACTGGTGTTTGTCGGTTGGTTTTGAGTAGATGTCTGTGTGTAATTTGTTTTCCACCAGTCTGGTTGTTGTGTCCAGGAAAACATGGTTTGAGTTGGAAATTTCTGCCGTGAATTTTATTGAAGGATGGAAGTTGTTTGCCTTTGATATGAAGTCATCCAGACTTTCTCTTCCATACTGCCACTTCATTTCTATATCATCGATAAAGTGTACCCACTGGTATGGTGTACGCTCAACCGATGCTAAGAGCTGACCCTCAAGTTTTCCCATGAAAATGTTAGCATTCGAAGGGGCCATTTTAGTACCCATTGCAGTTCCATTGATTTGTAGGTAGTTTTCTTCAATAAATTCAAAGTTGTTGAGTTTTAGGACAAGCTCCAGGAGTTGGACTAAGAAGTGTGTGGGTGGATTTTTGTTTACAGTTCTTGTTTCCCATGCTTCACTACATGTCTGTAACCCTTCGTTGTGCAGTATGTTGGTGTACAAAGATGTGACGTCTAAGGAAGCAAGTAATGTATCTGGCAGTAATGGTTTACTAGCTTTGCTTTTTATTAGATAATCTGTCGTGTCTTGAAGATATGATGGTAATTTGTGGACATGTGGTCTCATAAAATGATCTAAATATTCTGATATCCTTTCTGTGGGGTGCCCGTTAGCTGAGATTATAGGTCTGCCAGGGTTTCCTTGTTTGTGGATTTTGGGTAGAAGATAAAATCTACCTCCTGCTTTTGGGTTTACTGGGTTTAAGTAGTTTTTCGTTTGCTGGTCTATGTGTCCGCTTTTGTGCGCCTCTTCAATAACATTAGTGATGATTTTTGCATATTCCAGCATTGGATCATGGTCCAGTTTTTGGTAGAACCTAGCGTCACTTAGTTGTCTACTTGCTTCACTGATGTAGTCTTCCCTATTCATAACGACAACAGCGGAACCCTTATCTGCAGGCTTAATTATAATGTCTGTTCTGCTTTTCAGTGAGTGCAGGGCATCTGTTTCTTCTTTTGTCAAATTAGAATATTTGTTAGTATGGTTGATATGTCTGGAAGTATCGTTTTCAACCAAGTTGATAAAGGCTTCCAGATTCGGAATTGAACTTTTTGGTGGGGTCCAGTTACTTTTCTTTCTAAATGTGGGTTGGTCGCAGCTTATATTTTCCTTTGATTGGTTTGTTGGTTACAAGGCAAAATGGGCTTTGAGTCATAGTCGGCGGATGAACTCTTCGGTGTCATTCTTAAGCTTCCCTCTGTCATATGTTTTTGGACGGGGACAGAAACTCAAACCTTTCGATAAAAGTTTTATTTCTGCATCAGTAAGTTCTAAATTGGAGATGTTGACTACTATGTTAGTAACAGTTGCATTAGTGTTTGTTACAGAGTGTTTGCGATTCTTCCTTTTGCGGCGATTTTTCTTACGGTTGTTTTTAGAAGAAATTTCGTCAATTGAAGTTTCTTCACAACAGTCCTTTGGTTGTAAATCATGACTTCTAAGTTTTCTATCTCTGACTTTGTATAGTTTTGAAGAGAGTCTTTTTTCATCTTTATTTAATTTGGAGTAAAACGTTTTCAATTGTTCTTCTGTTGAGACGGAATTGTTGGACCCCACCATAAAAAGCTGTTTTCATATTTGCTCATAAATGATACATGTAGATACAATACATCAATGCATTAAGCTTCATTCTGATTGGAAATTAAATGTCTGAATGTCTCAGATTTTACCATTTTTCATGGTATTATTCATTTCAGTGGTGAGTACAGATTAATTAAAAACAATTATACAAATTTTATTGTTAACTGTTAGACCATACTTGGGACTGTCAAATACAAAGAACCAAGTCAGTCATATTGCTTTATGTGATAAGTTCAAACTTAAAGTAACTTTTGATTTGATCAGTGTCAATATTTATAAGTACTGACGATGGTCAACAAACTCATTTCTGTTGAACATTAGCTCAAGTCAAGTCTTAATTGGGGAGAGACTATTTAATTTTCCACAGCAGAAATGCGATTGAGTACTTGAAAATAATTGTTTTGCTCAAATTTGTAGTGGAGGGCCCCGAGTGGCCGAGTGGTCTAAAGCGCTTTCCGTTATGGATCACTGCCATCTCACCTCTGTCTGTGTGGTTTCGAGTCTAGAATTCGGCAAATGCGGATATGTGAGAAAGCTTGCCAGTAGCTTCTTGTGGGTCATTGGTTCTTTCTGGAGATTTCCCAGTTTCTTCCTCCATCATTAATACTGGCCGCCATGTATAGCCTATTGTGTGCTGAAAAATGGTGTTAAGCCCCACAACAACAACAACAAATTTGTAGTGTACAAAAAGACCTTATTCCATTCCTCATTTTACTTGAAATAAATTTATCTTGTGATGAAAGCAAACAAATATCCTGTAAGGAAAGAACATTCAGGCCTCATAAATTAAAATGACATGTCCCTTACAGTCCTCATGCAGTCAGAACTGAACTAGTTTAAAGTCTATGTATATTCAGCCTCATGGCCGTGCCATTTCTGCCTAATAACCAACACAGCTTGCACTTCAGTGTAAATTCAGTGTTTTCTTTCTTTAAAAATTAAAAGGAATTTGTCATTTAGAATTTAATTGTGCATATCTTAGTGACTGTTTTTCCTTTGTAACAATATGATCAATTTATACCATTCAAGACCTTTTAAACAAGTCAGTGCAAAAGTTTCTTCAGATTTTTAAAAATACACTGAACTTGTAAAATCATTGCAAAAGAAAATGAGCAACATTTTCTATACAAGAATATACAAGACTTTGCAATTATATACACAAAATAAAGATGAAATGATTCTGCAAATGGTATCTAACTCTAAATCACTCTCAACTTCCCAATCTTTGGATAGACCATTAAGATGTCAGTCAGTAATGCTTACCAACACAGAGGAATTGCCAATGGCATGCTTGTTGAGGCTTAGTGAGCATTTGTAGGTACTTATCCATCCATTGTGATGCATTATTGCTGAGTGAATATGGAGGGGAATTACATCCCCCACCAGAAAAAGTGTGGGAAAAAAAATTGAATTTGCTGTACAGTATTGTTCTCTCAAGTTTAAAGCAGAAAAAATGCAACAAAATGATTTCTCCCCTCTACTTAAAAGACTTCATTTTAAAAGTTCTCAATAGCCAATAAAGGGTAGATAGATGTAAAAGTAAGATTACCACAAAGGCAAATTAAACTGAATACAAATTTTTGAGGATATTTTAAAAATTAAAATATTACAGTCTATACACAGAATTAATAATACCAAACCATGTACTAAACATGACATTGGGATATTTACACTTACTGTTTCCTTCTGATAAAAACTGACTAAATCCTGAGAAAGTGAAATGATCTCCTCACCCATTGAAAATCTCCATTGTGGGTTTACTTATTGTGAAGTATTTCAGTTATGTACATTATTTACCTTTTGTAGTAAGTTTTACATCTGTTTTTGTAGGTGATGTCTTCATTTCTCCTGCATCTAAAAAGAACAAAACATTAATGTACATGGCATGCTCAATTCAGAAAGATCATTACACAGTCAATACAAATGCCATAATGATGACAATAAACAATGTAATTGGGAATTACCAAGCAGTTTCTTTTATTAAATAAGCATTTTCTTGACTCATACTGTAATATATCCACAGGTCATTTCATTCTTTGATTCTTGCAAAACAAAAATCAGTGACAGAAAGTGGAACATGTGAAGTAATTAATTAAATATCTAATACATGCATTTATCTATTTTTCCCCCCATCCATTACATACTTAAGTCAGATCTGCACATTAAGTGAAGATTATTTGGTAATGAGAAGATAGACCTCAGATTAAAAATGGTTGTTTAAAATGGACAATGTTCTTGTTCCCAACTACTTATATGTAATTTGATCTTTGGTTATTAATAATGTGACATACAGCAATCACTCATTCTGCTCCCTTTTTGTAGCACTACCTTGTAAGAAAATTAATTTCTGCTTTTTAAAAATTCAACTGTGCAACAAATTACCAACAGAAAGTATGAGTAACACATCAATGTACAATCTTATAAATTATACTGAATATGCATAAAAATTAAAGAAGTTAAATCACTTTGCTAAATCCACTGTCTCTAATGGTGTGATATCTTGTGTAATTTCTGTGACGTTTGACATAAATATTGTTCAGAACAAACCATACAACTTTATAAATATCATTCTATGAAGATAGCAAAGTTGCTAAAATTCACATTGAAAATAAATTAGGAAATAAAAAGACATATGGATACAACCCATCTGTGCATTCTGCCCTATATTTGTTGGAAATATCTGAGATTTGACATTATTTATTCAGCATTAACCCTGGTCATGCTGGGTTGTTACTGCATAACCTTGTTATCAATGCTAATTTGTTCATAAGTGCCCCATCTATGAATACTGAATTGTTTCAGAAAAAGAGACTTTATGAACATAACCATATGACTGTTTTTTTTCAATAATCAGATTGAGGTTCAAATGTACATAGTGATGGATATATGCATGCAGAATTCTAGCACTAAAAATTCAGTGACACTGCTGAGCGTTCATGGTTACCATATCAATAAACAGGAAAAGGTAGAAATGTATTTGTTGACAAAAAAAATCAAATATAATATATCCATTTCCATTAAATATTGTTGTTCAAACTGTGTAAATGGACAGTTAAATTTCTGTCTTCCTATAGGTTTTAATTTACTCAGTTCAATTTAGACCTTGCAAGATAGGTAGAATTTTACTTTCTAACAGTCCAAACATTTCAACATGTTATCGTATTTTGAAGAGGCACTATTTCTGTAGTGTTACTAAACACAAATGATCTCCATTTAAAATACAATTCTATTCACCTTAAGTAATGTTAGCAACTGAAAGATTTAAAAGACCTTTTTAAATTCATATTATTGGCAGAATCTTGAATCCAACTAAGAACATCATTCATTTTTCAAATAAGTGATCAACCTGTTCTAATTATGAATGTAAAATCCTACTGAAATAAAAAGAAAGAAAACAAACCCATTCATACAAAATATGACACAATGTGACACCCATGAAAATATAGCACTGTGTAATGTAATGAAATAACAGTTTGGTTTGAAATATTCAGAAGATGAAAATGTTATGGGTCATCAGTCAACAATCAGGTTAGAAACTACAACTTGAAAAATTATCTGACCAAACTTTGTGCGTTTTTTATATCCTTGATGCTTTTAATTCTTAAAATTGGTAGGGTTATGACCATGTCTCTTTTATAAGAGTGAAAGCTTTACACTGATGGGCTTAATAGCAAGGTGCCAGTCAAGAATGGTTTAAAATTGTTTTACATTATAGATTACAATCTGTACTCACTTATTAGTCAAGTCAAACTACAAACAACCCAGATCTAGATCTGAAGCAAAATTAAGCACCTGCAAATCAGAGTTTATGTTGTTCTGCTGATTACTCCCAACAAACTGTACAAACCCAGATATGCCAGCACATTAAGCAATGTCAGATCTGGGTCTGTGCAGTTTGCTGTTAGACTTGACTTATAAGCAATTATGTATGGTAATTTCAGCTAGTTTTGTTAACACTGGTGTGTATGGCAGATAAAACAAAAAGTACAAAATTTCCCTGGGGATGGTAATCTGATATTAATATTCACAATATGCCATTTACCAAAATAAATTACTAAACTTAGGATCAACATAGCATTTGTTTAATCAGTGTTAAGTCTTTATTTATACATTTACTTGTTCTTACATTTTCTTTTCTGAACAATTCAAGATATTAGAAAGGTTCAGGGAGAAGGTTAAAAGGAACACATACATGTATAAGACATCTGAGGGCTCCAAGCACTTAAATGTTAATATATTAAAAAATGCAAATACTTTTTGCATTAGATTTGCTACAAACTAAAACTACACATGCTCAGATACATTTTCTCAGCTAAGAAAATCAGGTTACATAGCAGTGAGGATATGCTGTTAATCATGATGACCTCTGAACTGCACCTTTCCTTACAGCAAGAGTTCATATACTACAGGACATCAAAATAAAAGTAAACATCTTTGTAAACTATAACACACAGACAAAAGCTTATGAAAAATAATAATGCAAAGACTTTAATTTCATTTACTAGCCATGGCTGCATCTAAAAAATACATAATTTAGTAGTTTTTTTACCCCAATTTACTGTATGTACTCACTTATAAGTTTAGTCAAACTGTAACAATAAAAATCCTAATCTGCCATAGCATAATGCAACTGCAGATTAGGGCCTATGTTGTTTTACTCCAAATCAACTGCACAGACTCATGCACCAGCAGATCTGGGTCTGTGCAGTTTGTTTGGAGTAATAAGTAGAACAAACAACAAAGATCCTGATCTGCATGTACATTATACTACAGGAGATCAGTACCTTTGTTGTTTGTTTGATTTGACTTATGAACAAGTATATACAGTACGTTGTGAAAATTAGTTTTGTTAAAACTGCTGAATTTTCTTTGACGGGTAGTTTACAGCCATCTACAATTTACTAGCACCAAATCCTACATGCTAAATAAGCTAATGAGCATGGCATATAAAATAATCTGGCATAATATCACATGCAGCAGAATGAAAGAACAACTAATAAGTGCATTAAAGGATGTATGTTCAAAATGATAAAGTAACAAATTCCATTTGAAACTAAGAGTGCTACAGGTAGAGAGTTTAATTCACCAACAATGCATAATTGTTGTGCTTTAATTTTCATTATCAGTCTAAAAATATGAACCAAAATGAATTCTTTTTATTTTTTACAGTAATTTACAATTTTCATGCAGTCAGAAAACACTATCAAATGACTGCCATTCTGTATGTGATGGGATAGTTATGTAGGTTTAAGCATTACATAGGGATATATTTGGGACTATTCTGTTTAAATCTATCTGTAATGGGGTAAGGTGGGAGACAATTTTTTATCAATAGAAAAACAAATTTATTTCCATGAGCCATATATAGATATACTATAAATGCAAATATATACCAAAATTTTAGTCAATTCCATGAGCAGTTTAAAAAAATATGGCAGCTGGACTTCAAAAACATTGAGCATGGACCATCTGAGAAGTGCTATCAGAATTATCTCAAAATTCTGACTCTGCATTTTCCGTACTAAGTTTTTGATACTAAAAATGGAGGGGAGTATAAGCAAGGCCCTTAACCCCTCCCAAATGATTGACAGAACATAAAGGTCCCAAGCTTTCTGGTCTATTAATAGAGAAACAAGGGTGAGCAGCTTGTGGTTCCACCTTGTCACAAACAGGTTGATCATTGAAAACCATGAAAACACAAAATCAATGAAAAACCATTCAATGAATGGACCATTCCGCATGAATAACCTGACCCCATCTGGACAGAATGCAAAGTCTGCCAGGAATGTGTCTGAGTTGCATGTCAATCTTAGTTGGTAACACCAACATAGGAACTCAAACCAGTAGGCACACTTTTGCCTGGTAAACCTTTTGTCCCTATGTTGTGGCTAGAAGGGTGAGTTCCTAAACATGGATACAGGTCTAGCAGCCATTTGGTGTGTAGTTCTTGTGTTGTCTGCCTCTGAACTGCATTGGTGAGCTACCAGGAGTCATTTGTAAAGCCAAGTGTGAGCTATTCTGTTAATGACATGAGCAATGCAGGCCATCAACTCCATGGTGTGTTGGTTTGCAGATTTTTTCACTGGTTGGAAGATCTGTAAATGTGGCCAGAACCTGCATCAAATACATGGCAACAACTTTTCTAACCAGCTCTGATGAGGCAAGAAACACATTCTTATCCACCTTATCAAACAGTGAGGCAGATGTTAAATGCAGTTACATATTTATCCAGTGCTGGTACCTTTTAAATGGTAGGTGGCACAATGTCAATGTGTCCTGTACTAACACAACAAGAACGCAGCTGGTACCTGACTTCCAAAAAGGCTTTTGCATTCCACTGGTCGTAGATTAGTTCACAAAGCTGATCGTCAATTTTCTTAACATTTGCAGGCTGTGTAAGCATAGGTAATAAATGAGACTCTTCCTCATCATAAATGTTGATCAATGTGTGATATCACGAACTTCCACATACTCAGTAAGATACTTGGGTACATTTTAAGGACAGGCAATAAATGAAGTATAAAATAAGATGAAAAGTACAAGCAAAACAAATAATAAAACATTTACTGACATAATGCTGTTATTGTGCAAACTCACATTCCCACTAGCATTACCTCTCATGATGGTATATAAATAATAACATTAATAAAAACTAAAGCCAGCAACACTGGCTACATATAAACTCTTGTCTTCTCCAGCATCAGATTAGAGAAAAGCTGTTGCTCAGAAGCATCTTCACAACCACTGTGTGCATACTTTTGCTGCCTGTCTGCTTCCATTTCATTATAAACCATGTCCTGCATTAACTGTAATGAAATGCCATTGTCCCTAAAAAAAATAACACTAACACCCTAACAGGCAGTCAAAATAGGAAAAGCTGGCTCTGTCAGGTGATTTTCTTGCACTTGGACAGATGGCTGGTTAGCCAAGAACTGGTCAACTTTAGTACAAGTTGTGCCAGCCGAATGGCTGGACTTTCCACCACATTTATGTCCTATCTGAATGTGTAACCATGGGTTTGGCAATACAGACAGATCTTTCACTAAGATTCCTGTCCATATAAATATATGTCAATATGCATCAATGATAGCATGTTTTACCATGTGGTCTGAAAAGATGAAGTCTGAGAATGGGATAAATTTCAGAAAATATCTTCCAAGTTTGAAAAAAAATGCATACCACCTGTTTATGAATCAATATTAGTCCAAATAAATGTATTAACAGGAGGTGTATTCTATATGATGTTGTGTAGAGAAGCAAAGCTTAAAAACTGGCAACACACTGATGGGAAGGGGAAGCAATGGAGTTACTGCCATTGGCTGTATTCTACAGAGAGAAAAATACAAATTTTCATCTCATTAGTAGGGCTAGACTTAAGAGGCAGCTGGCTTACATTCTAATGAGATCAGAGAATGTATTAAAAGGAAATGCATCAGCCAATAATAACTTTCAGTTTTCTCATATAAACTTTCATGCCAATGTTGTAAATAGTCAAGACAGTAAACAAGACAAACATAATACCTCCTTAACAGAACACTGATAAGGACTAAATTGTTACAATAGGCCTAACTGTTTACTTCATGTAAAGGGATATAAAGATGACAGAACAATGAATACTTTTTGGACCACTTTTATCATTTAGTTTATGATTCAATCTACTATTGTCCTGTACACAGTGAATATTACAATTCTGTGATGATATTGAATCTGCTTCTACTTCTATGAAGTTCATTTTGATACTTCATACATCAAAACAAATGAAAAATCAGATATAGACATGATTTTAAACTATATAGAAAATAAGGAATTTGAATTTTGATGATGGAGATATTGTTGATTGTTTTTAATGGAACTTCCAACACTTTATTTGCCATTTCATCTAAAGGAAATGAGAGTGAACTACCCTTCCAAAAGATCCACAAAGCAGCTTACAATGGCTGGCCTAACTGGATACTTAATCAGCAACCCTTGCTTTATGAGTCTGATTCTTAGACAAGCAACTGAACTACCACAGCTCCCAGATTATGGAGATAATGAGAAACCAGTTTATAAAGCTGTTTGATTCATTCAAAATATTGTGTGACCCTACCACTTTTTACTACAGCAAAATAACTATAAAAAATTTGTTACATGAAACCAAAATTTTAGCAAGATACTATCAGGTACTGACAAGAAATGTGTTGTTTAGCATAATATCCAATTCATTTCAAATTAAATCCAAAGTTTATAAATGTTGTCTAGCTGCACAGCCAGAATGAATTTAACTAGATCAAAGATATGGACAATTAATGGTTTCAGTGGTGAAGAGCTCACAGCATGGCAACATCACAAGTATCAAGAAAATTGACAATTGCAGAAATCATGAAATTATTCATTAAAAGAGTGCTTAAAGAAACCAAAATCCCACAGTAGTTTCTACATATTTCACATTTAAATGATCTGTCACAAGCAATTTGTTTTTCTTTAAGTGTAATGGTAACAAAAAGAATTCAAATTATACCGAGAAAAGGATTAGACCCCATCCCATTCAAATGTAATATAGTGTGATCCATCTTCCCCAGATAGCTTCTGATGGAATAGCTCAGCATATATATTAAAACAATGACTTTCTCTTTCTTAATAACAAATAAGAATATTTTCATTACATTTAAAAGTGGAAAATATACAATTGCTAAAATTTGTGTAACTTTCTATATTTTGCTGGAATTTAAATCATTGCTCTTCAAATAAAGAATTAAATTGATGAGGATATCAATAATGCATTGTATGGTTACCTCTCTACCACAGCAAACTAATTATTGTCAAGTTACACATGTTAATGGTGATATGGGCGAAATTGAAAACTTGGTAAGGAAACAAACCATCAGCTTCTTCATTTGAATTCTCTGAGTCAAAGTCTAGTCCTGTTGTAGTGCAGATAGAAAAAAAAAAGTAAATTCTTCAACACTGGATATTTTAATGGAAATGACACTCTACTAGCTAACAATAATTTCTTGGACTCCACAGTGTCTTCAATGCTTACCTTCTCTTTTACTACAGCATATTTCAATATCCCTTATATTCTTGGGAAACTGCAACATGTCAACTTTAGGAACAAACATATTTCTATATGCTAGAAATAAGACTGTTACAAAATATCTGCTATAGCAATACAAAATTCTTTTATCATCATCTTTGACCTTGAAGTTTGTGTCAAGGTTAATATTAAGATGTACCAACATGCAAAGTTTGCTGAAATCTATAATTAATGAAATTACTGAAATGGTATCATTCATGATTCTAGGTATCTCTCAACTATATCCACAACTATTAATACTTATACTGTATATACATGCTTATAAGAGAAGTCAAACTGCAAACAGAACAGACCTGGATTTGCTAACATTTAATGAATCAGCAGATTTGAGTCTCTGCAGTGTGTTAGGAACAATTAACAGAACAAACACTATAGACCCTTTAATGAGGGTACATTATGCTATGACCTATCCAGATTTTTGTTGTTTGCAATTTGAGTTTATATGGCATGTGTCACTATGTACATGTTGATACTCTAATGTCCATATGACAATCCCTTCAAGAGAAGTAGTGATATCAAGATTTTCAAGATGGCCACCACGGTCATCATATTGGAGGTCTGATTAGGACCAGTTCAATATGACAAGTCTTTCATTTAAATCCATGTCTATTTCAATATCTATTCAGAAGATGTAACCATAACAAAAATTTTCAAAAATGGCTACTATGGCAACCACACAGTAGGTCTGGTCAGAACCAGTTTCATTTAGAATATTTTACAAAAGAAGTCTTTAAGAATCCCATATCCCCACAATAACCCATGTATGAGAAGAGGCTAAAACAAGATTCTCAAGATGGGTACCACAGCCATGAAACTAGATGTCTGATCACTACCATCTCTATTTTGAGCAACTATATATCACAAAAGGTATTTTGGTGAAAATTCCAAGACTTTATGGCCATCTGTTAAGAAGATGCAATAATAAAACTTACTGTGACCATTTTGGATGTCCAGGAGACACTAACCTTTAATTAAGGACCAACTAGACTTTGAGATGAATGTGTGCGTAAAGTTTTATGGGAATCATCCAGACATTTAAAGGAAGTAGTAATAATGAACTTCCTATTTTGGATGGATGACATATGGAAAAGAAAAACTGATCTATGCATTAGCCCTTCTGGTCTATGACCAATAAAACTAGCAAATTATGAAAAGTAATACTGCAGTTAAACTTGAAACGATCCTTGGCAGCAAATTTCAGTTTGCTTTTCAGAGCCATGGGTTGATACGCTGGTCAAATACTGAATTGAGTATTACTTCTGGAGATCACAGAATGCAGCTACAGTTACAGACTTTTAAGTCCAATAGAATTTATACCATATAAATTGAAGAGGTATGCTATTACAACAAATATACTTTCATTTGAAAATAACATTCTGTATTAGAATTATTTTTGACAGCAATATTTTAACTTCATCAACCAAATTATGATTTGTTTTATGGGACAGAAACAAAAGACCAAGTGGGTATGACATTGCTCACCTGGGAAGTTGACATTCCAGCTTTTGAATGTAAATTTAACACAGATCAAAACAGGAGAGGGGAATGAAAAACATTGAGCAGATAGTTCTGACATGCTGGTGTCATCTATCTTCTTTCCACTCCTTCAATAACTCATGCCCTGATACTCGTGAAACAGCTTATAACATGTGGTCAGTTGTGGATCCCATTTTTTAAACACTAGAAAGTACCAATAATTTGACTCCTATTTTTTGAACAAGAAGAAAATCATGATCAAAATTGGTAACTGAAACCTTGATATATTACTCATTTAATCATCAAGAAACGGCTGATATGACCTGGAAATTTGAATCAATATTATGAAATCATCAACTTCTAATATGAAGTCATGCATTTTCTTAAAATTTCTTTTTAAATAATATTCTTGTTACACCATAAAAATAGTATTCAACAAAATTTTGATCAATGAAAATGGTACTAATGTCTACTTGAGGAAGCACTAAAATAAACACAAATTAAGTTTTTTTTTATCAAGTGAAATGGATGTTTTAGTTATGTCTTTTAGTTCAGTTTAAGTAAGACTATCATAAATACAATGTGCAATGTTGTATTCCAATGTGAAATATGTCAATCTACTACTATAACAGATGTAACCGCAAATGATTCTGTCAGAATCTATGTGCTGACAATATTTTGATACCTAATTTACATAAGTATTTGTTGCAATCCGAATGGTATTTGTTGTATTGTTGCACTAAATTAAAACTTTTGTATCAAACAATGTGGGTGGAATAAATGATATGTCAAAAGGCATGCAAATCCAACCTGCTTAAGAGCTAGTGGCCTCCAGTTGAGTGACAGGTCAAACAGTTACACATTTTTTGGCAAACGTAATAAAAATTACCTTAAATTAGCATACTCATTCACAACTGTGATCAAAGATAGGAAGACAACCAAGTGAAAATAAATACTTGATGACATAAAATTCTGTTTCACACATGTTTTATTAATGAGAAACTAGTTTCATACTACAGTATGTAGCTAATTTGTAATTATTAAATTGGCACTTGGAGATTTCCTCCCAGATGAGAAAAACTTTCACTATTACTTGCAATGAAATCACTGCAACTATATTTTACTAATAGAACAATAAAAAAATGTACTTTTAACAATGATGGCTGTTTCATGAGCTAAGTGTTCAGGTCTTAAAAAAAAGATATCTTGTTTGAATGTGAATATGAATCAATAGGTAGCCTGGTTCCCTGACTAGTATGCTCTTTGTGCTGCATTCTTTTACAATAGCGAACAAAGCATGGAGCATACGGATCAGGGAATCAGACTACTCATCAAAAACCTAAAGCAGTAATGTTTTTATGTACATCTGACAGTTGTTGAAACCAGTTGGAATAATGTTCACAATCTGTCAGTGGATAGGCTTCTTGAAATAAAATGTCATTTTTACACAAAAAATAACTTCATTAGTTAAAGCACTTTATTAACAATTATTCCCTTTGCCCTTTGCGATTTTAAAATGAGAATTCAGCCCTTAAACAGACCACTTCACTCCCCCTTCACAATTTTCTCTATGTCCAGAAAGGATGGCATCATTTTCTATTGTTATGGAGGTCCCTCAATAACTAGTGCCCCCTTCTATAGTGCGGTCACTTGTTATGGGCCTCACTTTGCATGAGTTATCGAGGGAAAAATTTATATTAGTTCACTTTCTCTGCATAAACAGGAAAAGCCATTTATACAACTAACACTACCCAATGGATATCTTCTGGACCTTGTTTAAAAAGTCCTGATTCATAACTAGAAGATGCAGAATCACCTCATTATTATGAGAGAAGTTTGTACGTAACTGAACTCATCATCCAAAATCTTGATTATGTAAGGTTACATACCAAATTTGATCAAAAATATGGATTCCAGAATGTTTCTCAATTAGCTGCATAATTAGCCCTATTTAGGAATATGGCTGATAATCTACCTAATCTCAGATCTTGATCAAGTTTTCACATTAAATCTGATTAGAGATAGGACTTCTAAAAGTCTTCACAACTTCAGCCAACAGAATTTAAGATCACTAAACTAATATGTCACTCCTAATCCAAGTCGTTAGAAACCTGATGATTTAAACTTAAACACAAGATTAGAAATGTGTTAGAAATGACATTCACCATTTGAATAAATCAGATGCGATATCACTGCACCAATATACAATGATTACACTTATATGTGAACACATCTCAGATCTTGATTCTGTAAGCTTACAAATGAAATCTGATAATAAACATGGATTCTACTGTCCACAAGCTCAGTCAACAAATGAAAGATCACCTCATTAGTATGCATGGATGTCACTCATATTCAAAATCTTCTGTGGTCTTGACAATGTTTGTAACTTACCAAACTGAGTGAACTCTGATCAGAAATAAACCTTCTAAAAGTGTTCACAAACAAGTGTTGATGGACAAATTGATGGATGATAACAACAGACAGGAGATGATGGGCCATACCATAAACTCAATTGGTCTTTCTTTGGTCAGGCTTTTGTTTGGTGCATTATGGCATTTAATCATAAAATCTCTATTATTACCATCATACATGGCATTTAATTATAAAATCTAATCTATATTATTACCATCATGCAAGGCATTTAATTATAATATGGATATTATTACCAGCATGTATGGCATTTAATTATAATACAGATATTATAACAATCATTCAGGGTATTTAATAATAATACAGATATTATTACCATTATGTATGTCATTTAATAATAATATAGATACTATTACCATTATGTATGGCATTTATTTATAATATGGATACTATTACCATCACGTGGATATTATTACCATCATGTATGGTATTTAATATGGATATTATATCCATCAAGCAATGCATTTAATTATAAAATGGATATTATTACCAACATGTATTGCATTATATTACAATATGGATCTTATTACCAGCATGTGGGTATTATTACCATTATGGCATTTAATTTTAAAATGTATATTATTACCAACATGTATAGCATTAAATTATAAATACTAAGATTACTGACATCATGTGGATATTATTACATCATGTAAGGCATTTAATTATAAAAAGTATATTATTTACCTTCATTTACATTACCGTCCTCATCCATTTCTAAAAAAAGATAATAAGCAAATCTGAAATATATGTAAATCCAAATAGCTGAACATATGAGCATATCAGTATAGTATAGGTACATACAATGTTTGTAATTTTTGGTGGTTTTCATTCTGATCACATTAAAATCTTTGAGGGCAACCAAACAGAATTGTTTCTGTGCTTGTAAATGACCAATCTGTCACATTACCCGACAAAAGCCATACACACTTTAGATAAATACACTACATATAGAGATTTTGCAGATATATTTTTGCTCTTAATAAATTACTCATAATAAAAAAGCGAGTAACAAATAACAGTACAAGGTTAGTTTCTTTTTTATTATCTATTAAACATTTTATGTCTGTTTTATTGTAGCATGCAGTGTGTGTGTGTGGGTGTGCAAACTGAGCAATACTTTGTTTCCTATGTCTTCAGCACTTATTGAAGCCCCAAAGACTGTCTTACTTTTCCCTCATACAAAAAAAATTACCCCTTCACGGTCTTTGTTGTTAAAGAAAAGCAAATTATAACATGAAAATTTACAATCAGCACTGGTAGCATACAGCACTTGAGTAGGTGGCTTCAAGAATTCCAAGAGCACTATTTGCAGGGTGCTCTTAATTTTTCAAAGTATCTATGTATATTTTGCTAGCAGTGTACTTTTTCACAGCATTTCTGTCACATGCCCACAGGGGTTTATATTGTTTCTTATAACTTTTTTGTCAGACATGTTCTATATAGCAATAATATGATCATGTTCATGACAGGTAAATTGTAAGGGAACAATGTGATCCAATGTGCTCATTCCCAATTCAAAAATTTGCAGCCGAGTGAAAGGCTAATTTTTGGTGTATTCCAATCCATACTTCACTTTTTGTGGAATATATTTCTTTCTCTTTGTAGTAGTGTGGCTTTCTTATGAAATGGCATTAATACAGAAGATGAGACAAACAGTAAACAATTAGTGCTGGTGGCACTTATTCCGAAAAATATGAGCTCAAAAAAATTACAATATATTCTTTTAATATCTCAAATTTTCCTACACTTGAAAAAGCTGTCTTCATTTAGTGTCTGTTTTAAAAAAGTGTTTGGTAAAGCAAAAATTATAGCTGCTATGAGCATGTACTAAAAAAAATTCTAGTTGGGACCCAATTCTGTTCACAAGTATTTTGTAAAATTTCTGTTCTAAATATAGATTAAATACTTTAAAATGCTTGCTACTGGGAAAACTGTAACAATTTGATATAGTTATGGTAGCATTGGTAGTATAGCAATACAAAACTCTTATTGGCATCAGTGACCACTCCTGATCAATGTTCTCTCCAAGGTGCATAACAGCGCAACTCATTAGAAATGCTGCACAGCAGCTTCAAAATTCAGTGCCCGAGTTTTGGTAGCAAATATACATGTTGTGCAGCAGTTTCAAAATTCCATGCATACAGGAAAAATATTAGAGGGAACATTGCTACTGTTATTATGACTAGCACTTAACAAGATAAAAGTTACTGTCATCCTAATTTAAGCCAATGAAAAATTTGGGAATTCATGATGTTTTTGAATTTTGAGTCATGAAATTCATGCCAAAATCATTAGCGTTCACAGGTCTGCGTATGCCTGGCACCATTTCCAGTTAGAATCAACTGGGTGTTATAAAAAGTCTACTGGTGAAACCACATCTTGATATATCCATTTAGAGGAGAAGAGATATTTTCAAGATATGACTTTTCATTCATGAGGAGTAGAAATAACAAGATTTTCAAGATTGCTGCTATGGTGGCCATACTGGAAATCAGATCTGAGCATTTCCATAACAGGCTAACTGGACATCATAAGAGATCATCTGGTGAAAATCACACATCCATATGAATTTCTGTTCATATGGAGATGTTATAGCAAGATTTCTTTTCTTTCTTTCATTTTCACTAATAGTCATGTTTGAATATTTAATGCTTTTGCCACTTCTCTCTATCCATAAGGCATTACGGATCACTGCCATCTCACCTCTATCTGCATGGGCTCGAGTCTAGGATTCGGCGAATATGGATATGTGAGAAAGCTTGCCAATAGCTTCTCATGGGTCGGTGGTTCTTTCCGGTGATTTCCCGGTTTCTTCTTCCACCATTAATACTGGCCGCCATGAATAGCCTATCATGTACTGAAAAATGGTGTTAAGCCCAACAACAACAACAACAACTATCCATAAGGATCTCAGAACATACTGATTTAAAGTCATGAGTGGAAATTACATTGAACAGAAACCCTATACAAATGGATGGAAACAATATAAAATGCTTCATAATAAATCCATAAGTTTAAAGGGTTAAAATGCAAGAAGCACAGTCATAGAAAAGCTAATATTTTATTACCAAATAATACTAATGAAATTGATTTATCAAATACCTTTGCCAATCCCTAGAAATGCATTAGTTAGAAAATGAGGGAAGTATCATATGTGTTTAATTTTTTAATGGGTCTTTAAATTCATGGTTTGGTGCAACAACAAAATCATAAGACATCCCAAAATGTTATCAGATGGTCTCTGAACAATTAGCAAATAAACTGGATTCCAGATGCAATGTTTACAACCTTGAATGGAAGAGTAAACAATAACAGTAATCTTTAAGAGTTACCTCCCATTGTCTATATGGCACATATATGTAAATATATATATATACACCACTCCCTCAATAACTCGTGGACATCGGGGTCCAAAACTATCGACCGCAATATAAGCGAGGGCGCGAGTTATCGAGGGACCTATAACAAACAACAAAACAAAAGGATCGACATATTGGTAAAAGAAGGGTGGGAATGGCTTGGCATGTTACGGAGTTGAATACTCAATTAATAATCATGCTAAGATTAACAGTGAATAAATATCTATTCAAATCGGTGTACTTTGTTGAATTTTTTCATCACAGAGTAACATTAATTTCAAGATAACTTGCAGTATATTGATCATCAAAACATCCCACGTGGTTTCCATTCACTTAGCACATGTACAACTTCACGTTGTGTACTACATCACTAATTTTTGCTGTGAATGGTATACATTCTAGTTTTATTGTTTGATCCAAAGATGATGTTTTTTTTTTATATACGAAAGATTGACACATTTCGAAAAAACAATGTCGATCAAACAATGTGTAGATATTTATTGTGGTAGACGTAAAGTGGAAGAAAAATATTCATAAGACTTAACCATTACCAACATGAAATTAATGGGTATAAAAATTTAAAACGACCTAAATTAGAACACGATAACACTTGCTGTTTGTGACACATTGTTGTGTGAACCATGTGTACACAGCATCATCTAATTCATTATCGCTTGCAGTCTGTGCTCGTTTCGTTTTATCCCTTCATCTGAATCAACAACATGTGAGTAATTTCAAAGTTTCGGCTCATCCTTAATCCAACCTCTAAATGTCAACTCAGCAATTTTTAGTTCGTTGCAAATTTTTTATCTCGCTTCGTCATTATGAACACCTTCTATGATGAATAGCTTTTCAGTCACTAAGTACGCCTTTCGCTTAATTCCTTTGCTCTCCATTGTCACATTTAACAAATGATTATGATACATTACTGATATTATATACTTTAATGATGTTAATACATAAAAGTTGAAAATATTTTCGATTGGTCAAGTAAAATGAAATTTGATTACTGTAAGGAATACAAGAACGTTTGCTTCTATTGGCAAGCCTTTGAACTTTATTTTATTGTACTTAACCTTGTTTGATTTGATACAAAAGACATATTCAAAGTGATAAAACAACACAGGTCTTTTCTAACTGATTCTTTTATTGCAACAAACACTTCCCCAAGTGGTTGATCGAAACAAAGCCGGCATGTAATTATGTTCTCACAGAAGTACTCACGGGTTTTGATGTGACAGTCGACTGATTCTTTTCATGTTTTCATATAAGAGAATCTGTATGTAGCAATAATAGCGTCAAGATGAAATTAAAGGATTATAATGTGAATTTCACCTAGCAAGACATTTAATTGGTAGGTATTTCATTCTCTGTTGCCACATGTTAGCATTTACCAGAATTTTTCATTGAGCGCTGTTTATTTACAGTGTATTGATAACTATTTTTCTATTTAAAAAAACTAACATAATATGTGATATCTTATTAGAAATTGCAAATTTCACAATATGGATTCTATCTTTATGTAATCAACATTTTCGATGATAAAAACTAGCTATATATCATCGTTTAATTTACCAATTCACCATTTCTTATCACAACTTTTTCCACGTTCAACACATTTTAAAATATATTTTCTTTGAAAAAAATTGGGAGCCATGCCATACACCGTGTTATAAGCAGGTTCGCGAGTTATCCAGGCATGAGTTATCGAGGGAGTGGTGTGTGATATTGATTCATCTTTCTGGGAGGGCTGCATGAATGTTAAATTTGATGAAGAAAGGGTGGATGGTCACAACCCATATGAAATTTTGGGCAATGAAAATACTTGATAATGGAAACATGTAATGAGTATGCTTCTGAGGACACATCTCCAATAATATAAAGTGTAATTTTAAAATGGGCAAGACAATGACTACAGGGATGCATGGAGGCCACACATTTAAGCTGCAACCCCTTGATGTATCCCAAAAAAAGCCTTTCTAAGCACTATATAGAATGGAGTCGGTGGAGTCCATTAGAAACAATAAGCCTGACTAGAAAGTGATACTAAAGCTGCCCATCAAAGGCACTTCAATTTCTGATAGGACTGCTCATTAGACACTAAATCCTCACAAAGGGAATTTCAAATGTACTGAATGAATTCTAGAACTCCTCAGACTTTAGACTTTAAAAAAATGGAATGTTATATTCCCCTGTACCTTGAATGAAAGGTATATCCCTTTTACATGGGATTAGTAAATGTGATTAAATATGGTTTCTTTGTGATGTTACCCTTTCTTCCTGCTATCTTATCTTTTGTCTCATCAATGAAAATGGACTGAATATTACAAGAGTAATATTTTATACTTTTCATTCACTTGATACAATGTGATATATTATGAATAATCTGCATCATTTTCACTTTAATGCCATTAAAAAAGACATTATCAGTCATTCATCTTTCCAACTTTTTGTTTTGATACAGTACTGATTGTCTGATATTGAAAGACCCCATTTTACGCTTAGTTACTATGCCATATTTTATTTCAGTTTATATGCATTAATTACCTGTAGATTCCATTACAGCTATTCCTGTAGATGCTGGGTTCCTTTCCACTGTAGTAAAAAAACCCAACAAAAACATTTTATACATGCACATGCTCAATTCAGAAAAGTGCTTTAGCAGCCAAAAGAATGTGAATCAAAAGGGAAAAGATAGTCATAAAGAGTTACCATTGAAGTGCTCAACCAAAAATTACTTTAATTCAAACAAAAACTGGATACTTGGGTTTGCACAAGGTTAAGTACAGAAAGACAGGTTATTTGTGCCTATCCTTAGTCTACAGGAAATAAAACATGTGTTAATTTCAGATGCTAAGTGATAAGATAAGAATTCCAAACCATGTACAAAACTTGGGACTGGGATACTTTCAGATACTTGTTGTTCATGGAAACAATATCAGACAAAATGCTGAAAAACTCAAGTCATGTTCTCCAAGTGAAAAAATCCCTTTTTAAGTTTCCTTTTTATGCAATATATTATTTCACTTTTGCATAATTTACCTGTAGTAGTTCTATTTACAGATAGTTTTGTAGATGACAGACCTTTTCCTTTTTGACCTAAAAAATAAAGAAAAATTCATGTACAGGCTCAGTTCAGAAATTCATTTAGCAGCCAACAGAAATGAGAACCTAAAGAAAGAATAAAATAGTCATTTAGAAGTTACCACTAAAAGTACTCGCTTCAAACAGCTATAATTCAAACAAAAATTGGATACTTTGAGTTTAGGGCTGTTCCAGCAAAACATATATTCCCTCGGGGATGGCACTTTAAAAGAACTTCTTTAGGAGGTTGTGTTTCAAACTATTTTTATTCTGACAGTGGAAGGTTGATTAAGAAAATCATTTCTGTTGTGGGTCAAGTTAACAAAATGAGAAATCGCTGGTCGGATTGTCAAAAAAATATATATATGTAAAATCACATCTAACCCCCTCCTAGTGGCAGAACATGAAGTCATGAATAAAAGATTGGGTTGGAAAATGATGCCAGTATACAAGAGTGCACTTAATTTTTACGAGTTCACATACTTTTAAAGCAGTATTACGCATTCCACAAATTATGTCAATGTCGCAGATATAAAAATTGTTTTGTGCTGTATGCAATTTTTATTCAAAATTTATATTTAAAAGTGCATTTCGCAATGTATCTGCATTTCCAGTAAGCACTTGCTGTGACATCCAGATTCAGGAAATTATACGTTAAAATAGATGGATACTTTGGTTTGATATGAATGGCTGTTAAACTAAATCTGATTGGTTTAATGGGCCCTGGAACAAGCATACAAAAGCGTGCTTCAAATAAGGGCCACAAAGGAAACCAAAATGGCTGAATCACTACAGGGTTTGTCAGCAGAAGACATTCTCAATCGGCAAATACTGGCTGGTGATAGCTATGATGACAATGAATTTCACGTATATCAGTCTGTAGGACATTGGGAAAATGTCACTGGAAGCATCAGTGTGTGATTTTGAGCCCAAAATTGATGTTGAGTGTGAGTTTCATATTCAGAATAGTCGTGTCTGAAGAAGCAGAACATGGGAATGTTGGACTTGAACCCTAATACAGCATTATGGAAAGAAAAAATCTGGTATAAGAGGCAGCAAAGCATTGATCCATGGAAGTGAATCTTTGGCAGAGATATCAAAGAGCATACCCCTGTGGCCATGCTCAACCATAAAAAGCAGTAACTTGTTCAGGCTAGTTATGCATATGCATTTCAGACAGCAGACAGTGAAAGGTAGTTTTCAGCACATAATAATATTTGTACACAGAGGAGTAGGATCATCTTCAGAATCAATCAAAATCATACATATTAACCCCCCACGAGGAAAAAACTTAATCCAAGTGTACAAAAGGAGTAATCTGAGCATAAAAAGTGTAGTCAACATATATTATTATAAAATTCAATGTGCATATGTACAGAACACATGCATATTTTCAGCAAATTTGGTATCAGGAAGCATCTGTTTGAACAAAGGACCAAAGCAGTAATATACCACTAATGCTAGTCAGCATTCTGTTAAGAGCTTGGTAAATAATGCCCCTGTATTTTATAAAATTCGTTTCCACAATTCAGTTCTGCTGTATAAAAGAAGTTACCTTATTGGAGCTAGCAAAACAAGCTAATTCAAGACATTATTGTTTTACACTATGACCAATATTAAAATCCATTACACACAGCCTGCAATGGGCGTGAAGCAATCCTAAAATGGCACTGAGTCGTTTTTTCTGGGGGTTTTTCCTTTCTAATCCATCTCTGAAATCATTTGAGAAACATTTTTGCTGTAACATATGCATCAACTAGAATAAATAGGACGACTTTTACCACCAAATTCCTACAGAATGGTTCTGTACCTCACATTATTTTTAACGAAGAATATGTGAGCAAAGATTGAAAATTAGTAACCAGTCTGTTATGTCCTAAGCCAGACAGCTGCTATAAAAAGAAACAGAGATCTTCTTGGAAATAGGGCAGCTGCTATAAATAGAACATAACACTAAGGAAAGTCACCACTAGTCTACAAACAAGTGTACATTTATGTCATAGCTACTCAGAAACCATCTTTTCTAGAATAAAATTTGTGCTATTAGTGGGATGTTAATAAAAATGAGAAAACAAATTAATAATTTTTTTGGGAGGGGGATATACCAAATAAGCGTAATCCAAGTACATTAATGTGCAAAGCGTAATTTAGTGAAAAAAAAATGTTCAAAAATTAAAAAACCTTAAGTATAAGAAACTGACTGAAATGTGTAAATGCATAGTAAGATGGACAAAGTTTGTTCTGTTTGTGTTTTGTTATTCCTATGTATATTTTGAGGATGTTGTTATTTTCTGCAGACCTTCTGGCACTTAGTTCCAAGCCATCATTTTGTATTTGTATTAAAAATTGGATTACTATTATCTAGTACACAAAACAGTGTCATTAATTAACGATGATATTGATGAAAAACTACTTGATATCATTCTGATATATGGAATCTTTAATACACTACTAATCTGTTCATCCTGATTCTTTTTTTTTTACCATCTTCTTTAGTTTTACTGGTACAATACTTTCAATAAAATTCTAACTTATGTTTTCTTACAAAATAAATATTTGTAATCATGTGCTAAAGGTGTGATAAAGGTAAAATGTACATAATTTTGTTGTAAAATCTAAAAATGTTAATTAGCAAGAGACTAAAGTAAAATGTGGGTCAACTGCCTGTGTGCAACAATTATTGCCATATTACAGAGTGTTGACAGAAACAACTGAATAGTTAGTTGTACAAGATGTATTTTGCAAAGTTGTAGAACCAGCACTCATATTGTAACCACAGATTCCAATGAAAGTAATACTATCATTATTTCTTCATATTCTTGCAAATGTTTCCCAAGTGGTATCAGAGGTTGTTTATTTCTTGGGCAATTTTTACACACCAAGATTTCTCAGTATCATCAGTATTATTAAGAAACAATGTAATCTGCACCAAATTGAGTTGTTTGAGAAGGAATTCATATTTTAACCCCAAAATCACTGAACCTATGAGTTCTGGCATTAAAATTTCACATTAAATAACATTTAAAGTGGCCATGATAATAATTTAGGATGCAACTGTTCTAATTTCACCTTTGATATGGCTCCAAAATAAACACATCAGGTTTAGAACCAGTTCATAAACTATGAATCAAGTATATAATCCATGTCCAACTGAATGTTTAGAAAATTTTTAATTCTTTTGACAATATCATAATTAGCTGTAAAATATGGAGTAAGCCTATGGACTTTCTGCCATCCCAACCAAGACCCCCACCACAACCATTTGACCATGCCCAATGACATCACAGTAATAATCACTATACAACTAGAGATGACATCTCTTTGAGTATTTTGATTTCAGTAGAGCCTTAACAGAGTGGAACAGTAAGAGTGACAGATATTTATGAGTTATGGTAGATATTTAACAATGGCTATTCCTCCACCACTTCCTCATTGCATCTCTCTCTCTCTCTCTCTCTCTCTCTCTCTCTCTCTCTCTCTCTCTCTCTCTCATGCACGTACACCACTTTGTTTAAATCCTGAAATCCTGGAAGCATGTCTGCAGGGTAGATAACTTGACCATTTTATTTAATTTTATTGGTCTCTGGTTATCCCATGGTATTTCTGTTACTTGAACATTATCTTACAGTGTGTCCAGTCAGCATGGTCAAAAAAGGCATACAATCATTTAGTGTTATTGAAGGACTAGCATTAATACAGATATGAAAGAATGAAAGCCATACTATAAATCAGTGAAGACAAAATAGAGTATACATGGTTTGACTGTCACTGATTGGTTGATAATGAAAGTTACTATTTTAGTAAAAAGAATCTTTTGAGAGTTTGTCCTAATTGTTATTGATAAAGGTCAGGGACATTGTTTTATTAACATAATTTCTGTCAATTTACAGACCTAAGTTTGGAAGATTCTTTACCGAAATCAGCAGCTGAATTGTCAGTTTAGCATTGAAAGCACACATTTCAAATTTGTGTCAATCCAAAAAATGGTGCAGCTGTTATGGTTTTCTTTTCACAAAAGCTGTTATTGAATTTTAATATCATGGTGTTTACACAGGTTTACAATGGGAACTGAATTAGTATGAGTCTTTAACTTTGAGTTTTGTGAAGAAACCTGGAATCCAAGCAGAATATATCCAGAATTGTAGATGTTTTCTATCTTGGATTTAGACTCCCCATAGCATTTCACTTTAAAATGCATATTCACAATCAGCATAGTATTTACAAAGTCAGATACATATTATAAACAAGACAAATAATATGTGGAGGGGGACAAGATCATAAGAACAGACTGGAATGGAGAAGTATAACAACAACAATGAGTAGAATTGTGCCACTTTTATTTAAGTGTGCAACATTATTTTCTTGGCTTCAGTAAAAAATTACATGAAAGGGAAGAGAATAAGGGTGTACAGTTAACCACATGAATTTAGCAACTCAAATCGATTTTAAACCTTCTGGTTATATCTGTTTTAGTCTGTTTCTGTCCATTCTGGTGATTATGTCCACTGAATCAGTATGAATTGAAAAAATTTTGGCAAATTTAAAGATTAAAAAATCATTTGGCAGATTATAATTATACATTGTACTTCTGCCTGAGAATTGTGATTAATTTCATTCTTGGTTTGTTGATTCTGGTTATTGCTCAGTTCAAATGCATCATTGAAAAACTGATGCATTCTCAAATTTTCGTTACAAATATTTATTACCGATATATGTATTGGTGAATATAGCTTGAATAAGTTAAAATAGTTCTGGTTGGGACAATGGACATTGCTAGAGAGATTTTAAGTGAGCTGAAATGTAAACTTATTGGCAGTGTGTGATGCAGGATTGCTTAAGAATTCTCCATCTTGTACATTTACCATGAAAAATCCATTTGTACCAACTGATGATGACTTTAGGTAACTGTCATAAAGGCTTAATTGACAATATTCATAGGTATAAAAACATTACTAGAGTCAAAGTTTATAAACTCATACAGCTGTGGCAAAAATGATGGACTAGTACCTTTACCACTTTTGCCACAGTTGATTACTTGGTTGATTTAGTTTGTTTTTTTGGGGGGTGGATGAGTTTATCAGTATATTAGGTGGAGGAATAACCCTAAAAGACCACCAACCCATATTGGTTGATCTGTGACAAAAGCACACTCTGCGAGATGTGCAAGTGATCTGTAAAAGCAAGACCCTAAGTACACTTGGGCCTCTGTTGATTTGATGTTTATCTAAACAGCAGAAATCAATTAAACACGAGATCTAAGATTTTGTTAGATCATTATGGCCTTTACACATTTTTCAAATGAAGAGAATCTATATTTGGCAGACAATTTTAGTGCAGAAGAAATTCCAAGTACTTTTGAGACACCAAAACACCACTTATGTAGAAACACTGATGATGATGATGATGATGATTGATTGATTGATAGATTGAATTTTAATGGCGCACCAGCACTTTAAGGCTATTTAGCGCCATACAGTAGGTCATATTTGTAAAAAAGTTCAATATTGACCAGCGATATAGTAAAAAATCCATAGTAGATAAATATAAAATGGTAAATGTTGGTAACAGTTAAAGATATTGGTTCCCGATCAACGGGAGATGTAAATGATGTATCTTGATGAAAAGATGTAAATAATAGTTGGTATTTGTATTAGTTAAAAATTAGTTTAAGTAAGGTCATAAAAAGTTACAGTTTAAAATAAAGATTTACTTCCTTTAGGAACTCTAAAATACTAGTGATTTGAATAGTATCAAAAAGTTCCTGCATGTCGTGTACATTATAGTATTTATCACGCGTAGGTTGCAGGTCGGAACACGTGGTCATAAAGTGTTCAACAGTAAATGGTACATTGCAAGGAACGCACTCTGGTGGATCTTCACCTTTTAGTATGTGTGAGT
The DNA here is from genome assembly GCA_016746295.1 of Potamilus streckersoni. Classification (NCBI taxonomy): domain Eukaryota; kingdom Metazoa; phylum Mollusca; class Bivalvia; order Unionida; family Unionidae; genus Potamilus; species Potamilus streckersoni. The sequence goes on from JAEAOA010001196.1 coordinate 881,008, forward strand.
GGGTAATGTATGTATGACCGATTCTGATTCTTGCAATGACAACCTCCTCCCTACGAATAGTTCTGTAGGAAGGAGTCCATTCTCCCAAGATTGGTTTGATGGCGTGAAGTTTGTTATTGATTGCATCATCCCATGATACCTGCCACTTTTGACGTAGATACTTTTTGATACAAGGTTTAAAATCAGAATATGGTAATTTAAAATCCGATGGTTCTAAAGATAAGGCCATCTTAGCAGCCCGGTCTGCTTCTTCGTTACCTCTAATACCAATATGGCTAGGTAGCCAACAGTATACTATATTGCATGAGGCACTAAGTTCAGAGTTTTTTATCAAAACATTCACCAATAGTGGATTATCTAGTTTGATATTGTGTAGCGCCTGAAGCACTGATAATGAGTCACAGAAGATAATACTATTTAGAATATGATTAGTTTCGATAAATGTCAGAGCAAGGTCTATTGCTCTGATTTCCGCTGTAAATATGGATGCATCATTTGGCAAACGCTCTTTGGTTATGTGTTTTGTCTCGAAAACACCACCTTGGCTCATTAAGCAACCCCAAGTGAATTTTACGTTACACGATCAGAAAAAATCTGAGACAAACCCTATCCTATTCTTGAATTCTTATCATGATCTACTCAATGAATTTACACATTATGCTAGATTTTATACTGATGGATCAAAGGTTGCTGATAAGGCTGCTGCAGCCTTCGTCAGTGATGATGATGATGATGATGATGATGATGATGATGATGATGATGATGATGATAATGCCATTGACAATACAGTTAACTGCAATGACAATGATTTTATGAATACTCTGGGAAAAAATGATTCCTTGACTTTTATCCATTTTTAAAAATATAATTTATGATATAAAAATGTTTTGACTTGCTTTTTTTTTAAAAACTTTATATTAGTCTTGCAACAAGGCATTAAAAAATAAGACATCCGTAACTGAAATATATGTTCTTAGGGGATGTCCATAAAGGATGTCCGCAGATAATACCTGTTATCCTCAACCCTCCTTGTCTGCATGTGGCTTACACACACACTCACACACACACCCGACTGTGCATATCCACCTCTAGCAGGGCTGATATGTGGGCTATGTAATTAATAAGGCACTGGGGACCAGACCTTTGTAGTAATGCAAACCCATTCATATATATTCTGTGGCAATAATCATACAAATTGAAATTAACAACTACTTTATACTTAGGGATCACCCATAAAGAATGTGTGCAAAACATACTAGAATACATGCGGTAGGCATAAAACAGCTGTACAACACAGAATATCAAAACAAAAAGTACTAGTGTGTGGGTGTCTGCAAGGTCCTTTACACCCCCTCCCCCTTGTCCGCAATTGTCTACATTTGAATATCTCCTCACCCAATCTTTGCGGACTTCCTTGATGGATGATCCCTTACAAGAAATTATATAGTGTAAAAGTAGGCAGAAATAATGCGACATCTCTTTCACAGGCATTAATGATTTTTTCTGACAAATCATGCAATATAAGTTTACCAAAACATTTATTAAAAAAAATAACAAGGGAATCATAGCAATACAAGATTTAACTAATATTCTAATCAACAGCAGAATGCCTGAGAACAAAGAAAAATAGCAAAACATAGTGATCACTTTAAATTCATGAATTTTGTACTAGAATAGAAATCCCTAATATAAAATCTGTATTCATGGACTCTAAACTAGTAGTTATTAAGGGGCTGATAATAAACTACCAAGAAAATCTGTGATTTCACAGTATCAGAGACATACTTGCCTGACAGACAAACAAAAAGAAGGACAAAAGATTGATGATAATGAATAAATATAAATAAAAATATGCAGAAGATTATATGATCTATAAGAATTCAGCAGATTACCTCCAGCCAGCTGTAATTTAAATCACTTCTGTCCTCCACCCAATATTAAAATTGCTTCTACCACCCACTAACGCAAAGCTAATTATGTCAAAAATATGCTTCTGTAGGAGGCAGTGTTTTTCGATTAAAACATATCTGAGAGTGGATCATAATTTTGTAAAATAGCTTCTGCTATTAGTTGGTTGATTTTGAAAAATCGTCCTCTCCCTTTCCCCCTGGGGTATATGTTTCAATGGAACAGCCGTAATATAAAATCTATATTCATGGACATTAAATTAGTAGTTGCTAAGTGACTGATCAATCACATCTACAAATAATAAAATACCAAGAAAATATGTGATTTCACAGTATCAGAGCCATGTGGCTGATGGACAAACAGAAGGACAAAAAATTGATTATAATGAAAAAAATACTAATAAAAATATGCAGTAGATTATATGATCTATAAGAATTCAGTAGATTACATCATCCAGCGCTGTCACTTAAATCGCTTCTGTTCCCAAACCAATATTAAAATCATTTCTACCACTTACTAGTCAGAAATTATATATAACAAAAATATGCTTCAGAATCTATAGGGGGCAGTGTTTTTCAATTAAAACATATCTGACGGTGGATCATACTTTTTTAAATTGCTTTTGTTGTGGGTTGGGTGATTTTGAAAGTGCCTTCCCCCTGGGTTATATGTTTTAATGGAACAGCCCTTTGCACAGAAAGACAAGTTGTTTGTGTGCATATCCCTAAGTCTACTGGCTGTAGAAAACAATAATTTCAGGTGCTAAGTGATAACCTAAGAATTCCAAACCACGTATAAAACTTGGGACTGAGATACTTTCAGATACTTATTGTGCCTTCAAGACAACATCAGACAAAATGCTGAGAAACTGTCCTACCCTTCTCTTCAAAGAATCTATTTTGGGTTTAATAGTTGTGCAATATTTCAGTTATGTGCATTATTTACCTGCAGTAGTTGTTGCTGGCTCTATAGGTTTTGAGTAATTTTCTCCTGCAGCTAAAAAAAAAAACATTCATTAACAAGTGCAAAAAAAAATTGCCAGAATTCAAACAAAAATTTGATCTTTGGATTTTTTTTTTCATTAGTTTTGAGAAAAAAATAGGATAAATTATAGCATTAAGGAGAAAAAAGACAAAATAAATATTCCTGCCAGTGACCATGAACTCACAACCTCGTGTTCTAGAGTCAAGTGTGTGTGTGTTACACTAACTAGCTGCAAAGCACTATACCACATACAGAAACAAGCCAAATGTATAGAAATTGGTCTGAATGGTTTTTGGTCTCCATAGCAACAATCTCAATCATAAACAGGAAACTCCAATATCAGCATCTACAAATTTATAAATAGATTTGTGTTATGTTCCATAGGACTATTTTTCTATGATGATAACAAGTTTGTGCTCCCATTTTTCCCTACAAAATGAAAAAAAAAAGAATATACATGTGGAGATATCCATGCAGAGTATCCTAAATATGATGGACATGTTTCCACATTATTCATTTCAACAATATGTTGAGGTCACATTAATTAGAAACAATTATTAAACTTCTGTAATTGTGAATGTCAGACCATTTAATTTCTAAAGAGGGGGGAAAATAAATATCTTGCTCTGATTTCTAGTATAAAAAGGACACTTTGCAATTCCTTTTGTTTTACTTGAAACAAATTTATTATGTGATGAATGAAAGAACTACAATAACCCATCCAAAAAGAATGCTTTTGCCCAATAAATGAAATGGAGAAAGAATGCTTTTGTACAATAAATGAAATGGCCAGTCCCTTACAAAAAGCATGCAGTCAGAATTCAACAACTTCATAGTACTCAGCCGTATGATAAGACCATTACTGTTAAAACATGTTTTGCAAATAAGTGTAAATATTGATGTTTTTTGTTGTTGTTGTTGTTGTTGTTGTTCTGGGGTTTAACGCCATTTTTCAGCACAGGAAAGGCTATACATGGCGGCCAGTATTAATGGTGGAGGAAGAAACCGGGAAATCACCGGAAAGAACCACCGACCCACGAGAAGCTACTGGCAAGCTCTCTCACATATCCACATTCGCCGAATCTTAGACTCGAACCCACGCAGATAGAGGTGAGATGGCAGTGATCCGTAACGGACAGCGCTTTAGACCACTCGGCCACTCGGGGCCCCGATGTTTTTTGTTTTGGTTTTTAAAGATAAGTGTTTGTGATCCAGAATATAACTGACCATACTTTATAGGATAACATTTCATGTTTTAGCAACTTCAATAGGATGTGCCTCTTGCAAAGTCAGTGTATCAGTCTGATCAGAATTTTCTGAATAAAGTAAAAGCATAAATTTATCGAAAATGAAATCAATCAACCATTTCTAAATGTAATGAATAGACGAGAGTTTTGAAGTTAGTTTCTGTTGTCCAACTATATAACTGAAATAAAGACAAATGATTCCTAATAAGGTGTCTGAATGTACATCGCTCTTGATGTCTCATACTTTCCATGGGTTGTCTTCATTCAATGGCTGATGAAATATCAAATAGTAATGTTGAACAGCCCCTCCATGGTGAACTTGCCACTGAAGGTGCCTGCTAAGGCACATTGGTGATATTAATGTCCCTCACCACAATTAGTGTTGCCTTCCAAGACACACTGATTATTATAAAGTCCCTCACCACAAGTGGTGGTGCCTTCCAAGGCACATTGTTGATTATAAAGTCCCCCACCACAACTGGTGGTGCCTTCCAAGTCACATTGTTGATTATAAAGTCCCCCACCACAACTGGAGGACTTTAAGAGAAAATAATGCGAGCTTTACTGAGGGATCGAATTTTTCCATTCATCTCTTTACTGTTGTCCATTTGTCAGTCACAGCTACTAAGTAACAATTATTTCTTAATAAATTGAGAGAATTCAAGTTAAGATCAATTGTTTAAAACTAACAACCGTCAAACACATTACCAACAGAAGGTATAAGTAAACCATCTAAACAAAATCTTATGAATTATTTGTAAAGATGTTTTCTTGAATAAATATTGCAGAGATACAAAAATGTTTGGTCTGTTTTGCTTAATTTCCTGTCTCTGACATATTATGTATTTTCTGCAGTCAAGTTTGAAATAAATACTGTGAAAACCAAACCATAAAACTTGAATTTTATGGTCATAAAAAGCTGTTTTCATATTTGCTCATAAATGATACATGTAGATACAATACATCAATGCATTAAGCTTCATTCTGATTGGAAATTAAATGTCTGAATGTCTCAGATTTTACCATCTTTCATGGTATTATTCATTTCAGCAGCGAGTACAGATTAATTAAAAACAATTATACAAATTTTATTGTTAACTGTTAGACCATACTTGGGACTGTCAAATACAAAGAACCAAGTCAGTCATATTGCTTTATGAGATAAGTTCAAACTGAAAGTATCTTTTGATTTGATCAGTGTCAATATTTATAAGTACTGATGATGGTCAACAAACTCATTTCTGTTGAACATTAGCTCAAGTCAAGTCTTAATTGGGGAGAGACTATTTAATTTTCCACAGCAGAAATGCGATTGAGTACTTGAAAATAATTGTTTTGCTCAAATTTGTAGTGGAGGGCCCCGAGTGGCCGAGTGGTCTAAAGCGCTTTCCGTTATGGATCACTGCCATCTCACCTCTGTCTGCGTGGGTTCGAGTCTAGAATTCGGCAAATGCGGATATGTGAGAAAGCTTGCCAGTAGCTTCTTGTGGGTCATTGGTTCTTTCTGGAGATTTCCCAGTTTCTTCCTCCATCATTAATACTGGCCGCCATGTATAGCCTATTGTGTGTTGAAAAATGGTGTTAAGCCCAACAACAACAACAAATTTGTAGTGTACAAAAAGACCTTATTCCATTCCTCATTTTACTTGAAATAAATTTATCTTGTGATGAAAGCAAACAAATATCCTGTAAGGAAAGAACATTCAGGCCCCATAAATTAAAATGACATGTCCCTTACAGTCCTCATGCAGTCAGAACTGAACTAGTTTAAAGTCTATGTATATTCAGCCTCATGGCCATGCCATTTCTGCCTAATAACCAACACAGCTTGCATTTCAGTGTAAATTCAGTGTTTTCTTTCTTTAAAAATTAAAAGGAATTTGTCATTTATAATTTAATTGTGCATATCTTAGTGACTGTTTTTCCTTTGTAACAATATGATCAATTGATACCATTCAAGACCTTTTAAACAAGTCAGTGCAAAAGCTTCTTCAGATTTTTAAAAATACACTGAACTTGTAAAATCATTGCAAAAGAAAATGATCAACATTTTCTATACAAGAATATACAAGACTTTGCAATTATATACACAAAATAAAGATGAAATGATTCTGCAAATGGTATCTAACTATAAATCACTCTCAACTTCCCAATCTTTGGATAGGCCATTGAGATGTCAGTCAGTAATGCTTACCAACACAGAGGAATTGCCAATGGCATGCTTGTTGAGGCTTAGTGGGCATTTGTAGGTACTTATCCATCCATTGTGATGCATTATTGCTGAGTGAATATGGAGGGGAATTACATCCCCCACCAGAAAAAGTGTGGAATAAAAAAATTGAATTGCTGTACAGTATTGTTTTCTCAAGTTTAAAGCAGAAAAAAATGCAACAAAATGATTTCTCCCCTCTACTTAAAAGACTTCATTTTAAAAGTTCTCAATAGCCAATAAAGGGTAGATAGATGTAAAAGTAAGATTACCACAAAGGCAAATTAAACTGAATACAAATTTTTGAGGATATTTTAAAAATTAAAATATTACAGTCTATACACAGAATTAATAATACCAAACCATGTACTAAACATGACATTGGGATATTTACACTTACTGTTTCCTTCAGATAAAAACTGACTAAATCCTGTGAAAGTGAAATGATCTCCTCACCCATTGAAAATCTCCATTGTGGGTTTACTTATTGTGAAGTATTTCGGTTATGTACATTATTTACCTTTTGTAGTAAGTTTTACATCTGTTTTTGTAGGTGATGTCTTCATTTCTCCTGCATCTAAAAAGAACAAAACATTAATGTACATGGCATGCTCAATTCAGAAAGATCATTACACAGTCAATACAAATGCCATAATGATGACAATAAACAATGTAATTGGGAATTACCAAGCAGTTTCTTTTATTAAATAAGCATTTTCTTGACTCATACTGTAATATATCCACAGGTCATTTCATTCTTTGATTCTTGCAAAACAAAAATCAGTGAAAGAAAGTGGAACATGTGAAGTAATTAATTAAATATCTAATACATGCATTTATTTATTTTTCCCCCCATCCATTACATGCTTAAGTCAGATCTGCACAGTAAGTGAAGATTATTTGGTAATGAGAAGATAGACCTCAGATTAAGAATGGTTGTTTAAAATGGACAATGTTCTTGTTCCCAACTGCTTATATGTAATTTGATCTTTGGTTATTAATAATATGACATACAGCAATCACTCATTCTGCTCTTTTTTTGTAGCACTACCTTGTATGAAAATTAATTTCTGCTTTTTAAAAATTCAACTGTGCAACAAATTACCAACAGAAAGTATGAGTAACACATCAATGTACAATCTTATAAATTATACTGAATATGCATAAAAATTAAAGAAGTTAAATCTCTTTCCTAAATCCACTGTCTCTAATGGTGTGATATCTTGTGTAATTTCTGTGACGTTTGACATAAATACTGTTCAGACCAAACCATACAACTTTATAAATATCATTCTATGAAGATAGCAAAGTTGCTAAAATTCACATTGAAAAAAGATTAGGAAATAAAAAGACATGGATACAACCCATCTGTGCATTCTGCCCTATATTTGTTGGAAATATCTGAGATTTGACATTATTTATTCAGCATTAACCCTGGTCATGCTGGGTTGTTACTGCATAACCTTGTTATCAATGCTAATTTGTTCATAAGTGCCCCATCTATGAATACTGAATTGTTTCAGAAAAAGAGACTTTATGAACATAACCATATGACTGTTTCTTTCAATAATCAGATTGAGGTTCAAATGTACATAGTGATGGATATATGCATGCAGAATTCTAGCACTAAAAATTCAGTGACACTGCTGAGCGTTCATGGTTACCATATCAATAAACAGGAAAAGGTAGAAATGTATTTGTTGACAAAAAAATCAAATATAATATATCCATTTCCATTAAATATTGTTGTTCAAACTGTGTAAATGGACACTTAAATTTCTGTCTTCCTATAGGTTTTAATTTACTCAGTTCAATTTAGACCTTGCAAGATAGGTAGAATTTTACTTTCTAACAGTCCAAACATTTCAACATGTTATCGTATTTTGAAGAGGCACTATTTCTGTAGTGTTACTAAACACAAATGGTCTCCATTTAAAATACAATTCTATTCACCTTAAGTAATGTTAGCAACTGAAAGATTTAAAAGACCTTTTTAAATTCATATTATTGGCAGAATCTTGAATCCAACTAAAAACATCATACATTTTTCAAATAAGTGATCAACCTGTTCTAATTATGAATGTAAAATCCTACTTATTATGCATGTAGAAAAATTCTAATGGCTGTTTTAGGATGAAGAGTTGTTTTTAAATTGTTGAAAGGAAGATGTCTAATATTTTAATGTAAACACATCTATAAGCAATCACTATTGCTAGCAAGAATAAATTTAATACAAGTATATTTATACATGTGACAAATCCAATAACTGCCACAAAATCCATCTTCAGTTGTATTAACTGTGACAGACTGGAATGATTTTTATCACATCATGTAGAAATGAAACAAATAATTTTTTATTTCAAAATACAACAGATGTCCAAAATCTTGGGATTTCATTCATGGATTTAAAGAGCATTTGGATTATTACTAAATAGAATTGTATTTTTGCCATTTCCACTACTGAATGTTCAGTACATCTTAATTTTATAATCTGTTAATATACAAACAAAACAAATATAACTTGTATTGGATACATTATGTTTATGATTTCTTTAATAGCTGTATAATTAATGCATTCTTTAATATATAACCAAAAATAGGTTTAGAACAACTTTCTTTACAACTCAAGCTATTTTAAGATCTTATTTTTAATATATCTTCTAATGTTAAACAAGTATGAGAACAACTGTCAATTATTTGCTTAATCTAAGAAATTGTATTTAGTTCTGTAACATTCTAGTGTCAACCATATTTGCTGACCTATAAGTCAATGTAGAGTACAAGTCGAGTCAGCAAATTTTTCCATCCTTCATTTATATATAATTTGATGCCATATCAATACCTCAGATTGTGTTTTTTTTACTGCATTCCACACAACATTGCAAATTTTATTCTATCTGTAACTTAGTAACCTTTCCAGTCAGGATCATTAAATGTAAACAAAAGTAAAGTTTATAGTATTTCACATGAAGCATTTTAAATTTTTTATGTACTTTTAGCGTAATATAATGATGTTGACCGGAAAATTTATAGAGTTACAGATAGGATAAAACTCGCGATGATGTGTGGAATTAAATTATAATAATTTCCAGTTTCATAAGTATCAAAAGTAGCTATTTCTGATTACAAGCAATGGGTAAATTGCATCATCAATTCTAAAATGCTTTACCTATTGTTTTGGTGGGAGAGGGTAGAGATACATAGAAAAGGATGAATATAAATTCCATCTCATATTTCTTTATACACCTCCTAATCAAAATAAAATATGGTCTGATATATGAGAAAGAGAGAGAGAGAGAGAGAGAGAGAGAGAGAGAGAGAGAGAGAGAGAGAGAGAGAGAGAGAGAGAGAGAGTTCAGATCTTTGTGAGGTTTATTTTGTTTTTTTTTAACTTTATTGCCCCTGTTTTGCTGAAGCTTATGTCAAACAAAGAAAACTTTAGCTAATGAAACAATGAATGAAACCATATTCCTTCAGGGTTTTAATATTCACAATGGTTATACTCATAAAATCTCCATTAGCTTAAATCCTAAGAATGACCATTTTGCGTGCTGTCCAATTTTCTTTGTAAGTAGAAAGACCTCTCCATTCCCAAAGTGTTTATACTCTTACTTTATTTAGTATTTTTATACTTGGTCATGCTAGATGTACTTCAAATTGCTGTTGGTTCTGTCAGTGTTTTCAAAAATGTCATTGACTGAGATATTTACACTAGTAACCATCTGGTGTTTCCTTTCATTATATGGTATGGTTTTCATAATATCCATAAGTAGCCTCATTTCCCATTGGTAGCTTTGCTAATCTGATCTGGTCTGCCATGACCTCAAACAGGTGTTAGCAAGGAATGACTGAATACAGCTGTAGCATATAATTAGCATGCAAAACCCACTTCAAAACCATGTGATTCTTTTAATAATTGAAGTGGCAACTGAAACAAGATGGAATTGCATACATAGTGGTAATAATTGATAATGGAATAAAGTGCTGCACTTGTACATTAGTAAGATCAGTCATCAGGTAAGTGAATACAGATTTACAATTGATAAGTCCGTCTGTCTGTCTCCCAATGGATCATTTTATTTGATCATTAGGTACAAAAAGAAAATTGTGATGGAATATGTCTTTGTCATGGTTATTCATTTGTTAATTCTAACACACATATATGTAGTCAAATTTAAACAACATATTACAAACGATATACTTTACTGGTGTATGCTGATTTAGCTTGATTATATCTATGTTAATTTTTAATACTGACAATCATGTAATTGTTTAAATATTCAGTGTGGGATCCTATATATTTTCATACACGATCTATTCCCCAAAATGAATTATTTTTTTTCACATTATGTTTCACACTTTTGGAGAATTATTTACCATATGAAAAATACAACAAGGCAATTTGGATGACATAATCCATATACAAGTCGATTTGTAGTACAAGATGAAGCCAAGATTTTCTGGTCAAAAAGTATTGTCTTATAGACCGGCAAATATGGTACATTTGAAAGTTTTTAATGAAATATCATCTGGTACAGTAGTATTAACACAGCCTTTAGTTTGGGTATTTTCTTGATACAACATAGTGATGTGCTATTTTTCAGTTACATATGGCACAAAACATCTGCTGATGCCAGTGTTGTTACAAAGCCAAGTGAACTTTTTGATCTTTATTACCATGTGAGTTATAACAGAATGAACACCAAGATGTGAGTTTGCATCACTAGATGGGACCTTTTTGTGTCCAGTACACATGTATGCAAGTAACGTTCCCTGTCAAGTATTATTTTAAGAGGCCATGCAGATAAAATGATGTACCCGAACGTCAATATTAATGAAGGTACTGGCATTTACAAAATTCGTTCTCACTGATTATGAATCAAAAAATTAGAATTGTGAGGTTTTCAATGATGATCATTAACTGAAAAATGCCAAACATATCTGATATAGATTTCTCTGCAACAAGCTTAGCAGATAATGACTGCAGCCAGGTATACCAGCAAAATAATCAGTGTGCATGAAATTCTACAGGTGGGCATTGCAAGCATTGGATTGATTATTTGTAAGTATTTAGATAATGCTAGAGCTGTTTATTCAAGGCGATAAACACTGAAAACCAAACAAGTATAACTTTATATTTGGATCATAAACAACTGTACAAGCTGCTAACTTTACATATGAACATTACTGAATTGCAGGTAGTTCTTCTCATACACAACAAAAATATTTTTTGGTGTGTATCTAAGTTGAAATAATCCATTTTTAAAACTTTGTTTTAAAAGTTCCTCATGTGGAATTTGAGGAATTTATTTACAATAAAAATTCATAAAATTAAAAAGTGTGAAATTTAAACAATTGTGATTTATTATTCTGAACACAGTGCAAAGGCTAAGTAGTTTTCCTCACATAAAATTATTCTGTAAAAGAGAGCAGTGTATTTTTAACCAAGTTTTTAAACAAGTCTTTGACATTAATTATAGCAGTATATTTGTTTCATAACTGAACTTATTGAGATCTGTTAATGTTTTAAATTTGCATTCAAGATATTTTAGGTTTTAATACGTAGTCTCAATTTGCTTTCGAAGTCTTCATATTTGAAATAAACATTTCTTCTTTTAGAGTTTAAGTGTATGTTGAATCCAGGATCATACACAATTTTATATGGGTAGGCATTTTTCTGACATTTAAGCTTATTAGTTCTCAAACATTTTAGGAAAATCAAATTAGAACAAAATATATTCAACTCTATGTTTATTGACCTACTTCTGAAACTACCTCAGTAAAACAGATAAAAAAAATTTCCATCCGGTCAAAAGTTTAGTTATAGAATGAAGGTCTTGATTATGGATTCCTTAGTCATATAAATTTCATTTTGATGTAATAAGAGCTGATTTATTAAATAGTGGATAATCTCTCTCTAGTCCATTTCCTTTTCAATTTCATTGTTGTCTGAGAGAGAGAGAGAGAGAGAGAGAGAGAGAGAGAGAGAGAGAGAGAGAGAGAGAGAGAGAGAGAGAGAGAGAGAGAGAGAGAGAGAGAGAGAGAGAGAGAGAGAGAGAGAGAGAGAGAGAGAGAGAGAGAGAGAGAGAGAGAGAGAGAGAGAGAGAGAGAGAGAGAGAGAGAGAGAGAGAGAGAGAGAGAGAGAGAGAGAGAGAGAGAGAGAGAGAGAGAGAGAGAGAGAGAGAGAGAGAGAGAGAGAGAGAGAGAGAGAGAGAGAGAGAGAGAGAGAGAGAGAGAGAGAGAGAGAGAGAGAGAGAGAGAGAGAGAGAGAGAGAGAGAGAGAGAGAGAGAGAGAGAGAGAGTGAGAAGAGCAAAATGAACTTTAATTTACAAGTTTCACGCTTCTGTTTTTATTTAATTTTAATATTATTATTATTCTAAATGTTAGCTAGGAAAATGAAAGAATACCTTGGGGTAAAAAATCTGACACCCCAAAAAATGAATGGTTTGTCTCTTTCAAGCTTGTTCACCTTCTCACTCTTGGTCATACAACATACCCACAAAGATGAGCAAAGACTCTGCACATGACAGATTCATTGATTAACATGCTTGGCAACTAGTTTGATCTAAAAATATTTGTAACCTTGAATTTGTTATGGAATAGGATGGATATTTCAGAGTACTTGCATATCAATACATGATAATGTCTTAGCACTTCCATAATGTGATAAACATGTGGTATATTCCTGCAGAAAATTCCATTTTTCAAATTTGGCAACTTTAGGTTTTTATTCCTCTGTACTCCAACACAAAGCCTTAATGAACATTATTCTAGTTAAGACTATCCCATTTATATATATTCTAATCAGTAACAACTGCCTAAGAGAGAAATGCAACTACAGAACAGCAAAATATTGTTGACATCAATGTCAACTGCTGACAACAGATTTCCCAGTCACATAAGCTTGCTTGTAATGTTTCACTTATGTACTGTTGCAATGATTCAAAACCATTTTCTACTGGTCTGCAACTCTTGGTCTCTCCCTGATATTAAAAGCAAATTTTTGTCCTTGGAAGAAATATGACAATTGTAAATGTCTCGGTCCACTGCCATAAAATACTGAGCTAGGAGATGTCAGCCATAAATAGATAGCCCCTGCATTCCCAGGGTTAATTCGGGTTCATGTTAATTACAAACAATTATCAAACTTCCATTGTTAATTGTAGGACCATAACTGTGATGTTAAATACAATGTGCCATGTGAAAGAAACACACATTTCTCAGGCAGAAATTGTTATCTTTTGATACTAACCAGTTTCAAAATTACAACACATTTGACAATTGTCACTGCCTTGATTTTTGTAGAAAGTCAGGTGAAGGCTTTCATGGGGAGAGACCATTTAATTTTCTATATGCGGGGGTGGGGTGGAGGCTTAAATGCTGGAAAACAATTGTCTTGCTTTGATTTGCAGCATCAACAGACTTTATTACATTCCTTGCCTTACTTCCAACAAACTGATCTTATTAAAGAAAACAAATTATCCCAGTCTGAAAGAACATTCTAGCCCTATACATTGAATGGTCAGTCCCTTACAATACCCAATCAGTCAGAAATTAACAAGTTCAACACAGTGTATATTCAGCCTAGTGACTGTACCATTACTGCTTAAGGAATGATCACATGGTTTGCATTGAAATGTTAATAAAGCATTGTGGTTTTTTTTCAACAGAAGTGGTTATCATTAGTAATTTTATTGAAGATTACTTTTCCTTTTATCAACTGAATAAATTTATCCAGTATTCAATAGAAGCTGAACAAAGTGTGCCTCTTGTTCAGTAAGTTCACGTTTCCTCAGATATTTTTAATATAGGTAACAGTGTAAAATTACTGTAAAAGAAGCCCATCAATAACACCTAAATATACATGTACTGACTTAACAAGACCTGGAAAATATTTTTGTATTGCCCATAAATTATGAAATATGTGATGTGATGTGATTATGTTTTTAACATAGCATTAAAAAATTTTCAGTCATATCTCTACAATGTCTAACATGTAGCAGTTTTTATTGATGAAGTATGATGTCCCACCCAGTCCCATTATCCTGACACCAGGCCAACCAGTCTGAAACAAAGTGTGCCTCTTGTTAAGTAAGTTCACGTTTCCTCAGATATTTTTAATATAGGTAACAGTGTAAAATTACTGTAAAAGAAGCCCATCAATAACACCTAAATATACATGTACTGACTTAACAAGACCTGGAAAATATTTTTGTATTGCCCATAAATTATGAAATATGTGATGTGATGTGATTATGTTTTTAACATAGCATTAAAAAATTTTCAGTCATATCTCTACAATGTCTAACATGTAGCAGTTTTTATTGATGAAGTATGATGTCCCACCCAGTCCCATTATCCTGACACCAGGCCAACCAGTCTGACACTAACCTCTTAATGCTGAGCGTCAAGCGAGGCAGCTGTTAATACCATTCTTAAGTCTTTGGTATGACTCTAACAGGGGTCAAACCCATGATCTCCCACATCTGAGGCAGATGCTCTAAGCACTAGGCCACAGGAATGGTCTATTATTGAAATAAAGATGACCATTCTGCAAATGGTGTCCACTGTAAATTACTCTTGAAGTCTCTTTCACTGGATTGGAATGTCTTCATTCATTGACTGTTCAAATGTCAGTATGAAATGTTGACCAATCTCTTTATGGTGGAGTTACAAAATGAGTGCCTGCTGAGACAGTGAAGATTTAAAGGCATTTGGCATTTATCCATAACCTGAGGTGAATGATTAATGAGTAGATGTGGAGGTATAAAGTCCTTCACTACAAAGCATAAGGAATTCCTGAGCTGTATTGCATTAATCCCTTCAGATAAATCAGACAAAATGCTGAGATAGTTAAGAAATCTCCCCACCCCTCTTGAAAGACTCCATTCTGAATGTCCTCCAAAGCCAAGAAAGAGATAGATGAAGGAAAAATGAACAGAAAGATTACTAATCAAGTTAAACAAAAAAAAAAAATTAAGAATATTTTTAAATCCAACTATTAGTCTATAAATGAAATTATTAATACCAAAGCATCTGAATTTACCTATTGTTCCCTCAAAATAAAAGCTGACATAATGCTGAGAAACTTAAGAGTCATTCCCCTTCGTTATGGACTCCATTGTGGTGTTTCCTTATTCTACAAGATTTTTTTTCTGTGTATGTATCCTATTTACCTGTAGTAGTTGAAATTCTATCTGATTTTGTAGGCAATGGACTTGCTCTTCCTGCAGTTAAAAAAAAACAAACATTCAGGTACATGCTCAAATTAGAAATTCATTTCACAGCCAATAAAAATGTGAATTTAAAGAAAGAATTAAATGGTCATTAAGTAATTGACACTAGAAGCATTTTCCCTAAAACTGCTTGAAGTAAAACAAAAACTGGATACTTGGATTTGCACAGACAAGAAATTTATGTGTATGTCCTGTATCTATAGACTCTGGGATTCAAAATTTATTTTTAACAGTTGGTTTATTCTGGGCAAGCTGACGGAAAAATTTAAATCACCCTGGTGAAATCTTAGCTTACCCTAAACATAATACCCCAACATGAGTAAAATAATAATAAAAAGTATGGGATATTAAAGAAAATCACAATATTATCATTTTCATGTTCATTTTATTTTATCTTTGTTGGCACCATAAAACTATATGCCAATAATTGAAGTTTTAAAAACCAAATATGTAATTATTCATTTAATTGTTTGTCAGGCTGTAAGTGTGTTTCCTGTAATTGTCATATAAATTACAGATTTGTTGTGGGTACATGAGAAAGCCTGCCAGTAGCTTCTTGTGGGTTGGTAGTATTCTTGGGTTCTTCCTCCACCAGTTAATATTGGCCTTCATGTATAACCTCCACCAGTTTATACTGGTTTTCAATGTATAACGTATCAGTGCCGAAAAATGGATTTAAACCATACAACAACAGATTTGTTGTTTATGGCACTAATGTTTGGCACCACATGTGGCTGCCAAATATCAGGATATCAATCATGCTCTAAATAAAATCCTAATGAATATTATAAAACACCTGTAACGTTTATTTCCAAAACATACTTGCTAAAAAAACAAAATTCTCATGAGTTATTAAAACTAAATTATGAGAAAAAAAATATAAATCATAAGTTTGTTTAGAATTATTCTTTTTTTACATGAATATCAAAACATCAAATCCTATGTGAAATTTGCCAAACAACAGTCTGGTTGTTTCCAAGTTCTTTGTGGTGTACAGCAAGGTAAAAATCTCTTGCCACAACTTACTGAAATGTTATCCATGACAACTTCATTTGACTGATTGTTTTTGTAAATCATTGAGCAAATCATTCATGAAAATATACAATTCATATAAAACAAACTCTAAATATCATGGGGGCCCCGAGTGGCCGAGTGGTCTAAAGCGCTGTCCGTTACGGATCACTGCCATCTCACCTCTGTCTGCGTGAGTTCGAGTCTAGGATTCGGCGAATGTGGATATGTGAGAAAGCTTGCCAGTAGCTTCTCGTGGGTAGGTGGTTCTTTCCAGTGATTTCCCGGTTTCTTCCTCCATCATTAATACTGGCCGCCATGAATAGCCTATTGTGTGCTGAAAAATGGCCTTAAGCCCAACAACAACAACAACTAAATATCATGTGATAGCCTTAAAATACAATCATTTATTATAGAAACATATGGATCAATGCTACCTTGTGTAATTTGAGATGCGGTGGTCTAAGTTGTTTCTTAACATCACTATGCAAATATGAAAAAAGCAGCAGAGCAAATGCTATTTAACCTATGCATGATGTCACTACACATAAGTGAGCAAATAATAAAACCATAAGTTGGTTGTTGTTGTTGGGCTTTACGCCATTTTTCAGCATACAATAGGCTATTCATTGGGGCCAGTATTAATGGTGGAGGAAGAAACCGGAAAATCACCGGAAAGAACCACCGACCCACAAGAAGCTACTGGCAAGCTTTCTCACATATCCACATTCGCCGAATCCTAGACTCAAACTCACGCAGAGGTGAGATGGCAGTGATCCGTAACAGTCAGCGCTTTAGACCACTTGGCCACTCGGGGCCCCCCATAAGTTGGTAATTTTATCAATGGTATTCAGTAATTAAATCTGAAAGTTAGTGGTTATACTAAGAAAATATATCTTTATAAAAAATAGACATGTCAAGCATGGTGCCATTTTTATTCTTGGTTGTGTTGATTTGGTCAATTTATTCATATATCGACTTAATGCTTTAGTGTGTAGTCTATGAATAGTTGTAATGTTTTTTTGGCAACATGGAAATTAGTGTGGTAATGAGATACTTGTGCATTTGCTTTCATGAAAATATTAGATGGGGTTGTTTTAAAGCAGTTTAAAAATCTTTTTTGGCTGCTATTATAAAGAACTTACAGAAACTAAGAGAAATTACTCAAGTGGTATTTCATTAACATGTTTTACAAACCAGCAATTACACTGCTAAAGTCGACTTGCTCATCTGAGTTAAAATTGCTTACAATCCATAACTTTACTGATCTTTTTTAAAGTCATATGACCAAATACTACACTGCATGTATCTCTCCATCCAAACATACACACTTTCAAGTACGACTATAATCAAGATGACTATAATTATTTTACACATAAATGTGTGGATAATAAACATACAACCAAATTTTTTAATTGGAAAATAAAGTATAACTTACAACATGAAAATATATATATATATATGCTACTGCATTTTGTACGGGAAATTATGAATGAGTTTTTCAGATGGAAGTACTGCATGGCCTTGGGAGGTTTAATTATATAAACAAAAATACATTGCATGAGTTCAAGTCCAGGCTTGGCTAAAATGGGAAAGTGAAAAAGCCTATATTGTGCTGAAAAATGGCATTAAACAACAAAAATACACTACAAGAAACAAAGTAACTGAATGTATGCCATATTACAAACTAAATACACAAGCACAGATTCATCATTAAACAACAAAATTATTAATGCGCACATAACTTGGCCAAGAAAAATCTGAATTCTGATGGACTAGACATAACTTTCAAAAGAAAATGGCATTTTGGTCTACTCAAAATTGAAATTTGGAGTCATATTGCGAATGAATGTGCATTGCAACAAATTTTCCATTTTATCAAGAATGATAAGACTTGATATTTTTGTAGATTCTACAAAAGTTCATGATTACAAACTGAATTTATCTGTGCCAATTCTACATGAAATACATCAGATTGAAGCAGCAATGGAGACGTGTGTTGACATGCAAGTATTTCTGTTCTGTCACTGAATGTCTGTAATCGTAACGAGGGAAATATATGAAGCTTTTCAATTCCAATTATCAAAAAGATGCTATGGATTATGAGTGCAGTAAGAAGGATGTCATTGCACTTGGAATATAGTTGAAATCACAGTACAATTTAGAAATGCATAATCAAGCCTGAGAACCAATGACATGACTCCTGTAAATTCGGATTTGCAGAACTAAAAATACTACTTTTCGAGGAAATTCAGGATGTAACATTGCAAGGAAGAAAATTTATGCCTTGTCACTTGCATGTTATTTGTAAGGACCCTGTCTGGCATCTATAGTAGCCTAAATCTGACACATTGTATCAGAAAGGTTAACACAAAAGTGCCAAAGCAGCTGGTATGTGGTAGTCCATGAAACATCTCATTCAGAAACAAATTTAATCAACCAAAATGAAAAGTGTCTACTACAAGAGTTTTTATAATTTGTTTATAAAGTAGTCCTAATGCACTATTGGACCTGTGCGAGTTCAATATGAGTGCAATATCATTAAATACTGCATAATTCTGACAAGAAAACACAGACTTTATATATGGAATTCTATAATGATAAGCAGACTCATATTTAAAAAATACCAATACTAATAATAGGATACTTATGGATAAATCCTTGCAGAATGCTCTCTATATGATGGAAAAAAGTTTCTTTCTGAGATTTGACAATGTTCCACACTATTATTCACACAAGCTGCATTCAGAATAATTACAATTATCAAACTTTCAATGTTAATTGTTCAGACATAACAGGGGCTATAAACTACAAATTACCTATTCAGATAGCTTGATTTGACAGGAACATATTTCCCAGTCTAAAATTGACACAAACATTTGAAGCTATGCATTGTCAATGTTTTTAACAATACTATGGTCACTGCCTTGATTTTTGTGGAAAATCATCAAAAGTCAAGTTATTATTGGAGAGTGACTATTTTATTTTCTACAAACAGGGGTGGGGGGGCCTAAAGGCTCGAAACAATTATCATGTTTTGATTCGCAGTTTAAGAAAATACCTTATTTAATTTCCTTTCTTCTCAAGAAACAAATTTATCTTCTGATGAAAGATAATTGATACCCCTTCCCAAAACTACAGTCTAGCTACATAAATTAAGAACCCTTACAGTACACATGACATGCAGTCAGCACTGAATTTGTTGTGTATATTCAGCCTAGTGATTGGGCCATTGTTGTTAAGGAATAATTCCATGATTTGCATTTCAGTGTAAATTCAGCATTTTCTGTTGTTTAATTAAGTGGGTTGTCATTTGGAATTTAATTATATTTCAGAGGATTAGTTTTTCTTTGTAACACAGGATAACATCATTGTGTTCAAGAAAAGTTGAACATGGTGTTCCTCTTGTCAAATAAGTGAACAAGATTTCACATATCTTCTTTAAAAAAGTAAAAGTGTAAATTTATTACTATAAAAGGCAAACAATCTTACCTAAAAATACATGTTTGAAAGCAATTGAATTTGGTTTGTCCAAACATATGATTGAAATAAAGACTCCCTATTCTTTAAATGGCATCCTGTTCTAAATTACTCTTGATGTTTCAATCTTTGCATGATGGTCTTCATTCATGGACTATTCAAATGTCAGTATGGAATGAAGACCAACCGATTCTTGATCATGTTGCCAAAGGAGTGTCTGCTGAGGCAGGATTTGAAGATATTTATCCATACTCTGCATGATCACAGAAAAAAGATGGAGGAAATTAAGTTCCTGCCTCGATATGCACGAGTAAATGAAAACTTGCATGTGCTATATTGTACTGTTCCCTCAAAATCAAAGCAGACAAAATGCCGAGAAACTGAGTTTTCCCCATCCCTACTGAAGGACTCTTTGATTAAAAAAGTTCTCAATTGATAAGAATGAATAGACAAAAAATTAGTTACTATAAAGGGCAGTTGAAGTGTAAACTAAATATTAAGGACATATTACAATTAAATTTTACCACCGAACAATGAATTAACAATTCCAAACCATTTATAAACTTTGAGACTTGGACACTTTCCAACACTTTCTGTCCTATCAAAGTTAATTCAGACTAAATGCTGAGAAACTGAAGAGTTCTCCCCAACTCTTGAAAAACATTTTAGCTTTAATTATTGTGCAATATTTTATTTCAGATTATTTGTTATTTACCTATATTAGTTTTCTTTACATCTTTGGGTGCTGAGTTATCATTCCCTGCAGCTAAAAAGCAAAGAAATTTTCATGCATATATTCAATTCAATAAAATTTATCCCAAAAAAAGACAACTGAAGTCTGAATCTAAAAGTGTTTACAATAGTCATTAAGAAGTTGCAACTAAATGTATTCACCCAAAAAACTGCTTGAATTCAAACAAAAACTGATTCAGACATTTAAATTTTAGAACAATTCTACCAGGTATACATTGATCATAATGATAGGTGAACCAGGTAACTAGATCAAAGGGAAATTATATTTAATGTCAAAATGAAATGCTTTGTTGCAGGTTCATACTTGCTAACCAACAGTGAGGTAATAAATATTATATATAGATTTGGCAAGAAAGTGTAACCTGTGTATAAATATACTACATGCCATAATTATAGAAAACCATATAGGAAATGTAGATTGATATATGTTACTTACCTGGATCTACAGTAAGTTAAAATTCTTGTCAAAAATTGTCTAAATCCAAGTGGAATAGTATAAGAATACAAACAAATAGCCTCTGAATATCTGAGATTTGACAATGTTACACATTATTCATTTCCAAAGTAAGCTGCATTCAGATTAATTACAATAATCAAAATTTCATTGTTAATTGTTGGACTGTAACAGGAATTATAAAATACAAGTCACCTTTTCAGATAGCTTGATTTGACAGAAACAAATTTCCCTGTCTAAAATTGACACAAACATTTGAAGCTATGCATTGTCGATGTTTCTAACAATACTATGGTCACTGCCTTGATTTTTGTGAAAAATCATCAGAAGTCAAGTTATTATTGGAGAGTGACTATTTGATTTTCTACAAACAGGGGTGGGTA
Source organism: Potamilus streckersoni (assembly GCA_016746295.1). Lineage (NCBI taxonomy): Eukaryota > Metazoa > Mollusca > Bivalvia > Unionida > Unionidae > Potamilus > Potamilus streckersoni. The sequence continues at coordinate 902,674 of JAEAOA010001196.1, forward strand.
ACTAAAGGCTTGAAACAATTATCATGTTTTGATTCGCAGTATAAGAGAATAACATATTCCATTCCTTACTTCTCTAGAAATCTAGAAACAAATTTACCTTGTGATGAAAGATAATAGACACCCCTTCCCAAAACTACATTCTAGCTACATAAATTCAATGAAAAGACCCTTACAGTACACATGCAGTCAGCACTGAATTTGTTGTATATATTCAGCCTAGTGATTGTGCCATTGTTGTTAAGAAATAACTACATGATTTGCATGTCAGTGTACATTCAGCATTTTCTGTTGTTTTATTAGGTGGGTTGTCATTTGGAATTTAATTATATTTCAGAGGATTAGTTTTCCCTTGTAACAACAGGATAACATGGTGTACAAGAAAAGTTGAACATGGTTTTCCACTTGTCAAATAAGTGAACAAGATTTCACATATCTTCTTTAAAAAAAGTAAAAGTGTAAATTTAATACTATAAAAGGCGAAAAATCTTTCCTTCATATACATGCACAAAAGGCTTTCAATTTGATTTGTCCAAACATATGATTGAAATAAAGACTCCCTATTCTTTAAATGGCATCCTGTTCTAAATTACTCTTGATGTTTCAATCTTTGCATGATGGTCTTCATTCATGGACTATTCAAATGTCAGTATGGAATGAAGACCAACCGATTCTTGATCATGTTGCCAAAGGAGTGTCTGCTGAGGCAGGATTTGAAGATATTTATCCATACTCTGCATGATCACAGAAAAAAGATGGAGGAAATTAAGTTCCTGCCTCGATATGCACGAGTAAATGAAAACTTGCATGTGCTATATTGTACTGTTCCCTCAAAATCAAAGCAGACAAAATACCAAGAAACTAAGTTCACCCCATCCCTATTGAAGGACTCTTTTATTAAAAAAGTTCTCAATTGATAAGAATGAATAGACAAATAATTAGTTACTGTAAAGGGCAGTTGAAGTGTAAACTAAATATTAAGGACATATTACAAATTAAATTTTACCACCGAACAATGAATTAACAATTCCAAACCATTTATAAACTTTGAGACTTGGATACTTTCCAACACTTTCTGTCCTATCAAAGTTAATTCAGACTAAATGCTGAGAAACTGAAGAGTTCTCCCCAACTCTTGAAAAACATTTTAGCTTTAATTATTGTGCAATATTTTATTTCAGATTATTTGTTATTTACCTATATTAGTTTTCTTTACATCTTCTTTGGGTGCTGAGTTATCATTCCCTGCAGCTAAAAAGCAAAGAAATTTTCACGCATATATTCAATTCAATAAAATTTATCCCAAAAAAAGACAACTGAAGTCTGAATTTAAAATTGTTTAAAATAGTCATTAAGAAGTTGCAACTAAATGAATTCACCCAAAAAACTGCTTGAATTCAAACAAAAACTGATTCAGACATTTAAATTGTAGAACAATTCTACCAGGTATACATTGATCATAATGATAGGTGAACCAGGTAACTAGATCAAAGGGAAATTATATTTAATGTCAAAATGAAATGCTTTGCTGCAGGTTCATACATGCTAACCACCAGTGAGGTAATAAATATTATATATAGATTTGGCAAGAAAGTGTAACCTGTGTATAAATATACTACATGCCATAATTATAGAATACCATATAGAAAATGTACATTTATATTTGTTACTTACCTGGATCTACAGTAAGTTAAAATTCTTGTCCCAAATTCTCTAAATCCATGTGGAATAGTATAAGAAGAATACAGATAAAAAGCCTCTGAATATCTGAGATTTGACACTGTTACACATTATTATTCATTTCCAAAGTAAGCTGCATTCAGATTAATTACATTTATCAAAATTTCATTGTTAATTATTGGGCTGTTATGGGAGTTAAAAAATACAAGTTACCTTTTCAGATAGCTTGATTTGACAGAAACATATTTCCCAGTCTAAAATTGACAAAAAACATTTGAAGCTATGCATTGTCAATGTTTCTAACAATACTATGGTCACTGCCTTGATTTTTGTGGAAAATCATCATAAGTCAAGTTTTTATTGGAGAGTGACTATTTGATTTTCTACAAACAGGGGTGGGTAACTAAAGGCTCGAAACAATTATCATGTTTTGATTCGCAGTATAAGAAAATAACTTATTCCATTCCTTACTTCTCTAGAAACAAATTTATCTTGTGATGAAAGATAATAGATACCACTTCCCAAAGCTACAGTCTAGCTACATAAATTAAATGAAAAGACCCTTACAGTACACATGCAGTCAGCACTGAATTTGTTGTATATATTCAGCCTAGTGATTGTGCCATTGTTGTTAAGAAATAACTACATGATTTGCATGTCAGTGTAAATTCAGCATTTTCTGTTGTTTTGTTAGGTGGGTTGTCATTTGGAATTTAATTATATTTCAGAGGATTAGTTTTCCTTTGTAACAACAGGATAACATCATGGTGTACAAGCAAAGTGGAACATTGTGTTCCTCTTCTCAAAAAAGTGAACAAGATTTCACATATCTTCTTTAAAAAAGTAAAAGTGTAAATTTAATACTATAAAAGGCGAAAAATCTTTCCTTCATATACATACATAAAAGGCTTTCAATTTGATTTGTCCAAACATATGATTAAAATAAAGACTCCCTATTCTTTAAATGGCATCCTGTTCTAAATTACTCTTGATGTTTCAATCTTTACATGATGGTCTTCATTCATGGACTATTCAAAGGTCAGTATGGAATGAAGACCAACCCCCTCATGATCATGTTGCCAAAGGAGTGTCTGCTGAGGCAGGATTTGAAGATATTTATCCATACTCTGCATGATCACAGAAAAAAGATGGAGGAAATTAAGTTCCTGCATCGATATGCACGAGTAAATGAAAACTTGCATGTGCTATATTGTACTGTTCCCTCAAAATCAAAGCAGACAAAATGCCGAGAAACTGAGTTCTCCCCATCCCTATTGAAGGATTTTTTTTTAAAAGTTCTCAATTGATAAGAATGAATAGACAAAAAATTAGTTACTACAAAGGGCAGTTGAACTGAAAACTAAATATTAAGGACATATTACAAATTAAATTTTACCACCGAACAATGAATTAACAATTCCAAACCATGTATAAACTTTGAGACTAGGATACTTTCCAACACTTTCTGTCCTATCAAATTTAATTCAGACTAAATGCTGAGAAACTGAAGAGTTCTCCCCAACTCTTGAAAAACATTTTAGCTTTAATTATTGTGCAATATTTTATTTCAGATTATTTGTGTTATTTACCTATATTAAGTTTCTTTACATCTTCTTCTTTGGGTGCTGAGTTATTGTTTCCTGCAGCTAAAAGCAAAGAAATTTTCACTCATATATTCAATTCAATAAAATTTATCCAAAAAAAAGACAACTGAAGTCAGAATCTAAAATTGTTTAAAATAGTCATTAAGAAGTTGCAACTAAATGTATTCACCCAAAAAACTGCTTGAATTCAAACAAAAACTGATTCAGACATTTAAATTGTAGAACAATTCTACCAGGTATACATTGATCATAATGATAGGTGAACCAGGTAACTAGATCAAAGGGAAATTATATTTAATGTCAAAATGAAATGCTTTGTTGCAGGTTCATACATGCTAACCACCAGTGAGGTAATAAATATTATATATAGATTTGGCAAGAAAGTGTAACCTGTGTATAAATATACTACATGCCATAATTATAGAAAACCATATAGGAAATGTAGATTGATATATGTTACTTACCTGGATCTACAGTTAGTTAAATTTTTTGTCACAAATTCTCTAAATCCAAGTGGAATAGTATAAAAATACAGATAAAAAGCCTCTGAATATCTGAGATTTGACAATGTTACACATTATTATTCATTTCCAAAGTAAACTGCATTCAGATTAATTACATTTATCAAAATTTCCTTGTTAATTATTGGGATTTTAAAGGGGTTATTAAATACAAATTACCTTTTCAGATAGCTTGATTTGACAAACAAATTTCCCAGTCTAAAATTGACACAAACATTTGAAGTTATGCATTGTCAATGTTTCTAACAATACTATGGTCACTGCCTTGATTTTTGTGGAAAATCATCAGAAGTCAAGTTATTATTGGAGAGTGACTATTTGATTTTCTACAAACAGGGGTGAGGGATCATAGGTTTGAAATGATTTTCATGCCTTGATTTGCAATATAAGAAAATAACTTAATCCAGTCCTTACTTCTCTACAAATCTAGAAACAAATTTATCTTGTGATGAAAGATAATAGATACCCCTTCCCAAAACTTCATTCTAGCTACATAAATTAAATGAAAAGACCCTTACAGAACACGTGCAGTCAACACTGAATTTGTTGTATATATTCAGCCTAGTGATTGTGCCATTGTTGTTAAGGAATAATTACATGACTTGCATGTCAGTGTAAATTCAGCATTTTCTGTTCTTTTATTAGGTGGGTTGTCATTTGGAATTTAATAATATTTCAGAGGATCAGTTTTCCTTTGTAACACAGGATAACATTGTGTTCAAGAAAAGTTGAACATGGTTTTCCGCTTGTCAAATAAGTGAACAAGATTTCACATATCTTCTTTAAAAAAAGTAAGTGTAAATTTAATACCATAAAAGGCGAAAAATCTTTCCTTCATATACATGCACAAAAGGCTTTCAATTTGATTTGTCCAAACATATGATTGAAATAAAGACTCCCTATTCTTTAAATGGCATCCTGTTCTAAATTACTCTTGATGTTTCAATCTTTGCATGATGGTCTTCAATCATGAACTATTCAAATGCCAGTATGGAATGAAGACCAACCCCTTCATGATCATGTTGCCAAAGGAGTGTCTGCTGAGGCATGATTTGAAGATATTTATCCATACTCTGCACGATCACAGAAAAAAGATGGAGGAAATTAAGTTCCTGCCTTGATATGCACAAGTAAATGAAAACTTGCATGTGCTATATTGTACTGTTCCCTCAAAATCAAAGCAGACAAAATGCCGAGAAACTGAGTTCTCCCCATCCCTACTAAAGGACTCTTTTATTAAAAAAGTTCTCAATTGATAAGTATGAATAGACAAAAAATTAGTTACTACAAAGGGCAGTTGAACTGAAAACTAAATATTAAGGACATATTACAAATTAAATTTTACCATCAAACAATGAATTAACAATTCCAAACCATGTATAAAGTTTGAGACTTTCATACTTTCCAATACTTTCTGTCCCATCAAAGTTATTTCAGACTAAATGCTGAGAAACTGAAGAGTTCTCCCCAACTCTTGAAAAACATTTTAGCTTTAATTATTGTGCAACATTTTATTTCAGATTATTTGTGTTATTTACCTATATTAGGTTTCTTTACATCATCTTCTTTGGGTGCTGAGTCATTGTTTCCTGCAGCTAAAAAGCAAAGAAATTTTCACGCATGTATTCAATTCAATAAAATTCATCAAAAAAAGACAACTGAAGTCTGAATCTAAAAGTGTTTACAATAGTCATTAAGAAGTTGCAACTAAATGTATTCACCCAAAAAACTGCTTGAATTCAAACAAAAACTGATTCAGACATTGAAATTTTAGAACAATTCTACCAGGTATACATTGTTCATAATGATAGGTGAACCAGGTAACTAGATCAAAAGGAAATTATATTTAATGCCAAAATGAAATGCTTCATTGCAGGTTCATACATGCTAACCACCAGTGAGGTAATAAATATTATATATAAATATGGCAAGAAAGTGTAACCTGTGTATAAATATACTACATGCCATAATTATGGAATACCATATAGAAAATGTACATTTATATTTGTTACTTACCTGGATCTACAGTAAGTTAAAATTCTTGTCAAAAATTGTCTAAATCCAAGTGGAATAGTATAAGAATACAAACAAATAGCCTCTGAATATCTGAGATTTGACAATGTTACACATTATTCATTTCCAAAGTAAGCTGCATTCAGATTAATTACAATAATCAAAATTTCATTGTTAATTGTTGGACTGTAACAGGAATTATAAAATACAAGTCACCTTTTCAGATAGCTTGATTTGACAGAAACAAATTTCCCAGTCTAAAATTGACACAAACATTTGAAGCTATGCATTGTCAATTTTTCTAACAATACTATGGTCACTGCCTTGATTTTTGTGAAAAATCATCAGAAGTCAAGTTTTTATTGGAGAGTGACTATTTGATTTTCTACAAACAGGGGTGGGGGATCAAAGGCTTGAAACAATTATCATGTTTTGATTCGCAGTATAAGAGAATAACTTATTCCATTCCTTACTTCTCTAGAAATCTAGAAACAAATTTACCTTGTGAAGAAAGATAATAGACACCCTTTCCCAAAACTACATTCTAGCTACATAAATTAAATGAAAAGACCCTTACAGTACACATGCAGTCAGCACTGAATTTGTTGTATATATTCAGCCTAGTGATTGTGCCATTGTTGTTAAGAAATAACTACATGATTTGCATGTCAGTGTAAATTCAGCATTTTCTGTTGTTTTATTAGGTGGGTTGTCATTTGGAATTTAATTATATTTCAGAGGATTAGTTTTCCCTTGTAACAACAGGATAACATGGTGTACAAGAAAAGTTGAACATGGTTTTCCGCTTGTTAAATAAGTGAACAAGATTTCACATATCTTCTTTAAAAAAATTAAAAGTGTAAATTTAATACTATAAAAGGCGAAAAATCTTTCCTTCATATACATGCACAAAAGGCATTCAATTTGATTTGTCCAAACATATGATTGAAATAAAGACTCCCTAATCTTTAAATGACATCCTGTTCTAAATTACTCTTGATGTTTCAATCTTTGCATGATGGTCTTCAATCATGAACTATTCAAATGCCAGTATGGAATGAAGACCAACCCCCTCATGATCATGTTGCCAAAGGAGTGTCTGCTGAGGCATGATTTGAAGATATTTATCCATACTCTGCACGATCACAGAAAAAAGATGGAGGAAATTAAATTCCTGCATCAATATGCACGAGTAAATGAAAACTTGCATGTGCTATATTGTACTGTTCCCTCAAAATCAAAGCAGACAAAATGCCGAGAAACTGATTTCTCCCTATCCCTATTGAAGGACTCTTTTTAAAAGTTCTCAATTGATAAGAATGAATAGACAAAAAATTAGTTACTACAAAGGGCATTTGAACTGAAAACTAAATATTAAGGACATATTACAAATTAAATTTTACCATCAAACAATGAATTAACAATTCCAAACCATGTATAAAGTTTGAGAATTGGATACTTTCCAAAACTTTCTGTCCCATCAAAGTTAATTCAGACTAAATGCTGAGAAACTGAAGAGTTCTCTCCAACTCTTGAAAAACATTTTAGCTTTAATTATTGTGCAATATTTTATTTCAGATTATTTGTTTTATTTACCTATATTAGGTTTCTTTATATCTTCTTCTTTGGGTGCTGAGTCATTGTTTCCTGCAGTTAAAAAGCAAACAAATTTTCACGCATATCTTGAATTCGAAAAAAATTTATAAAAAAAAGACAACTTTAGTCTGATTCTAAAATTATTTCAAATAGTCATTAGGAAGTTGCAACTAAATGTATTCACCCAAAAAACTGCTTGAATTCAAACAAAAACTGAATAAGATATTTAAATTGTAGAACACTTCTACCAGGTATACATTGATCACAATGATAGGTGAACCAGGTAACTAGATCAAAGGGAAATTATATTTAATGTCAAAATGAAATATTTTGCTGCAGGTTCATACTTGCTAATCACCAGTGAAGTAATAAATATTATATAGATTTGGCAAGAAAGCGTAATCTGCAAATAAATATACTATATGCCATAATTATAGAAAACCATTTTGAAAATATAGATTTATATTTATTTCCTACCTGGATCTACAGTAAGTTAAAATTCTTGTCATAAATTGTATAAATCCATGTGGAAAAGTATAAGAATACAGATACAAAAACCTCTGAATATCTGAGATTTGACATTAAAACACATTATTATTCATTTCCACAGTAACCTGCATTCAGATTAATTACATTTATCAAAATTTCATTGTTAATTATTGGGCTTATAAAGAGGGTTTTTAAATACAAATCACCTTTTCAGATAGCTTGATTTGACAGAAACAAATTTCCCTGTCTAAAATTGACACAAGCATTTGAAGCTATGCATTGTCAGTATTTCTAACAATACTATGGTCACTGCCTTGATTTTTGTAGAAAATCATCAGAAGTCAAGTTATTATTGGAGAGTGACTATTTGATTTTCTACAAACAGGAGAGGGGGATTAAGGCTTGAAACAATTTTCATGTTTTAATTTGCAGTAGAGGAAAATAGCTTATTCCATTCCTTACTTCTCTAGAAAGAAATTTATCTTGCGATGAAAGATAACAGATACACCTTCCCAAAGCTACATAAATTAAATGAAAAGACCCATACAGTACACATGCAGTCAGTACTGAATTTATTGTGTATATTCAGCCTAGTGATTGTTGTGCCATTGTTGTTAAGGAATAATTACATGATTTGCATGTCAGTGTAAATTCAGCATTTTCTGTTGTTTCATTAGGTGGGTTGTCTTTTGGAATTTAATTATATTTCAGAGGATTAGTTTTCCTTTGTAACACAGGATAACATTGTGTTCAAGAAAAGTTGAACATGGTTTTCCACTTGTCAAATAAGTGAACAAGATTTCACATATCTTCTTTAAAAAAAGTAAAAGTGTAAATTTAATACTATAAAAGGCGAAAAATCTTTCCTTCATATACATGCATAAAAGGCTTTCAATTTGATTTGTCCAAACATATGATTGAAATAAAGACTCCCTATTCTTTAAATGGCATCCTAGACTAAATTACTCTTGATGTTTTAATCTTTGCATGATGGTCTTCATTCATGAACTATTCAAAGGTTAGTATGGAATGAAGACCAACCCCTTCATGATCATGTTGCCAAAGGAGTGTCTGCTGAAGCATGATTTGAAGATATTTATCCATACTCTGTACAATTACAGAAAAAAGATGGAGGAAATTAAGTTCCTGCATCGATATGCACGAGTAAATGAAAACTTGCATGTGCTATATTGTACTGTTCCCTCAAAATCAAAGCAGACAAAATGCCGAGAAACTGAGTTCTCCCCATCCCTACTGAAGGACTCTTTTATTAAAAAAGTTCTCAATTGATAAGAATGAATAGACAAAGGGCAGTTGAACTGAAAACTAAATATTAAGGACATATTACAAATTAAATTTTACCATCAAACAATGAATTAACAATCTCAAACCATGTATAAAGTTTGTGACTTTGATACTTTCCAACACTTTCTGTCCCATCAAAGTTAATTCAGACTAAATGCTGAGAAACTGAAGAGTTCTCCCCAACTCTTGAAAAACATTTTAGCTTTAATTATTGTGCAATATTTTATTTCAGATTATTTGTGTTATTTACCTATATTAGGTTTCTTTACCTCATCTTCTTTGGGTGCTGAGTCATTGTTTCCTGCAGTTAAAAAGCAAAGAAATTTTCATGCATATATTCAATTCAATAAAATTTATCCAAAAAAAAAGACAACTTAAGTCTGAATCTAAAATTGTTTAAAATAGTCATTAAGAAGTTGCAACTAAATGAATTCACCCAAAAAACTGCTTGAATTCAAACAAAAGCTGATTCAGACATTTAAATTGTAGAACAATTCTACCAGGTATACATTGATCATAATGATAGGTGAACCAGGTAACTAGATCAAAGGGAAATTATATTTAATGCCAAAATGAAATGCTTTGCTGCAGGTTCATACATGTTAACCACCAGTGAGGTAATAAATATTATATATAGATTTGGCAAGAAAGTGTAACCTGTGTATAAATATACTACATGCCATAATTATAGAAAACCATATAGGAAATGTAGATTGATATATGTTACTTACTTGGATCTACAGTTAGTTAAATTTCTTGTCACAAATTATCTAAATCCATGTGGAATAGTATAAGAATACAGACAAAAGCCTCTGAATATCTGAGATTTGACAATGTTACACATTATTATTCATTTCCAAAGTAAGCTGCATTTAGATTAATTACAATTATAAAAATTTCCTTGTTAATTGTTGGGATGTAATGAAGGTTATAAAATACATATCACCTTTTCAGATAGCTTGATTTTACAGAAACAAATTTCCCAGTCTAAAATTGACACAAACATGTGAAGCTATGCATTGTCAATATTTCTAACAATAGTATGGTCACTGCCTTGAATTTTGTGGAAAATCAATAAAAGTCAAGTTTTTATTTGAGAGTGACTATTTGATTTTCTACAAACAGGGGTGGGGGACTAAAGGCTTGAAACAATTTTCATGTTTTGATTCACAGTATAAGAAAATATCTTATTCCATTCCTTACTTCTCTAGAAACAAATTTATCTTGTGATGAATGATAAAAGATACCCCTTCCTGAAACTACATTCTAGCTACATAAATTAAATGAAAAGACAATTACAGTACACATGCAGTCAGCACTGAATTTGTTGATATATTCAGCCTAGTGATTGTGCCATTGTTGTTAAGGAATAATTACATGATTTGCATGTCAGTGTAAATTCAGCATTTTCTGTTGTTTAATTAAGTGGGTTGTCATTTGGAATTTAATTATCCATAATTCAGAGGATCAGTTTTCCTTTGTAACAACAGGATAACATTATGGTGTTCAATAAAAGTTGAACACGGTATGCCTCTTGTCAAGTAAGTGCACAAGATTTCACATATCTTCTTTAAAAAACATACAAGTGTAAATTTATTACTATAAAGGGCAAACAATCTTTCCTAAATATACATAAAAGGCTTTTAAGTTGGTTTGTCCAAACATATGATTGAAATAAAGGCTTCCTATTCTTTAAATGGCATCCTATTTTAAATTACTCTTGAAGTCTCAGTCTTTGCATGATGGTCTTCATTCATGAAGTATTCATATGTCAGTCTGGAATGAAGACCAATCCCTTCATGATGGAGTTGCCAAAGGAGTGTCTGCTGAGGCATGATTTGAAGATACTCTGCAGTGCACAATCAGAGAACAAACATGGAGGAAATTAAGTTCCTGCATCGATAAGCGCAAGTAAATGAAAACTTGCATGTGCTATATTGTACTGTTTCCTCAAAATCAAAGCAGACAAAATGCCGAGAAACTGAGTTCTCCCCATCCCTATTGAAGGACTCTTTTTAAAAGTTCTCAATTGACAAGAATGAATAGACAAAAAAAATTACTACAAAGGGCAGTTGAATTGAAAAAAAATATTAGGGACATATTACAAATGAAACTTTTACCATCGAACAATGAACTAACAATTCCAAACCATGTATAAACTTTGAGACTTGGATTCTTTCCAATATTTTCTGTCCCATCAAGGTTAATTCAGACTAAATGCTGAGAAACTGAAGAGTTCTCCCCAACTCTTGAATAACTCCATTTTAGGTGCAGTTATTGTGCAATATTTTATTTCAGTTTGTGTTATTTACCTATAAAAAGTTTCTTTACATCTTCTTTGGGGGCTGAGTTATCATTTCCTGCAGCTAAATAGCAAAGAAATTTTCATGTATATGTTCAATTCAATAACATTTATCATTAAAGACAACTGACATCTAAATCTAAAATTGTTTAAAATAGTCATTATGAAGTTGCAGCTAAATGTACTCACCCAAAACTGCTTGAATTCAAACAAAAACTGAATAACATATTTATATGCATATTCTAAGTTTACAGGCTGTAAAACAGGATAAAACCTGCAAATCACAAAACTCTAAATTTAATTTCTTCTTAATGAGACCTTGACTAAATTCATTTAAAAATCAATTACATTAGACTGTCTACAATCCATTATGGTTTACAGTCAAAGCTGATAAGCAGCAGTAACTGCAAACCAGTTAACATCAGACAATTTAATTCAAACATTTTTCAATGCTTTATAGAAAAATTTAATTTTCACAAATAGTCATTCTACAATGCCATTGCAAAATGCTATTTTTAAATAAAGTAAAAGTGTAAGCTTATTGCAAAAGTCAATTAACCTTTCCTAAATATATAAGTACAGGGTGACATCGCTATAACACAGTAGTTGGAAGGCAGAGAACCTGACCATGTTACAAATCAAAAAATGCTATAATCAACCAGTGTTATATCTGAATTCATGTTATAATGGAGCGTGCTATAATGGGGTCACACTGTACTGACTATACAAGTATTTGAAATTGTTTTTTATTGTCAAAAAAAACCATGATTGAAATAATTATGACTGATTCTATAAATGGTACCAGATTGTAAATCACTCTTGTCATCTCAACCTTAGAATTGCAGTTTTCATTCATTGTTCAAATGTTAATCTGTAATGATGACCACTCGTCTATGGTGGAGCTACAAAGTAAAATGGTAACATGGGCTCCAGAAATTTCAAATAATTGTATTTCTCTTGTACATGAAAAAATTTTCTTGTATATGAAAAAAAAAAATTCTTAAAAGTTTAAGAAAAAAAAAAAGTTTCTTATAAGGGGTCAGGCTACCAGGTGAAGTGAGCTAAAAAGTCGCCTGAGAACTGTAAACTTCGCCTTATTCTGTTAGAAAAGCGAAAATGACTTAGATTATGTCTTTTGAGATGCCCCCTTGCAGTAGCCAGTAAGTTCTGGCACTGTTGTAATCCAAGGTGAAATGCTTCAATTTATAAATAGTAATTTGTTTTTAAAAAATGTGATCAGTGAAGAGTGTTTTCTAACGTACTGCCTTTATAAATGGAGATTTTAACGGCCATATTTGCATATTTTCTGGATAAAATCAGTTTAAAACAGTAAATGAATTTGCGATGGCAGACATCACTATGTTTATGATATACCACATTCATCTGTATTCATAAATAATTGGGCAAATGGATTCAGCAAAATGTATAATATAATGAAAACAAAAATTAAATAATATTTCATAGAAGATTTAGCCTAAATATTTAATAATGTAGGTCAAAAACACCTGACAATCTCTTCTGGCATTCAAAACAATGCTGCAAGTTCAAGGTTATTTCCTGAATATTAATATAATTTTCACGAAATTACAAAAGATATATATAGTAGCATACTATTTAACCAATTTATATCGTTAATGCCAGTAGGTAGACAAATAATTCAACCATAAATATGCAGTCATTTTAATGAATTGGTTGTAACAAAGCAAGAAAGTGAACAGTTATATTTACAGAAAAACCATCTTTCTAAAAATAGATGCACTTGCTTGGTGCAATACATGTTCTTGGATGCTTCGGTTCTTGGGGAAAAAAGGGTCCAGTTTAGTTATGTATTTATCTTAGTGCTTCTGTGTGTTGTCTATGAATAGTTACAGTAATGTTTTATTGGGAACAAGGAAATCTGGATGAAAAGTATGTTTTGAAGTCGCTTGTGCATCTATTCCTATGTAGATGAATTAGGGATTGTTTCAAAGATTGCTAGAAATCTTTATTTACTGCAATTTTACACAAAACTTGTATAAAATAAAATAAGTGGTAGTTTCTTAAGCATTTTTACCAACTTGAAATTACTAGCTTCCACTTCTCCCTGTTTAGCTCCAACTTCTCCCTGTTCTGAAAAAAAGGAGAAGTCGCTTCTCCCTACAATTTAACCCTTTAACTACTACAGCTGTTCTGCTGTTTCACTACTGCTGAGTGATAGTGTATCTGTTACTGAGACTACTGATACTGTTTGCTAGGCTGAATACTAGAGCATTGTCATAGCTGACTATGGAAACTGACAATAAAAACATGGTTACATTTATATTCATTATTTCATTAGAGTTTTTTGCTGGATTTCAGTGAAATAAAAAGCAGCTTACCTTGTATAGTGTCTACTATTAATATATTTCCATTTTATTTACTCCTACAACAATCAGACAAGAAATCTCCGTCGCGTAAACTGTTTTGAATCGCACAAAATAAATCATTGTCATTTGATTCAAAATCACATACATCTAGTATTGAAACGGGACTAACACCATTATCTGATCCATTTACTAAGAATGATCCATTAAAATCTTCGATATTGCTTGCACTGAACCCTTTAAAGTCACAAATATCTGACTAGGAATCCATTTTTGTTTATCTCAACTACACGTGTTTTGTACACTGCTGGAAATTTCCTTCCCGCGTGTCTAAATTTAACCTCTCAGCTTTCCAACAGGTATCAAAATGTTCAGTAACCAGTCTTCTAATTGGTTATGATAATGAAAAATAAGTAAATATCTGTACTTTCAACCAATCAACGTTTACTTAACATAGCAGTTACGTCCGCATAGATGCGACACTGGGGTTTTGAGTACAGCAGAACTACACGCTCATAAGCGACACTGGTGTTTTAAACAAGGCTTATCGACACTGCATATATGCGTCAGTGGGGTTCAGGAGCTATTTACAGGCGACACTCAGATGGGGTAGTCGTAGTTAAAGGGTTAAGTCTAGCTTCACCCCTGCTTATCATTTTGGAGAGCAAAAATACTGACAAATCACCACCATGCTTAAGCATGAATAATGCAAGATGACCTTAGCACAGCTCCTGAAATCATATATATTTTTCTTGTACAATAGTTTTTCTTCTTGAAAGTATGAAAAATATGTGCAAAAAAGTTTATTCAGGGATCGTGCAGGGATTTGCCATTTTTGTTCCTTACTGCTGGCAAAATATACCATCTGTTTTTTTAATGGTAACATTGTTGGCTGTTTAAACTTGTATATACAACCATCGATTTAGAGTGGAGAAATCCAGAGGCCCCATGAACTGAACCTGCAGGCTTGATATTACTTCATTCTGTAAGTTCTCCATGGCAGAAAAAGAGATAGATTAAAGACAAAAGATAAACTATGATTACTAAAAAAGGCATGTGGAATTGAAGATTAAATACTATGATCTTTTCAAATCCAACTATCATAATCTTCAACAAATTAAGAATATCAAACCATGTATAAAACTTAGGACTGAGACACTTTCAGATACTTATTGTTCTCAAGACAATAACAGACAAAATGCTGAGAAAAAAAAAAAATCTCTGCTTCTCTGGAACAACTTCATTTCAGGTTGCTAATATTTTACAATATTTTATTTCAGTTTATGTATATTATTTACCTGAATTAGATGACTTTACATCAGGTTCTTCAGATACTGTTGGTTCTACTGCAACTAAAAAAAATTAAGAATTATTCATGTACATGCTCAATTCAAAATTAATTTATCAGCTAAAATAAGAGTCAATCTAAAAATATAATAAAATAGTCATTAAGCTGCCACTAAAAAGTGCTTAGTGAATGAATTCTAACAAAATGTGGATAATCGAGTTAACACAAGGTAAGGCACATACCATCAAATCATTTACATACATATACTAAGTCAATAGGCTGTGCAATATAGTCAGATCTGTAAATCATAATATTCTAACATTTATTTCTTATTAATGAAACTTTCGCTAAAACTTCAGGAAAAATGAATTACATTATAGTGTCTACAATCCATTATGAAATAGTCAAGGCTGATAAGAAACAGCAATATCAAACCATCTATCTCATCCTTGCTATTTCAATGCATATTTAGTAAATTTGAATTTTAAAAACATTCTACAATGCTACATTGCAAAGATACTCATTCAAAGAATATGCAATGCTTCAAAAGTAACTGGACTGAAAATATTTTCCTAACTTTGGAATGCTTTTTTCCCCATGATTAGACAAAATCCTGCAAAAACTGTCTTACTTTCATTCAGTAATTAAAAATTATTGCAAATCTGAAACAATCCTTAAGCCAAAGAATCTGATGTACCTCTCCAAGCGAGGAATGACACTAAATGGATTGCAAAATGTGTAAAATTATCAAATATATTTTATCACTGATGTTGTTGATGTTGTGGGGCTTAATGCCATTTTTCAGTACACAATAGGCTATATATGGCGGCCAGTATTAATGGTGGAGTAAGTAACCAGGAAATCCGCAGAAAGAACCACCGACTCACGAGAAGCTACTGGCAAGCTTTCTCACATATCTACTTTTGATTTATCTTAGACTTGAAACCACGCAGACTGAGGTGAGATGGCAGTGATCAATAACGAAGAGCGATTTTAAACCACTAGGCCACTTGGAGCCCAAATTTTATCACTGGATTGCATCAGCAACAAAAATATATTTCAGAGAAACATTCTATAAATTGCATTGGATTATGATAAAGGGTTGTAGAGAAGCTATAACATTAACTAGAAACATTCCAGATTTGGATGTAATCAACAAATGGGCACAGATATCAATCAGGATTAACTGCATTCCATAGTAATCACATGCAACTTTTATTTAATGACCATCCTTCCAAATGAATGAAATGAGAATACATATAGATCAAACTGAGACCATATTCATATAGTAAGATACATCTATAATAAGAAAATATGATATCCACTATCAATGATACATGAATTACAGAGAAAGCAAAGCATGACAAATGTGTAATTGAAGTTTTGTGACAAACCATCAATTGGTCAAGTTAGTTTATGTTGGTTTTCACAAAACATATATTATAATTTTACTGAAACCATGACTGCTTATCAAACAGAAAAGTAGGGGAATAAGTACCTGTCACTAATTTCCATAAAACAGCAGCCAACACTGCACACTGAGGATGGGATGACAATCCCTTTGAAATTGTTTGTCTCCCCACTTTTTTTTTGGGGGGGAAGAGGGACATGTTATTCCTTATAAAGTGAGTGTTGATATTAGTTGCACTGGGGATATCACCAAGACTGGTGGAAGATTAAAGCAAGTCACATATGGCTCCAGATTTTAAAAAGTTTTAATATACTCCAGGGCTCGAAATTAGCGGTAGTCTTCTAGCGCGAGGCTAGTAGATTTTCTGTTGGACTAGTAACTTTCATAATGTTAATAGTCCGATGGGCTAGTAAGTTTTGGTTATCAAAAGTCAATGTTTGTTACGCCATTCCCTAATAAATACTTGACTTCAGCAGATGTCCCGTAGAATCAAAGTAGTAACCATTGTCAACACAGTCATAAAATATTAGCATGAGAAGATGAAGTCAATATCTGCCTTGGAAAGGTGTGTTTCTATAACAAAAAGTCATCTGATTTGTGCATTCGCTTAACAGCGCTAATTATGGTATCATCATTAACAACAGAAGTTAGGTAATTGATCCTGATTAATCTGATTATGATTAAATTAAAAATGATGTGGTAGCTTTATTCACTTAGCCACAGTAATAAACTACAAAAAGGTATACCACATAAAAGAACACTGCAAAATCTATTCAAAGAAATTAAAGTTTGCAGGTTTGCTTGATTATGGGTTTTTTTTCAGGGGTGGGGGGTGGGATTTGCTTGCTAGCCAAACACTCCAACAGTCACAAATGGAAAACTATATATTTTACACTTGCGTCAAAATAATTATAAAAATCAGATGACTTTATTACAATGACTATTGACACATCTTTTCCATAGAACTACTTTTTATGTGATGACAAGAATTGATTTTATATTTTTTCCCTTACAAGAATGGACAAATAATTTAATAGACATGGAGATATCAAGCAGAATGCTGTACATTTTAAAATCTCTGAGTATGGGCATCTAAGATTTGAAAATGTTCCACCTTATTATTAATTTCAACAATATACTGCTGTCCGAATAATCAGGAACAATTACCAAACATTAGCTATTAATAAGACCATAACTGGAACTGTTATATAGAACGCATCAAATTAGATGGGTTCGTTTGATGGGAACTTACTTATTCTAAGTTGAAACTAACATCATCTTCTGATGCTATTATTTTGTAACAGTGTTCACAATATCCACTGCTTTGATCATGCAGAACAAGCGCTGAAGTCCTCATCAGAGATTGGTCATTTAATGGGTGGAAAGGAGGGCAAAATCATGTGTTTTGAAATGGTGTTTCTTGCTCTGATTTTCTTTTATAAAGGACACTGATGTTCATGTTCTTACTTTAAATAATTCGCATCAGCTATACTGTAATATCTTGCATTTCCAAAGAAGACACAATTCGCTCCTTATATGACAGACAAAATTTGGCTACCAGAAAAAAAGCAAAAGTTGAACGACAATGACATTATAAAGAGAGGAATGCTTCTTATGATAGGTAAAAGTGTAATCGAACATTTCAGACAACATGGACAAAATAAAGGGAATGGTTGAATTATGATGAAGAAAAGAATGTTATGCGGTATAACTGGTGTGCAAAATTAGCAAAAAACAAACAGAGAAAAGATTCTGTTTTGTTGCAGGTTGTTCAAACTTTAAAACTGAATCAGTAAACGCACATGAAAGCTTGGGCAACACAAAAATAACAGAGAAAAGCATCTATGCAGATACCATCAGAGAAATTGACCGCCAGCAAAATATTGGGAAGATTTAACAAAATGTGTTAAACCATAGGTGCTTGACGCAAGCTTGATGCTGAGAAAAAAAAACAAATAATCTGAAGGTAAGCAATCAAAAAGAGTGACAAAAATATATCAGATTACCCTCATAACCAATTCTGACATAGAACAATGTCTATCATACTATATAAGAGACAAGGTCATTAACTTCCAAATACTTCATTTTACCCATGACTCTTAATTTCCTTCTGCTATTTCAGTCGTTGAAAGCATATGGCCCTAATCTATGGCTTATTTTACTCCTGAGCTATTTTTCTATTCATCAAGCTATAATGGACTTTCTTGTGTTGCACCAAACTGACGTCACATGTTCCGAAACGTGCGAATTTTGCCTACTGGGACACTGTTACTCTCAGGTGACAACCGGTGAAAGTAGTGGCTATGGTAAAGAACCAAAGACCCTTCTATGATTTTGCAATGATGTGTTAGCTGGATGAGATGAAGGAGTTGATGTTACATTTACTCACTATATCACTGGAAGTGAAAGGCAGAAACCTGTTTTGGTGGATCATTTCCGGTCAGTCATTGTCGGTGCAAGTGTGGATGCTGATGTAGTGGATTTGGAATGGGACATATTAAAGAGTTTAGTCTACAGCAAATAGGTGTATATTCAAATACTTATAAAAAAAAAAAATAAAAAAACACAATTGACTCCAGATTTGTTAGAATTCTTTATTTAGCATAGTATCTTGATTTTAAACGGTAACCATGTAAGAAAAGCTTTCAAGAAAAAGGATCCAGGTGTCCTTTCTCATCCTCCACCTGCACTCTGGGTCCATATGGGGTTTGTTTAAGTATTTTTTTAACATTTTTTTTAAGTATTGACATTACATTTTTTTGATGTACATTTATTCAGATTATAATTTTCTTAATGTGTTATGTTATCTTGCAAAGACATTTATGCTTTGACTTAGTCCAAAGTTTTATAATGAT
The DNA here is from genome assembly GCA_016746295.1 of Potamilus streckersoni. Lineage (NCBI taxonomy): Eukaryota > Metazoa > Mollusca > Bivalvia > Unionida > Unionidae > Potamilus > Potamilus streckersoni. The sequence goes on from JAEAOA010001196.1 coordinate 922,077, forward strand.
GTGCTGCTGACTGAAAGAATATTATGGCATTGATTGACCTTATCCTAACAATCCCAGCCTACTCTTCTGATGCTGACAAGGGTTTCTCAGAGATACAAATGGTAGGAGTGAATGGAGATAATGTTTGTGACCTTGGGTTCTGTCGGATCTACTCTTTATAATGTTCCATACAAATAATATTCCAACAAATGATCCATCATCAGCAGTACATTTGTGGAATGTTTCAGGGAGATAGGGTAAGGAGACCTGAACAAACCCCATATAAACCCAGAGTGCAGGTGGAGGATGAGAAAGGACACCTGGATCCTTTTCTGGAATTGGATTCAGATATTCTTGAGAAACAAGAAATGTGAATTGACTGACTGATGATTTGAAGCAGAATTTGATTTATAATTCTGTAATTTTGTGTTTCATATGAAATTGCTATTTATGAATAATATTGTTGCTAATCTCAATACAAGTGTGTGACACGACTAGTAAAGATTTGATAGGACTAGTAAATTTCTCAGCATACTAGTCCTTCTGGCTACAAAGAAATTTGTGTTAAAATCGAGTCCTGTACTCCTGTCCCTTATTTCATTTTATTTTGCTTGACCTTTCACTGGCTGTTTACTGTCATTATTAAAAATGTATAATAAGTTTTCTTTTTCATAATTTCATAAGAAATTTAGGTCACAGCCATGTCAATTTATATCCAAACTTTCCTAAAGACCATTACACTTGACAGACCAAGGTAAAAGCTATAGCAGTGATCTCATGCTAGCATGATTACATCATTTCAAGCTGCACAGTAAGTGCTGATTTTATATATAACAAAATGACTACATCATGGTCACACCATGTGCAGAGTTACCTTTTGAAGTTAAGATTGGCAACTGTACTGGTGTTGAATTTTTGACTGTTACATCCTTCTTTACTCCCTTCTGCTTTAAATCTGCAAAAATAAATCAGTGAAAAGAAAACCACCCTCCATTTACTCATATAACTGAGAATTGAGAAACATTCATCAAGAAAACTGCATTAATGGAACAATGTCTGACCTAATATGCAAATACTGAACACAAAGTAGCTGCATATGAAATAACCTTTAGGAGTTCATTCTGATTAGAATAGAAGGCAACAACAAGAGCCTCTTGAAAGGACTGACACTCTACTGTCTGACATGAATTCAAAGGAATATAAGGCAATACCATTTCTTCTTGTTTAATGCAAAGTGCTGAAACCATCTCTGACAAACTTGAACATTAAGATTTCAAATCAGCTACAGTCACAGCTCTATTGTATGTAAGAATGGGACCATTTTCATTTAGGACAAATTAGAGACTATTCGAAGATAGGTTGTGAAAAGCCTGAAATAATATGACCATTCATTCAATAGAACTTGTAAAAACATTTTCAATGTTTATTGTGCCAGCCATATTTAAGGTCATATCAGCATCATTTTCATTTAAAATCAACTATGTATCATAATGAGCCTTTTGGTGAAAACTTCATGTTAATAATTATCATTTGGGATAAGCATCAATAGCTTCAAAACACCTGTCATAGGGTTCTCAACAGATTTCAAAATCTCAAGACAGATTTGTTTTCAAGTCTTGATCTCACAGCTGGGGTTGCTCATTATTCATAAAGTGAACTTATCCATCTCAGAACTGTTATTAACTTTCTCTTACTTGAAGTCTGTGGGTTGGCATGATTATCACTGGCAGATCATTTATGAGCTGGTCAGAAAAGAAAATATAGTTTTCAGAGCCAATGTGATTTATGATTATAAGACAGTGTATTGCAAGTCAATGGAAAAAGGAGAGATAACAGTATATCATAGTTCACAGCAAAGAATTTTTTTAAAGCCCCAAACATTTTTATTTCTTTCACTGACTGGTGAAGTTTCACACTCAACAGGCTTTTACTAATTTTCTAACCATGTTTCCCCTTGAATAACTATTTTCCAAAGAATGATGATTTTCTTGGAATGCCACAATGACAAAACAACTGCACTAAGCCTGCAAGAAGTTTAAGCTTAAGTTTTCTTGTAGCTGGGTTTGTAAAGTTTTTTTGCTCATTACTTCTCTAATTTAAGTTCATTTTCAGGAAAAAGTTTTTGAGTTACATCCATCAGTTTCATATTTATTAATCAAGTGGGTCTGTTTTAAATAGGGGTTTAAGCATTAGAATAAAGTTTATACTAGGATTGCCTTAGAATATTTGATCCTGCAATGCAAACTGCTCCAGTGGCCAAGTGGTTAAAGCGTCCGCCTCATATGCAGGAGGTCGTGGGTTCAATTCCCAGTTGAGTCATACCAAAGACTTTCAAAAATTGGTAATGACAGCTGCCTCGCTTGGCGCTCAGCATTAAGAGGTTAGTGTTAGAACTGGTCAGCCAGTTGTCAGGATAATGTGACTGGGTGGGACATCATGCTACATGTCTATGGCATGATGCCTCCGTGCTAGACATCCCTATAAACTGCCACACAGCAGACATCATAGTGACATGACTGAAAAATTTTTAAAGTTACATTAAAAACCATAATCACATCCTGCAGAGTAAGAGGTCTATCCTGATATTTATGTTGTTTGGGTCTATCAAATAACATAAATATCAGGGTAGATGTCTTAAATTATAGGGCTAAGGAGGAATGTACTTTATAATCTAGTTTTTATAGCTACGATGTCATAGACTCAACATGTTTTGTTGTGGTTGAGGCTAAGAACTGATCCCATATCATGTAATGGAGCAATAAAATATCCTCACTAAAGTCAGAAACACAAATAGTTTAGAAATCTACTAAATAATTATAATCATTTTTTCAAAGAAGTTTGACTTATTTTGAATATTATTAGGCCCTTACATGGTAAAATAAATTGACATAGTTATGCTAACCTCACCTTTTCCACCATGACAGATAACGTGAGACTGTCACCATTAGCTCTTTTCTACATAAGGCTTGCCAGACTATATATGGATATTCTACGCTATGGTATTAAATGTTGAATAACATAATGCAAGAAGATGAATAGATACCTGCGACTGCATGATTCACCCAAAACCTGCCCCAAAGTACCACAAGCATTATGTAAATCAAATGAAACATATGAAACCACAAGAAAACAGTGGATGACAACAATAACGTAGATGACAACAATAACATATTAAATATTTTTTACATATATTTGTTATTGTATTATCATTGTTAAGAATTTGAGGTCGCAAATTCCTATAGCAGTATATTATATTACTTCTTGGCGTTTAAATAAAAAAAAATTAAATCATGTAAAGGTACTGATTTTTTATTTCTATAATGAAGTGAAAATTACTGCTGATCCATTTTTTTCTTTATGCTTCCTGTAACTGCATTTTAGAATTTCATCATCATTGCTTGAAATTTAACGATAATGATACTTTGTATCTGATTCTCTGCCACTGGAAAAGTTATTTCATTAAAATTTAGCTCACCTTTCTACAGCAAATATTTTTCAACTCGATCACACTTACAACTTTCAGGATGTCTAGCAGATAAAATTGCTTAATGATAACATTAGTTGTCATTTTTTGACATTTATGCAGCATTTTTTGTTTTTAATTTTTGAGGGAGATCAACATAACAACTACCGCGGAATATGTTATATTTCCTTGTGTGAAATAAACCTTTCTTTATCATTTCAAATTTCCAACCTGATCCGATGAAGCAAATTCTTCCAATTTTTTTATATATTTCCTGATGTAATTTGGAGTTAAGATTTGCAAAAATTGCAAAAATGTTTTGATTATGTAATTTATAACTGTTATCATAACCAGAAAATGCAGTAGCAGTTTTTTTTCTGCTTTAATAAGGCTCTTCTTGGCAATATCTCATAATTTTAACATTATATTTATGTAATATTTTATATATTTAACTGGCTTATTTAAATTGTTCAATCAGAGATATAAAATGCTATATAAAATAATGACATAAATTTTTAAATAAATCCAAATAATTTCTTTATCATCGATTTCAGTAATCATACCAACCGGTGTAGCAGATAACTTAAAATTCCTAAAATTGTACTGTGATAGAATTTGCAAAGAATTTTAAATAAAAACATATAAAAGACTGGAAAAATGGAAATGCAGACCTTCATGGACATTAAATAAGTGTACTTATAGTTCAATTTGCGCAGCTCAATGCTCACTATTATCGCCATTTCTTTTTGCAATGTTCATTTAGCCTTTGCACGATTTATTTGTCCAGGTTTGCATCCCGCATCTATTTTTTGCCGGATGTATTGGAATTTTCCATTTGATGAATGTATGTACCTCAATGTATTGGAATTGAGTTCCTTATTTAAAAATTTTGTAAAGATTCTTGTCTTTTCTGATGATGTTTTTGTGTGCAAAATGGTTTCATCAATTACATATAAAGAGAAAGGGCCAAATAATTTATAATTACCAGAGCCATATACTATGCGACGCAAATCTATAAACTGAATTTGAGTTACGCTATAAAACCTGTTAATTAATTTGGGTATCTTGTGTTGTTTCCAATCGGCAACCTGCTTAAGTTTATCATTTATAGATTCCGAATTCTATGTTGGTCCAAAGGCTGGTGATAGTTTTGTAGCATGTACTAGAATAGTTTGCATATATACATACCAAGTAAATTAATTACAAAATAATGTCACTCTTCTCATGCATTGTAGAACACCCTACTGTTTATCTACTCACTAATTTGATTTGGACCGCCATCTGCAAGTTTCATTGACCATCGCTTTGTGACAGCATGTACTCAAATAGATTCGTACCAAAAATCTTGTATTTTGATAACAATTGTTTGTTACCAATAATTTTGTATTTTGATGACAATTTTTTGCCTTACATTTATATGTATGTATTTATAGATCTTGGCATCTGCCTCTCACAAATGTTAACATGCTCAGAAAACTGATTTAGCATCCCCATTACATTTTAAGCGACCACAATATTATTCTTAAATGCAATGACATGAAGTATAAAGAAAATAATCTGAAATAAAGAATTATTTACATGATTTTAATTTTTATACATTTAAAACGTCAAGAAGAAATATAATATACTGCTATAGGCATATAGCGACAACAACTTGTTAACAGACAATAACAAATACACGTAAAATTATTTATAATTTCATGCATATATTATTGTTGTCATCCTCATTAATATGTATGGCAATCTGATGTTTAATTTGATTTATATAATGTTTGTGGCAGTTTGGGGCAGGTTTTGGGTGGATTTGGGCAGGTTTTGGGTGGTTTGGGGTGAATCGTGCAGCCTGATACCTGCAAAAATTGCAGAATACAGTTTTTGTTGAGAAAATAATTGCTTCTTGGTGTAGGATCTGTTTACATTTCCAAATAAGGCATTAACGTCCTTATATGGCACACAAACAAGGCTGAGAACGAAGTTAGCATTATTTGAACTAATATGGCGGATGATCAAAATGAAAATATCGGATAAGAAAGGTAAATGAGATTTTACCACTATTTCTACAATGATTTGCGATAATTCCAGTATTAAATTAGGAGGACTACTCAATTTATTTCATTATATATCAAAGAACATGTTTAAAATTGCTTATATTAGGCTACAAAAAGAGCCGGGTGTGAATCACACCCAGCTACTCCAGTGACTCACATACACTCGTGTTAGTACCCTGTCCACTAGGTATGACTAAGGGTACTAATATTAGTACTATGGTTTTTAATGACAATATTAAGTGCCAAACAGTCATGGACTGTTTTAACAATGAAATATTTGACTGACACTTTACACCTTAATGATCTCCAATGAACACATAAAAAGTATTAAACGATCATATTTACCGGCAATTAAATTTCTTAGCTGAAACGATGTCAAAAGAACTGCCACCGTTCCGGGGTCCACGGTACACAAAGTCGTACATGAAGTGTTGCTGATGTCAACCACACTTAAAATATATTTGAAATTTATATCTGCACAATGTATCACACAGTTTTCTTTGGAAACATTCTGAGTTTCTGGCATGGAAAAGGGTGTGTCTGATCTGTAGAACAGACAGATTTCATCGAATAACTGCATTATTTCATCGCAAACATTTGCTCTGTACTTGCTTTGAAAATGATCCAAGTCAGAGCTGCAATACTGTGCTTCATTGGAATATTTTAACGACAATTGCATAATGCACCTATCAGAAGCACCTATTCCTACCAGGTGGGTCCAAGCCAACAAAATAAATGAAAACAGCATTATGAATGTCATTATGTCTCTTGGATTAAATACAGGAAACGAAAACACGCACGACGTAGTTTCAATCGGAACATGCTATGGAAACGGCCGAAGAATCCCGATTGGACGCTTGCAGCAGTCTGGTTCCCTCTCTCTCTCTCTCTCTCTCTCTCTTTTAAGAGGAAGACATTCGACTCCGAACACATTTCAACCCGAAGAAAATTCCCAAGACATTTCGACCCAATACATTTCTATGGAGCCATAATTATATAATTGTATTTTCTAATCTTCTCATTTGGTCTGATCTTGTAAATGGCTGCTTGCAAATGCTACTTTCGTAATTTTTTTATGTACATTCTATTTTACATTTATTCAAATTATACGTTACAATTTGCAAGAGATACTTTTCTTCTGCATTACTGCCAGTGACTGCTTGTAAGTGCTAGATTCATAATTCTAGTCATGAATTTTCTATTCTTCATTGATGCAAACTGTAAATGGCTGCTTTCAAGTACTTAGATCTACATTCCTTCTGCGTCATGGTATCTTGCTGTTTGCCAACCACTGAATTGATTCTGTAGTTTGCCTTATTACAAACGCTATGGCGGTTATTACAAGTTTTGTATATTCTATTTATAAACTTGACATATTATGATTACATCATTCCACATCATTCCAATTGCTGTTTTGATACAGATTTGGCCTTGCAACAATGCAAATACTAAGTTTTATCAGTATCGTCTTTGTTGTCCAACTCGTGTCGCCATCTGTTGTCATAATGGCGTACCTGGGATTAGCATATTCTTATGACAACAGATGGCGCATCAAATTTCCAACGTTTTTCCTTCACCAGAAATAGTTAATGCTCCCACGGAGATTTACGGCATTCATTTTGCATCGATAAGGTGGATCTCTACAGTTTCGTATTTAGCATAGGTTTGGAATTTTAAAGAAAAAGAATTACCCCGGATTACCTTACTTGTTATACTGGCTATTTAAAAAGACTTTGTATATCTTAGGTATTGTTCAAAGAACCTTTCATTCCCTTTATTTTGGTTTATGATTGATGGGTGTAATATGGGTTAGAGAGTATACAGGCCTTACTCCAGATATGCATCTTTCAAAAATGCGCTAGCTCAACTTTCAGCCAAATTACATGAAAGTAGTATATAGGTATGCAATCATTCTCTCTACTGTGCATGTTTAAAATGCAAACAACTTTACCTTACATACATCACTCTCTCAAAAGCAAATAATAACTGATAACTAACATCGAAATTTTAATCGTTCTCTAAAAACATATGCTTTCTAAAAGATCTAAGTGATTTATTGCACGTCACAGACGTTCAACCTTTCCAGAAATATTTTAACCGGATTATATAAACGTGGGGCTATATTCAACGTGCTTGAAGTGAGAACAATCGCCGCCAACCAGTGTCAAGCGATTATGCAATTCGCCAGAAAACGCAGTTTACGGGTCCAACCTTGTAACTTGCATCCATGTGTTATACATTGGTCGGAGATCAAAAGGAAGCCCGCAGGATAAATGAGGCGTGTTCTACCCGTCACGTTGAACGACAAACAAGAACACTGACAGTTCAGTTGATTGGGTCAGTCCCACAATATCCAATCTGAATTAAGCCATGGGGTGGACCTAAATCCTAGATTTAAAAATATTAATTGATTTCTGTCCAAGAATTAGTCAGTATATGCCTTGGCAGTTGTGAAGAGACATCGTTGTAAGAATTATAATCCGTGACTCGCCACTCGTTAATTGTCGGGAAAGGTAGGCCAAAGAATTATGAACTAAGAAGAGCTTCAAAAGATAGATATTTGCTCCATTTTTGCAAAACATTACAGCTCCGTAACTGTAAGTATTGACATTATATTTACCCAATAACTGGAATTGGTTTAGTATGTAGAATTACTTTGTAGTGTTTCACTTATGATCTTATTTGAGACATGAATTTGAGTTACGTAGAATTATGTAGATTGCTAGTTCAGCAGCAGTAATGTTATAAGTCGTGATGGGTTACTCTGAAGTAAGCGGTACTTTTTTGTAATAAGTATGTAGAGTTCACTAGTTAAAATAAATGTCTGAATATATCAAAGCATAGACATTTGAATATTTGTATATTTATTATGACTTGTGATATAAAAATATGCGTCTGATTATTGTGCTTGTCAGTATAATCCCATTATGAGTATGTACTGATGTGAATCAATTATCGTTGTATGTGTACGAGTAATTGTTATCGTGTTTTATGATGTTGTTTATTACGTTGTGTTATTATATTGTGCTTACCATGGATGCATGACCGATGAAATTTGATAGCCTTATCTGATGTAGTGTGAGGTGCGAGCGCCTAGGAAAAATAGTGTACCATCCTTGTGTTTCACAGGAAGCTTTTGGGGGACAATTTCCAGTGTGAGGTAGAAGTCTCGAGTCTCAGAGAGAGAGAGAGAGAGAGAGAGAGAGAGAGAGAGAGAGAGAGAGAGAGAGAGAGAGAGAGAGAGAGAGATGCGATGTCAGTACAGTCAGAGTCGACAAGTCGGATTCGACGGATAGACGAGAGAAGTATGGGAGGAGAAGTAGTTTGGGAGGAGCCGAAAGAGAAGAAGGGGAAGGAAACTAGAGGAAATTAAGAGAGACATAGAGGATTTAGGTGATGAGGAGAAACCATGGACGGGGCGAAAACTCTCACACTAGAATCATATAATGAGATAGTTTCAAAGGGTTGAGCGAAAGCATTTGAGATATTCAAGTTATTGACTATTATTTGTTAATTAAATTGTTGCTATTGATTTTCACCTTTTGTACCTTTTATAATGTAACCGTCGGAATTGCTGACTGGGGGCTCTGAGCAATACACCAACATTCACTAACCCAACTTCTAAATCATAATCGAACCTGCGTGGATACCATCTAAAAAAATATTGGAAGCATCCCACCCCAATTTCTTACAACCAAAACCATACAGTTTGTAACAAATCCGTAACAATAAGCTCAGGCTAAAATAATATATTTCATAGCAACATCAATAGCACATAAACAAGTTCATTGCTAAAATGGCATTAAAAAGAAGTTAAGAATATCTAAAGGTTTTCTTATTCTTATCACAATCATCTTTTTTAAAAATATATATATTTTGTCGCAAAAGACGAAATAATTAAATTCTGGAAAATTATGTTCATACCATGATATAAGTTAGAAGTACTAAATTTAGCGTACGATTAAATGCTTAATTTGTTTTGTGTAGGTACAGAACCCCAAACTTTAAACTTTGAATGTGTTTTTTTTAACAATCACACAACCGGTTTGCATCCTTTAAAACTAGTGTCTCTGAAAGTAGAATTAATTTGAGACTAAAGACAATATGTTTTAGGAGATTTCACTTTTATTTATTCTAATTCTTAATATTATCAAACCAATTAAAATAATACATTGGTTCAAGATTTATACAAACACACACACATACACACACACACACATTATATATATATATGTGTGTCCGTATGTGTGTGTGTGCGTGTCACCATAAGGTTCTAATTATTTAGCTGCTCTTTGTCACATGAAAGATCTAAAAATCACATTAAAATAATTTTTGAAATATGAAGGTAATGACGCATGATTTCCGACTTATTAAGTGTTCTGCTCTTTGCAATATCAAAGTGGTTTAGTGAATTATCTATGATCAGAGAGAGAGAGAGAGAGAGAGAGAGAGAGAGAGAGAGAGAGAGAGAGAGAGAGAGAGAGAGAGAGAGAGAGAGAGAGAGAGAGAGAGAGAGAGAGAGAAAGATTGCTGCATATTTTATAATATTATTGTAATTGCATGCATATATCCAGGGTGGATTACCATGTTTTTTGGACAGTCTTAAAGTCTTAGAGTTTTTCCTTCAGCAAGTATCGACTTGAGAAAAAAAGTCTACCGATCTTACTTGATAATTATACAGTGTAGAATTTTGTTTATCATTGTTATTTTATTTGGTGTGATTTTCTTTAATTGCCTACATTTAATCTGGATAATTGCGGGTGTTTGGGGACGGTCGTTTATTGTTTTAGGGTAATCACGGGGTCTTCTGTTTGGCGATAATTATCATTAGGGGGAAAAACTCTCCTGATCATACTCGATAATTATACAACGTAGGATTATTATTAGTCACATATGTGCCCATTCCTTCCATTCAAGTAATCGCTGTTCTTCAAACTTTGCATCCCATCGCAAGAATCCAAATTGGCATGGAATCATATTGGCATGTCTATGGAAGGCAGTACTCCACATGTCGATACTGTAGACCACATAAACTATGTGAAATCAAACAAACCGCCTCACCTCAGAGAACAATATTACATCAACCTTAAGGACCCCATTACGTATAAAAGCCTGGATATTAGGTTCCCACTTATCAATAATGTATTTTGGATCATTTAGTTTCATTAAATTTAATAAGTGTGTTCATAAAGTCATCTATATTACAAAGATAACATATTGGAGGAAATAAAAGGTCCACACCTTATCTATATAAATCAGTTAACTCCTTTACACCATGTGTGTGTTGGCTTTCGTTAGTCTCGAGAGACGATGGAAATGCGCCCATGAAAGGTGTCCCAGTTTGTAGTTGTGCAGCGTCTTCTGTGGCTATAAATCCCCACACGGGAGTGGCAATCCTTGCGACAGTTGCTGCACTTGAACTTTGAGTCATGTCTTAGTTGGAACTGCATCCTCTTCCTCTGAGATCTTTTCTCATCGGCGAGCTGTCGTTACTTTTCCTCGCTGGCTTTCAGACCTGCGAACAGAGCATGGCGCCAGCTGGACTTTTCGAGGACAAGCTCTTCCCAGTTGTTGACCTCGATCCCAAGAGCTTTCATATCGTGCTTGCAGACATCCTTGAAGCGAAGATGTGGCCGTCCGATTGATCTTCTGCCTGAGGCAAGCTTAGAGTAGAGAAGGTCTTTAGGGATCCGTCCATCATCCATTCGACGCACATGGTCCAGCCATCTGATGCGACGTTGGCGGAGGAGTGTGACCATGATGAGAATTTTGACATGTTGAAGTACCTTGTTGTTTGCCACACGATGGCTCCATGTGATCCTGAGTATGCGAGGGAGACAACGCATGTGAAAGGCACTCAGTCGTTTCTCCTAAGAGGCGTAAGGGTCCAAGTTTCGCTGGCATACAGGAGAGTGCTAAGCACGCAGGCATGGTACACGGAGATCTTGGTGTTCAATGTCAGCTTGCTGTTTTACCCCACTCTCTGCGACAATCTAGAGAGAGTTGTTACCGCCTTTCCAATCTGCTTGTTGAGCTCGGCATCGAGTGAGAGGTTGTTCGTGATGATAGAGCCAAGGCAAGTGAACTCACTGACTACTTCTAGTTTGTAGTTGTTGATGATTATGCTGAGAGGGTCTGCGTCCTGAGCCATCACGTTGGTTTTCTTTAGGCTGATGGTCAACCCTAATTCAGCACATGCTTTAGCAAAGCGATCCATCAGGCGTTGTAGTTCGGCTTCTGTGTGAGTGGCTATATCAGCATCATCTGCAAAGAGCATGTTCCTAATAGTTGCTTTTCCTTACTTTGCTCATTGCCTCCAGTCATGCCAGGTTGAAAAGTCTGCCGTCTGAACGCGTGTGCAGGTAGATCCCTTCTGTGGACGTCCCAAAGGCGTACTTAAGCAGGACAGCGAAGAAGATGCCAAAGAGCGTGGGGGCAAGGACACAGCCTTGTTTCACTCCGCTGTGGATGTTGAATGGTTCGGACGATGAGCCATCAATCTGCACTGTGCATTTCATGTCTTCATGGAAGGACTGGACCATGCTTAACAGCTTTGGAGGGCATCCAATCATCGTCAGGATTTTGAAGAGTCCGTCACTGCTGACCAGATCGAATGCTTTGGTGAGGTCTATAAAAGCCAGGAAGAGGGGTCTGTGTTGTTCCCTGCTCTTCTCCTGTTGTTGCCTGATTGAGAAGATCATGTCAATTATGGACGTCTCTGCGCGGAACCCACACTGAGAGTTTGGATACACTCTGTCGGCAAGAGTCTGCAGTCTGTTCAGGATGATTCTAGCGAAGACTTTAACCACGATGCTGGGAAGTGATATGCCCCTGTAGTTGTTACAGTCACTTCTGTCGCCCTTGTTCTTATACAGAGTTATGATGTTGGCGTCTCTCATGTCCTGAGGCACTGCACTTTCATCCCAGCACTGGCAGAGAAGATCATAAAGGTGTGTACACAGCACACTGCCGCCACACTTGATGACTTCTTTTATGATGCCATCCTTTCGTGAGGCTTTACCTGTGGTCATTTTCTCTTAGGCCAACTTTAGTTCTGCCATAGTGGGTTTTTCATCCAGTTAGGTCAAACAAGGGAGGTTTTCAGTGGCGTTGAGGGCATCGTTGGTCACGTTATTCTCTCTGGAATACAGTTCGGAGTAGTACTCCACCCAGCGCTACATCTGTTTGCCCTTGTCGTGAATCATATCGCCTGCAGAAGACTTCAGTGGAGCGATCACTTTCTTCGTTCAGTCATGAAGAGTGTGCAGCTTACTCGTACATTCCACAGCGCTGACTGCGACACTGATCACTCTCTAGTTTGCTGTAAATTTAAGCTTCAACCAAAGAAGATCCACCACTTTAGGCAAGTGGGTAAACCACACATTGATGTGAGAAAGACGTCACATCCAGACAAGGCTAAAGAATTCACTTACGCTCTCTCCAGGGCGTTCAATTCAGAACCTCCCTACGGCAGTGCCAAAGAGAGATGGGACAACAGCAGCCACAAGAATCTTTGGTAGGAAGCAGACAAAGAACAATGACTGGTTTGACGCCAACTCATGTCAGCAATAGAAGAGCATAGCAGTGCCCACCTGGAATACATGCGTTCTCCCTGCGTAAGGACACTACATGCATATAGGTCTACCAGAAGCAAAGTACAGAGGTTAGCACGGCAATGCGCCAATGAATACTGGCTTTTACTCAGTCAGAACATTCAGTCTGCAGTAGACAACTGAAACATCAGAGGCATGTACAATGGCATAAAGAAAGCAATGGGTCCTTTACACCAGACATAACATTTCAAGAAATAATAACTCACATCTTCATTGATTAGTTATAAAGAAAAGAGAAGATTTGTGAAGTACTATATTAGCCCTCAGTGTTGTTGAAGATATAAGTAGAAGCAATTTAATAATTTCTCACAGTAAAGTTTACAAATTTAAAATCTGATAAAAGATGTTTTGTTTGGTTTATGTATTTTTCTGCATAATTGTGCATCTATGTTTTCTAAATTATTCACCCTTATGTATTAGATAGGAATGAACACCACTTCACTTGAAATTTCAGTGCCTGTTAGGGATCTTATATATCATATGCCTTCAGACTGCCATTGGACCTATGTGGCACTGCCTCCATATATTTCTCCAAGGTAAGGTCATAAAACTTACTTCTCATTTTCCACATTGTTGCTTTTGTCTCTTTTAATTCCTTTATCGTAAGTTACGTTTCCCTTTTAGATACACACCTTCCTCCTCTTTTAACTCCATTTGATTCACTATATCTATTGTTTATCTTTGGCATTTTTCTATATTTTATTCCCCAAATTTCACCCCCAATGCAGCAAAACCACTTAGAAGTTGTGAATATACTGTATTTGGTGATAAAGTGGCTTATTTCATTAATTGTATTCACTGCACAAAGGAGGGAAGGTTTTTATTTGTATTACAAAGAGGATGGGTAGATTGACCTTTGTATGAGGACTGGAGTTTAGTGACCTCATGTATCTGCAGACAGTGTAAAGTGTTGATTGCTTATACTTTATAATAAGATTGGGTCATGTCCACCTGCATCTGGTGTTAAGTTCTGCATCTACCATAGAAAGATAAATTCCTTTAGTTTAGGTGAATTGTACATTCTGAAGTACAAGAGGTATGTACTGTTTGGTACATTGACCTTCGACCTAATTATTACATAATACGATATAATGTGACTTATCCCATATCACCCATTTGAAGTTCAGTAAGTGTTGATGTGATTAAAACACAACTCATAGTTAAAACAAGTCATTTTATTCCAAAAGTATAGTGTGTTAGTGAAGCACAAATATGAAAACAGCAGCTGAAAAAGTTCAAAGACAATTACATGCACATTGATATAAAACACAGCTTGGTACCTCAAAAAAGTTGTTTCTGACAAGAGAGACTAAGTACACTTGTTACTTGTACAGTCCCAAGCTATATCACAGGTTATTTAAAAAAATAAGGTTGGATATAGGTATAACGGTACCAATTGTACAACTCCTGGTGGACGGAGCTTAAGGTGTAGGGAACATTGCATTCAGAAAGAAACAATAAAACTAGCTGTGATTGGTGCATTATGTAAGAGTTGTACTATCTGCTAGGTTTTAAAAAAGTTGAGCCTATTGGCAACATGGGAGATTATGTGAATTCATGTCTAGATCACATTTTGTATTTTTTAAGATTTTTTTAAAAATGTGGTACACATGACTGAAAATGTGTCTGGTTTAACTAGATAACTCTTACCCCTGTTTAGTTCCAGCAGAGTTATCGCTCTTAAATGCAATGGAGTACCTGTTTTCATTGTTATCAAATTTACAATCTAACGTTGTTCTCTGTGGCAATTTGTGACATGCATACTGGGGTAGGACAGAAAGTATATTTATTTTGCAAAACATTAGCATTGAGGTCTATGGAAAAACAATTGGTACCGTTATAACGTCAGTTAGCCTCTGCAACAAAATACTCTTCAGTAAAAGGAGATTCAAACAATCGGCCATTTTTTTCATTCAATTTTGTAACATCACAAGATACCAATGGTAAGTAGATAGAACTAGATACACATTTAAATTTAGTTATTTCTTTCATTTTTATAATGAAAGCATAATATTAATGCTTGTTCAGTCGTAAGATTTATATGATGTAATTGTATTCTAATAGCATGTAATCCCTTTATTAATGGTCATACAAAATATGAGGCAGGTTTTAAATGAAACGGATGATGATGATGATAATCGTCATTCAGGTACAAACAAACGGAGATATAGCGTCAGACTTTTTTATAGCTGGTTTTACTAACTCAAATACTAAAGTAACTTTTTTACGGCAGAACTAAATTGTGGAAATGAATTTAATAAATGCAGGGGCGTTACTTGCAGAGTTCTTAATAGAACACTATTACCCTTAGTTGTAGAATACAAAGTTGGTCCTTTGTTCAAACAGATGCTTCCTGACGCCAAAATTGTGGAAATATGCGTAGGCAAGAAAAACACTCATCTAATATTGTTAGGCGTTTAGTAGAAGGTACATCACTAAAGATTGCAGAAGCCATGAAAATTGGACTCTTTATTATAGCAACATACAGGAGCAGTGATTACGATGAAAAAAGGTTGTACCCACTCTGTGTAAGAGACGTTGACAACAAAAATGGGCAAGGTCAGATTGCTGTTCTTTCATTATCATAATTAACAGCAGATTTCACTGGACAAAACATTTTCTGATTGGTTGATAATGTTTTAAATTGGCATAAGTTGGCAGAAATGCTTGGAGTTTTCAACTGATTATTCATCAGCAATGGCTGATATTCATAAACGATTTGCATTCTATATTTTGAAAAATGTCTCCATCAGTGTACATATCAGGTTGTCCCTTTCATATGATACACCTTGCTGGAGGAAAGGCTGCAGATAAATTAGGAGAACTTCTAAAGTATCAGGTTGGCATTCTACCTGACAATGTATTTCATGTGGACAGATTTGATGTGCATTAACACCTTATTTCCCAGCGAAAAGACACAACAACTGGAAAATATAAATTTGCTGATTTTTCAGGTTATGAAATGAATATTCGTTCTTTATCATTACAATGCTGACTGTGAGAGATTGTTCAGTATCGTTAAAAAAAATAAAACTGAATTCACATTCTGACTCTGTAACCCAGCACTTAGTGCTCTTCTAGTGTTGTGCAAAACGTTTAGTCTCAGCTGGTACAAAGTATTTTGAAATGCGGTATGATTCTGCTACATTTTAAAGATCAAAATATGAAAACCTGAAACAGTAATTGCTGTTAAAACCAGAGGGGTAAATTTATCATTTTATACATATGCGCATTGAATTTTATTATGTTATATGTGGATTACTTTTTTCTTCTCAGATTGCTCGTTTTGTCCACTTGGATTACACCTTTTCCTCACTAGGTTTTGGCATGTATGCATTAATCGGTATCTTATCAACTACGTGCATGATATTGCCAGTGATAGGAATCAGTGTCGCTGTTGTTGTCGGCATTGCTGGTATCCTTAATATTATCGCGTAAAGGCTATCAACATGTGCGGGTAAAGAAATTACAAGAACACACAGAAACAGTGTGGAACAGATGACCGCTAACACAACGACCACAATAATAATAGGAGACGTCAACTCAGCCGGGATTCGATATTAGTTTCCCACTCGGTTAAAAGCACCTATAATGGCCAGTCACTTAAGATTGCAAAGTATAATTACGAGTTTATTATAGTTGGCCAAATATTAGAGAAAAATCATTTGATGCATTATTTGCTAACAATTAACTGGTATTCGCGTATAAAACCAATGTTGCTGAAACGGGCTAGTCAGTCTCCGACTGTGAATTCGTTGAAATCCAACGGGATCATATCAAATTGAGCAAATCAATGATGAACTTCAGCTTAAAATCAAATCTGTTACAAAAAAAGAATCAAAGATCGCTATCGAAGTACACGAGCCAGCGCTGAGTGCTACCATTGAAATATCAGCGCCAGAATCATTCGTTTCCGGTTGACATGTATCACCAGCTTATGTTGGATAACCACTACTACGCCAAGATGAATATTTTTCAAAGAAAATAATGCTCGTAAAATCTTCAGATTATAAAAGCCACTGCATGTGGTCAGCTGTTTCAAGATATCTTATGGGGAAGAGATATCTTAACGAGATATTTATCCTAAGTGACAGTACCCCAGTACGTTCTGCTGATTGAGAAGAATCAGAGGAACTGCTACGGGTGAGTGGGGGTGAAATTGATTGATATAAACATCTTATTGATGGAGCGATAGAGAAATTGTCATCAACAAAAGAATATGTGACATCTGGAACGGTATATACTATCCAAGTGACTTTAATAAAGAACTAATCGTACGTGCTTTGCGCTGGTAAAATATTATCTATAATTCTACCAAAAGCTAGAAAGAGAAATCCTTTTACACAGCAAGTATCAAGTAAGGGCAAAATCGAGTGCGATGATGTGCCTTCCGATGGCAGGGATGCCGTACGCTGTGACCTCAGTGATCCAGTACCACATCATCATCAAGAGAACTTTGTTATGACTACCATATCGACCATGGGGAGTGATGATGATACTGTACGTGTCAAACCTGACGGATGTGAAAGTGATGCCACTCGTTATCGCAGAAGAAGGAAACAAAAAAGAGCAACAGTGTCAAAGCCAGGTCACATCCTCAGAAAAAGAAAAAGAAAAGTCCACAGAAAACATTTTCAGCCCACAAGATGACGTCTCCGAAAACTTCTCTTCCAGCGGCGATAGCATCTTCCTCTTTAGCGGCAGTGGCCGCTGCTCACAAAGTACCTGTCCCCAAAATCAAAGTCCAGGAGAGATGCGGCATGTTACAGAGTTTACTGGATTTGTCCAAGCTAGAACTGCCCCCATTTTGTCCGTTGCAAACTCTTCCACGACGTGTGCTACATGTCTTCAAGTTGATAGGACGTAAAGAAAATCAGTTGAGACCTATTCCAGTAAAACAAAAGACCTGAGGAAAACAATAAGAATCAGTGGTTTTTTTGTGCTGATGAACGCCCACATATATCGCTCCAAGAAGTGCACACCATTGTCGTTTTTTTGTCCAGAAAGACCAGAGAAACAAAAATGTCAGTCATATCATCCGAAACAACGATTCACCAAACATTGACGTAACACACAGAAAAGACACAGAAAAGTCATCTAAGACTGACAATAAGGAACTTCAATGGATGTATTATTTAGCTAGACGAGCTGAGTAAAAAGTCAATTTTTAAGCTGGGTACAAAGTCAAAAAAGGACGCATTTGGAGCCATGGTCTTTATTGTATGTCGCGTAACAAACGATGTCTAATCCTGTCCAGAAAGGAAAAAGAAAAGGACAAATTCGTCATCCGAAAAAAGCTTAGCCAAGCATAGGCGCCACCTCCAAAAGAAAGACACACTTGTCAAAAGAAAGAGAGGAATGACCAAAGACGAGGATTGTTTGGCAATTTCGGAAAACACATTGTCACCTTTAATGAAGAAACGATAGTCCCAAAAAATGATAAAAGGCTGTGTGCCAAATCATCGACGTTAGTGTATATTCTGGTGCGTGACACGAAACCTACAAAGATGTCCCCTAAAGAAGTGCACACCACTCTCTAACCAAACAAGGAAAGAAAAGGAATGGACTGCCTCCTCGTTTAGCCAAACATTGGAACGTGTTGTCCGTCTTGTCCAAATCCACTACACCCATTCGAAAACAAATGATTCAAACAGTCTCCAAAGATGTAATCGATACCATATGAGAATGTTGTCTGAGCACACACATACACACATACACACAGACACACAGACACACAGACACACAGACACACACACACACACATATATATATATATATATATATATATATATATATATATATATATATATATATATATATATATATATATATATATATATATATATATATATATAATGTACGATGTATCCATGATAATACCACGACAAGTTTTCATTAAAAGGAAACTAGGATTACCGAGTTTAATTTAATGAAAGATTTATATAACGAGTAGTATAATGTAGTATATGGAAGATAGATACCACGAGTGGTATATTAAAGATATACTATACATATATGTCTCATACCAATATACATATTTGCCCTTGGAACGGAAATAAGACTGACTGCAAGCAATTATGTATTCCACGAATGAATGAACTCCTCACATTCCTGATCATTGTGTCTGCTACAAAATGTAGTTCTTTGCCAAAGTGGTTATTGCAATCACCTTCGCAAATGGATAAATGATTGTTTTTTTTTTCTTTTTCAGCTTTATTGTTAAATTATTTAGAAAAAGGCAGATTCTTGATACTTGAAAGCGTTATTTTTTACGTCACTAATAATTAGTAAGTGGAAATTCATCAATGAGCTGTGGAATTGATAGCACACATTTGCAAGAATGTTTATGTATGGATATTATTGCGTCATAGACGAAACGCAAAATGATAAACCAACAATATTGGTATATAAAACTGCTGGATACTAAACACTTGAAAGTCGTGTTATTTTTAATAAATAAATAAATTAAGTAGGTAATTAAACAAATAAATAGATATGGTCTAAAGTCCTAAATTTAATGGTTTAAATAGTTTAATAAATATTATACCATCATGGTTACTGGGAATATTTTTGTTATTCATTTCAATTCGTCTCGATCTTTCAAATAGCCTGAGACCTAGACCGACTCAGTGGTAAAGAAACATACAAAATATATTTTACCACCAACATGGTAGCCAGCTACTGGGAATTGCTATATTGGATTTTAAGCGCTGCGTTGTGTCGCTCAGTCTACACGTTAAAGCACGTGATGCATACATAAATGTCACAGGACAGGGGCACGTCATCATGGACGCCCGAAAGAATTTTTGCGGGAAGGAGGGACATCAGTCAGTCACTGCTGGTAGAGTTAGTATAGTAAGCAGTCTGCAACCATAGCTAATATTTGGTAAGCGTTTTGAACAGAATCTTATGACATATTTTCAGCTTCATTTGCATGATTAAAATTGACGTAAATTAACCCTTGACCTATGCTGCAGGTGCCATTGACGTCATAGCAAGCGCGTACTTCACAATGCTACTATTATATCGAGCAGTACGCGAATTAAACTTTAACTATAATGTCTGAATAATCATTGTGAATTTTTTATTTGCATAATTGTTATTTGCATTAAAATAGCATTTCTGAATTTCCCAGTCATGCAAATATTGTATTCCTCTTACCTTGTTTTAAATAACAAATGGAAGCCGCAAATAAGCTATCTTTATCTCTTAAGATTTATAAGACTAAATTAATTATGAATGAAAGAGTTCTCCATTTAATACATATTTTATAAAAAGGAAAAGAAAACTGGCCTAACAATGAAGTGGATAATATTATATTTAAATTGCGGGTGCAATTTACATTGTTTTCTAGGCAAAGATTCATTCATTGCTGTTGACAGTTATTTTAAATATAGACTTTTCAAAAATGAATCTAGCGAAAATTAGGTTTGGCAATGTCCTAAAGTGATCAGCATCAGGCTACTATCAGAAAGAGATTTCCTTCGTTGATTATAGATCAGATAAACATTAGTGTATTCGTATGTATTACACTTAGTGAGTGTTATCTCTAACATGCCCGTTGAGAAAAGTTGCAAAAGCAGTGTTTATCATCCTCAGCTTCTTTATTCTAAGATATTCAATTATTAATTATATTGACATCAGCTGAATGAACTGACGTTTAGACAGCATTACATGAGTAACAAACCAGCATCTTAAGATGAAATTATTTCACAGACAACAATTTCTAATATTACTGAATAAAATTTATTTAATAAATTAATTAAGGTACCTTTGGGCTGGGCTGCTTAACTTTTCATCATTTTGCATAGTAATGAAATTTCTAATACATAATTGTGTGTACATGTTTACTCAATATCGTCTTTTTGTTTTGCATACACATCTTTATCGGATAAAATCTTGATAGTGATCAATATCTCACGTTGTCCCGATATACCGAATAGGAAAATGGTTTTCAAACACTAAGCGTGAACTGAAAAGTTTAAGTTATATTTGAATTTTAATGACTTATGACGTACTCAGTATCACTTGCCTAGCATCTGCTGCCCATCATCAGGATTACTTTGAACGTTGATGCAATTGTAGAAAATGCAAACCACAATTTCCTTAAAAACAGAACTTTATTGTTCTTTTAAAGTCGTTTAAGGACAGGCAATGGGGGGGGGCAAAATTGATGGAACAAATAATTCTTCTGCAATTTATTTCCATAGTTCAAAACGGTGAGAAAAGTTTTGAATTGTATTATTCCACCAGCTGTCAACCGTCGGATTTAATGCAGAAATATGCTGTACATATCGCCAAGTTTCCTCTCATCAGACCGTAACTCAAAGGCAGCGATAATAACCTTTAAGGGCCCACAAATGATCGATGCATGTCTACATTAATTGCAGAGTTTTGTAAATAGGCGAGATAAGATTCCAAACCACTTAAGATACCAATACAAGTTTGATGGCTGATTTATCTGGTAAGATAAAAGCTATCCATGTATACGGCCACTTTCGATGTAATCTAATCAAAATTGTACTAAAAATAAAAAAAAAATTGAAACCGGAAGAAACAAAAAGATTGCACCACAGTTTTGCTATTTAGTCACTAATGAAGATTAAGAAAATATTCTTTATTTTCTCTGTATGTAACTTAATTTTCAGTATGTAGATACCATTTACACCTAAACACTAAGTTAAACAAGGCATGAAACGTTCGATAGCGTGCATGATACAGTAATATTTGAAAGAAAAGAATATAGTTATTTGTTTTTATCCCAAATGTTAAAAAATGAAACTATAATAACACTTTTTCATTTAAATAAAAACGAACTTGCTCAAACATCCATTGTCTTTAATTGTTGTTGATAAGTTTGGACATTATAACGAAATGAGGTACCAAAGTTACTAATTACCAAGACAAAAAGGATGTACAAAACACTTTCTTTGGAGGAACATAAGTCTTATGAATAATTATTTTTCTTCTGATGACTGAAACCAATCATAGTGAAAAGGTATGGCCTAACATGTTGTAAGCAGCTGCTTCCAAGTGGTGAAAAAATGGCTTCAGGAGGTTTTTCAATGGATGTGTATCACTGCAATGATACGATTTATGGAACGTCTGAAGTTAATAGTTTCAGAATTGTAATTTCTCTGATTGAGAGGTTTTTAAAAAGTGGTTTAACTGCAATGCATATTATTGTATATACTCGGCAATATGGCAATTCCAATTAAAAACTGAACAGACTCAGACCTGATGTGGCACAATGTGCTGGCAGATCTGGGTCTGTACACTTTGTTAGGAGTACTCATTTGAACAAACAATATTGTACTTAATTTGCGGTCGCATTATGAGACTGTAGACATGGGTCTTAGTTGTTTTCAGTGTTAGATTCGACTTACAAGTGAATGTTTGCGGTAGAAATGATCAGGATAAATGGTTATTCACCTCATAAGAAAAGACTCTTACAAGCAAATTGCTTATTCCTACAGTACCAATATTCAGTGTGAATTTTTATTCTACAGTTTCACTATTCTAATTAGTCTAGAAAAACTTTAGATGTGATTTGGACTGGATATTTCAAACTTCAACATAAAGATATGGTTCATTTTTCTGTACAAGATATGTATGAATAAATGTAAATTAACACAATTGAAGCCAAAATGTTTGAATATGTCTTTATATCTGGAATGTTTATGTGCATCATACAAGTATAGAAGATTAATTAAATAATTTAAACAAACAAACACGTAACAGTACCTTTTCCACAATATATGTACATACACGCTCATTTCACTTGGACCAAGCCATAGATTTATTGAGTGTCAAGTTTTGGCTTAAAGTAAATTTTCGTTCGAGCCAGGAACATGTTTATATTCCTGCCAAAACATTTCTGTTTTACCTGCAATGGCAATCACGCATCATCTCGGATTATTTCACCCACGCGCTACTCGTCAATCACACGGAAATCCCATTTCACTCATGCAACTAGTATTACAATCAAGTAGTGTATAAAAAGATATATTCTGCAGAAGGAATTATAAAATTAAATTAGCAAGGAAATATATCCTATATAGTGTATGGGACATTTGTTTCCAGTTGATTCGGGTTTCAAATTAAATTAGCGTTTTGAGCAATGGGTACATTCAGAGAGGGTATCTTCACACAAATTTGGCTAGATGGGGCACATTCTTCAGAGCAATTTTCTATCAATAAATGTGTTGTATACATTGGGCAATTCGTCTGCATTACTATAATAAGTGATTTAATTAATGATAGTATATGATGGAAATTAATTCCTAGGGAAGTAGACGGTGTCATCAACGTAGCACTACGTACCTAATTTGACTGGAATCCAGCAATTGGCATATATATATATATATATATATATATATATATATATATATATATATATATATAAAATATATATATATATATATATATATATATTATATATATATATATATATATATATATATATATATATATATATATATATATATATATATATATATATATATATATATATATATATATATATATGCTTTCGAACTACAACATTTTGGAGACTGGTTACTTTAAGGCCATAATTTAAGAAAACAATGGCAAAGAAGTTTGGAAATCAAACCAATTGAAGATCACATTATAAAGCTTCATACTGTTGAAAATCATCAAACGTTGGAAGCATTAAAATAGATGATAACTCTTCCCACCGGACCCTACCACCCCTAAAATATTTAAAATGGTGACGGACACATTTTGTTCGTAAATAATCTTTCAGAACATTTGAAATCGATTCGTTCGAGGTAAAATCGTGCTGTATAAACCCAAGCTACTGACGATGTTCATGTTCAATCAGTGGCCATAGCTATTGTAAATGCTGGATTCAGCCTAATTTAAGATTTTATAATGATGGAAAATGCCACTGAAATCTAAAATTTCTTGGCTTTAAGTAGAGTTAACAATCTCTTGTATATCATTATAACGAACGCAAAAATATAGAACCTGAATATATTTTATAAATACAAACCAGAAAATTAAATATAGTTGAGGTCCATTTATTCCTGATAATGTTATCTTTCAAAAACAAATTATTGGCTGACGAAATGAAGGTAGAACGTGACTATTACATTAATTTGCTGACTTCACTAAGAGAGAATAAATTTAAGATTAATTCAAAGACAAAATATTATCTGATATTGGAAAATACAACGCTTCATTTCGTAATTTTGTAGAGTCCAAAGTGTCTTAACGGAACTTAAATTTAGGAACAGGACATTATATTTGAAAGCCTACTTAAACATCAAAACGAAAATTTATTCAGACAACGTAGACCATCTGTAAAAACCATCAAATACATAATCGCATAAAGACTACATAAGCTTTATATTTGTATGAATGATAACTCTCTAGGTAATTTCTTCAAATGTACATTTGTTTGACAAAACTGTTATTTTTTGTACATGCTAACGTATCGTAGTTTGGTCCAAACTCTCTCTCTCTCTCTCTCTCTCTCTCTCTCTCTCTCTCTCTCTCTCTCTCTCTCTCTCTCTCTCTCTCTCTCTCTCTCTCTCTCTCTCTCTCTCTCTCTCTCTCTCATGGAAAACTTGAGCAAATATGGTAAGATTATTTCAATTACGAATCCAATCTTTGTTTGGTATTCGAACACATCCTGAGCAAACACAATAACCCACATCTAGTTACTGATTACATCTTCAACTTCGTGTCTAATCATACGATATTATAGCTATACTATAGAAGTTTGCAGCGACTCCGTACTCCTATAGTCTAACTGGAATTCATCAACGTTCGTCCCATCTAGAGAAGGAACCACACCCTTCCTTAGTGGACTATTTGGACGCCATTTTGGTTTATTACCCAGAGAATGTGTCCTTACCAGTAATGAGTCCGTTTCAGTTTGACCGTCTTCCACCTCCTGGTATGGATTCATTGAAATTTCTTGACGCTGGAGATTTGATCCGGAAGAGGATTTGTTAGCAAAATTGTCCCTCAAAACTCCGTTTGTTTTTATTTTTTCATGGCCTTGGATCGTATGACATGTTTTAGGCGAATCCGATCGCAGTGCTTGTTGGAAGAAATGCTTTGGTGAATCACTTCTTGTGGATTTTATAATAGCACTCATCTTAATAAGATCCAAGAAATTTGTATCGCTATCACTATTAATGTTATTAGTTTCCTCGTTGTCATTTAAAACATCAACTTGGGGTCCAGGCCTTGGGCTGCTCCTGTAGTTATTTTTAAAACATGTAAGGCACCTAGCGGATGTGGTAGGAGTACAAGGTTGTGATTCACACAAGCTCAGTAAACTTTTATTACTTAAAGTAGTTCGCTGTTGGCGTACACTTTCGTCTTCGTCTAGTAACCAGTAAGTAAACAATTCCCCTTTTCCCTAAAATTGAACAAAAATATGAAATTAAGCTATAAGACGCATGAAAGCAACTTTAAATCAGGAATGCTAATTGACAATTGGGCCTCTTCTCCCGGAGGAGAGCTTGATATTTATGAAAAACACAGAGATGTTTCCTTGTAATATTGAAACTCTAAAGAAACTGTTAACAAAAACGAACACTTAAATTTGGCCGTTCGTTGAAGCAAGATTCATTGTTACATATTTTACTTGACACACTTTAATCCAAAGTTGGATCCAGATTCCTCCTTAGATGTTAGTTGGAAAGGAAGTACAATAGAGTAGCGACACAAATAAAGCAGAACGCTCCAATGGTCCAGTGGGTTAGAGCGTTCGTCTCGGATGCAGGAAGTCGAGGTTTGGACCCCTGGCCTTGTCATATCAAAGACTTATAAAAATGATAATAGCTGCTTGGCTCTCAGCATTAAGAGGTTAGTGTTAGGACTGTATGACCTAGTGATAGGATAATGTGATTAGGTGAAACATGATGTTACGTGTCTGCGGCATGATGCTAAGTGCCAGACATCACAATAAACTGTTACACTGCAGACGTCGTAGCGATATGATTGAAAAATTGTTAACGGTACATTAAAAATCCATATAAATCTCTCTCTCTCTCTCTCTCTCTCTCTCTCTCTCTCTCTCTCTCTCTCTCTCTCTCTCTCTCTCTCTCTCTCTCTCTCTCTCTCTATTTCAACACAAGCGAGTGCATACACACACTTAAAGCTATGATGAATTAAGAAAGAGACAGCTTAAATATATAACGGAGAGGCGGTTTGAATGAACAAGACAAATTCATCCCAGGATGTAAATTTCGTTGTATTAGTCTATATAAGAGCCACGGATTAGAAGGTGGCGAAGAGATTCATGATCACACGAAACCTACATATTACCGGCATCTACAAACTAATGTGTCAGCGGAGACATCAATAGCACAAACCTTCATTGCTACATTTCCTCTTGGCTCAATCTTATATCCGCCCAATTTATCCAACAGTTTCTTGCTTTCTTCACTGCAATGAATCTTCATTGCTGCAAAAGAAATTACACGTTTTTCTCCTTTATCTACTAATCACAATTAAGTTTAATTCAATTTTATAGGTCCATAGAAATAACTGTTCCTTGTGATCTTTCGCTTCAATAATTATTATGGTCAAGGTCATTGAGAATAATGTTCATGCAGGATTCACACGAAACAATTATATTTTGTGTATTTGCATATTATTATCTTTTTGTTATCGGCAAGGTACGTTACTGAAATACGGCATATAGAAGAGATCAATGTGGTCCCTATCTAGATACACCTGACTTTTGTGTTGATGAAAGAAATAATCTACCAAGTATTTTGAAAACGAAACACTCTTACAAATAAACATAGCCATAAAATTCTGGTATTAGAATTCTGATGCCACACAGTCAATCTACTGTTTTCATTTTTGTTTTGGGGCAGTCCATTTCTCTTCGTCAAGGATACCACTGTTAGCAACATTAATTTTATGACGATCAGTCTTTTCTCCTGACTAAAGAAAATTCAATAATTGTTTAATCATAACAGCTATGGGTCTTTGAAAATTGAATAATTTTATTGTAAAGAAGATACGATGTTTGTTCTTACGTTCTCCATTCGTCTCCATTCTGGAGGCAGTGTTGACGGTGTCCCCAAATAATGTGTATCTGGGCATAGTGAGACCAACAACCCCTGCAACACAAGGCCCTACAAAAGGAAACTATATATTAAGACCAACAACCCCTGCAACACAAGACCACGCAATAGGCAACTATATATTGAGTTCTATATAAATACCCCGTCTTCATTTTTTAATTACAATCATGCACATGCAAGACTTTCAATTTCTTTGCAATGATCAATAGTTTCTTTAACATAACTCTTGTACAATAAAACAAATACATTACCTTAATAAGTTTAGTAGCATAAGTTAATAAAAAGTATATAAGAATATTTCGTATTATATCTTATTTTTAAACGAGTTAACATACTAATAATATGTCTGAACACATAATGACAGTATGAAATCAAATATTGAAACATGGATGCAAATCAGATTTGTATCAAAAGCAATTTAATATTCAATCGTACTGAATTTATATTGAAAACTGTTCAAGGTTCTTCAGTATTTATGATCTAGTACATACCTGAGTGCATTCCTATCCTAAGTGAGAGCTGTTCATTTGGACGGTGTCGAATTTTGAAAGACTTTATTGCACGCAACAAATGAAGTGACATAGACGCGATCTCGCCTGCATGATCATCTCCGTTCCGGATCGGAAGCCCGCTGACCACCATGTACGCATCCCCTATCGTTTCCACTTTATACACGTCGTAGTTACGAATTATGCCATCGAAAGTCGTGTAGAGGTCATTCAGCATATTCACTACCTGAAATACAGTACATGCAGTAAAACTGACCAAAGTAGATATGTGATATGTTCTCAGATATACAACGAGATTGCATGTGTAATATATTGGCGCCGATAATAAAAAGTATTTGTTTTGACAGACGGTGTACCTTTCAAGAATAAATATATCTGCAGTCTATATTGATTCATGTTGCATTATTACTAAGATACTGAGTATTAACGTTTCCTCAAATATATTTCAACAAGGTGTTTTTATAAATACAAAATTATCATTACTGTTATCTCCAGATGCTGTTATTTGCATATCAAATAATGTTTTCAACAAAAGTTTCAACTGTTATTGTGAAAAAGGTGGTGATATTGACAGTTTCCGTTGCTGTTTTGACTTAATTAAGAGATCAATGTTGTTTATCCTGAAACTGTCAGTTGCCGAATCACACATCTTACATTTGCTGTGTGATTCGGTAACTGACAGTTTATACCACAATAAACTGAGAAAAGACAACGTAAAACTTTTATAATTACAATGTTTAGAAGAAACATATTTTATTGTTATTTTGTTTTTTAATTAAAGATTATTCTTATCAATTTTAGAGTCTTTTTAAGCGTATGAATTCTTGTTGGTGCGTCAGTATCAAACAAAAAGTTCTACCAATGGTTTTGAACATTCCACAGCATGGTCTTATCTTTATCTAAACTGGCATATATGATCAAAGCAAAGGACTTGTGACTCTTGGATTTGATGTTATCATGATTTCATTGTGACTTGGCCAAATAATTTTTATCCAGAAACGTGAGTAACCAATTTTTGCGTATTTAAATCCATTATCGTGTCGATTAATAGTTTAGGCTACCTTTAGGGACTACTTGCAAATGAAATTAAGATTTTAGATAAATAGTTTTAATGACGGGGGTCCAATAGTCAAACAGCGCAAGACATCGACACAGACAGTTACAATGGGAGTGTAGCAGATCTCTTGTCCACCCGACATCGTAAATATCAAGCTCGGCATCTTACATTGTAGGACTCTGAATCCTTTTGTTAAAATATTAGTCTTAAAATCCTCCTTCCCCAATCTCTTTAGCTGCTTGCCTAGAGTTTTAAATTCATTATAAGCAGCTGCAATGAAAGTGCTGTAGCCCATGCGTTATTGGCAGATTTTGAGTTTCCCAGCTTTTCTTTTCCAAATCTAGTCCAATAAATAATTATTTATTCAGAAACAACATCAAAGATGTATTATTTGATTCTGTCAAATAAATTTATTTAATCTTCTGAATTAAATACAACCTCACCGTTTCTATTTCTTTTAAAGGCGTACAGTGTGTATGTCTTCCATTTCAGTGTTTGCGTAAGTTACTTTGCACGTGATTCTATTTATCGAAGCTAGAATAAAGTAGTTCTCCGTACAGTTTATACAGTTTATTATGTCCTGACCAACGGAAATCTTCCATTTATTTATCAACTGGTGCAGCCATGATTATTATATCATTAATCTATCTGCATTAAACACACACACACACACCTCCATGGGAGTACTGGCGGCTGAGAGCTGAGTAAAGCTACATATGTCGCTGAAGTAAATTGTCACACAGTTGTAGGATTCGGGTATCACAGATTCTCCTCTCTTCAACTGATCTGCTACAGACCTATAGAATACAAGCGAGAAAATAGTGTATGCGTCTGTTCTAGTAAAGAAGTGAAGAATGCGTTAATTAGAGAGATAATTATCTACTTTGTTTCAGTGTAAACCTTTCTCACAATCACTTTACACTTAAAGTTTGTTTTGAAAAATTTCCTACGAATACTATACTTTTAATGCATGTTTTAAAAAGAGTTTATTCTAATAAGCACAAAATTTTTTTTAACAGTTACATTGTGGCAGTCAAGCATCAAACTATGAAATCATGTGAAATACCAGAAATTAGAGATGCAAAAGTCAAGAATAGTTATGAGTGATTATAATAGGTTAAAGTTTTAAAAATATTTTGAATGGACTCTTATATTTGTATCTTTTAGAATTCATCTAGTCCTTCATGGACTTTGAATAGTAAATATCAATTCAATTGATGTAGACTGCAATCAAGAATTTTAATGCAACTTTTCAAAGTTAAATGATTTTACGCTTCAAATGTAAAATATTATCTTTCAAATCACACATTAAAACTGAATAACTACCTAGGCAACATTCTAAGCAAGAGTGCCTCTGTCTTTTTCTTTTCTTCAATGAGAAGAGTTGTTCTCTCCGCAACAATTTCTTCCAGATTCTCTTGATATTTCTCCATCATTGCCATCATGTTGTCGAATATGTTTCTCTTCCTAGCAAATTATTAATATACATTATATTTTCTTACTTGATTCATTCTCAGATCTAGATAGTGGTCAATTAGATTTGCTGCACTCTAATGAGCTGGCTGATCAGAGTCTATTCTGTTCAATCTAAAGCAAATGAACAATGTAGACTTTAGCCTGCTGGCACATTAGATATAGAAATACAATGTTAATAGGTACGTGTGCCCTATTCAAGAACGCATACAGTGGATGTTCTTTTTTTGCGTCAATCAAAAACAAAATACTATAAAGTATAGAACATTGCTCGGTATAAAATATCCCTGCTATATTGTTTCAATAATTTCTATGAAGTTGAAACATCTATCGATGAGAAAAATCTTGCATAGCTGGTAAATACACTATAAACATTGACAATAAGAGAGTTATTTTCTTTTGGATTTATGCGAAAAATGCTCTTGAATGATATATATATATATATATATATATATATATATATATATATTTATATATATATATATATATATATATATATATATATATATATGCAATAAACTGACGACGAACAGTGCGAAACTAGTAACTAACTAGCAAGAGCGCTTTCGACTCTTAATGAGTCTTTTTCAAAGGCAAATACAAAACATATGTAAAACAAACAAATGAACACAAAACGTTGTGTTTGTAAACCTCTACATGGCTGTCTCCACATGAGTTAAAACTATAAACACAACCAGCTTTTATAGACTTGTGGTGGATGCTGAAAACTGTGTATAATTCCCTAAAAGTCTACAATCCAAACCGACACACCTATTACTTTTTTGTACACACACACACACACACACACACATATATATATATATATATATATATATATATGTGTGTGTGTGTGTGTGTGTGTGTGAATTTGCATTTATATAAATATGAATTTAAAGTTTACAATTAAATTTATTAAATTTTTTTCAGATATTTCCAGGGACGATAATGGGCTATTGGGTAAGAAGGGTAAGTAAGAACCGAGCCTCTTGTAGCTGTTGTTCAAAACAAATGTGTCTTTTACAAATGTTAATAATGTTGTTCGGCCCAGGCCCTCTAACAAGCTTGGGCCCGGAGATATATCCCCGGTTGCCCCTCCCCTGTCGGTACTAGATATTACGTACATTCCATGTCGCAGTGGCTGCAGATTTCTCCATACTTGTCGGAAATCCGGTCTTTCGTCGGGATTTTCGTCCCAACATGAGATCATACATTCAATGATATACTTATCACAGGTCAATTGTTCAATATTTGGACGGTATGGAATTGTGCTTGGGGCTTTAACTCTCTCAATCACCTCTGAAAACATATAAATATACATAATTTATGAAAGTATTGAATAAAAATATTATATTGTAGCAAGTTCTTTGCAGTAATTGTCATAATTCATGTTTATTATTATTTTTCAAAAACATATTTCAGTAAAACGATAGCACATGACATGAATTTTGCTAATAAAATTTCTTTCTATCTCAAATACATTTTATTGCTTTTGCCTTACTCTTGTTGTCGTTTCTCTATAGTACATATACGAATATAAATCAACAGATAGATAGATAGATAGATAGATAGATAGATAGATAGATAGATAGATAGATAGATAGATAGATAGATAGATAGATGGATGGATGGATGGATGGATGGATGGATGGATGGATGGATGGATGGATGGATGGACGGACTGACGGACGGACAGACAAACAGACAGACAGACAGACAGACAGATAGATAGATAGATAGATAGATAGATAGATAGATAGATAGATAGATAGATAGATAGATAGATAGATAGATAGATGGATGGATGGATGGACGGACGGACGGACGGACAGACAAACAGATAGATAGATAGATAGATAGATAGATAGATAGATAGATAGATAGATAGATAGATAGATAGATAGATAGATAGATAAGCAGTGACACATATAATTACTTAAGCCAGTAAAAGGAATGAAGGCATTGCATAAAATAATGGTAAGAAATAATTTGGTAAAAAATATAATATTTGTATTATGAATATATTTTTAAAAAATAAAATATGAAGGAATGGTGGGAGATATAAATATATTTAGTGTGCATAACCTCAATACAAATAGTGCTCATATCTTTGTCACTACTGTTATGTAAAAAAATGTGTCTGTAAGAAAGAAAATTTGAAAATACTGCTAGAAAATAATCTGTTTGATAACCGTTACTTTTCTTAAAGTGCATGAATCAGTCTGGCTGACTACAGATCATTTGAAAAGACCAAATTATAGATGCACATTTACTATAATAGTGCACTTTATAGTAAGGGTGAATCTACTTTAGCTAAATAAAGGGAAACTAGACTGCTTGAGATGATCGTACCGAAGGTCGTTTATATCAGCATAATCAACTTCAAGCATTGCAGTTTCTAATGGGCAACAAATTATTTTTCCTTAAACCTAAAAGAACAATTTGACAGCAATGTGTTGATTATTAACCCCTATTTTCAAATTAATCAATTTTTCTGTAGTACTCAGGGGGACCAAAATTGCCATATATTTTTATATTTACCTCTCGGTGACATACGGCTGTAGCCAAATGGACCCGCTCTCCCAAATATTTCATGCAGTATAATTGCAAAAGAATAAACGTCTCCCTTTGGAGATCCTGCCAATGGGGATTTGCGTAAATGCTCTGGAGCCTTCCAAAATAAATCTGGAATTCAATTATAAATCAAACTTTTATCAATGAGGTTGAAATGAAGACAACCCTAACGTAGATTCTAGTAAATACGCGCCGAACAAAATCAAAGACAGCACAATTATATCAAATTTAGGTGCATTTAATAGGAATATCGAATAAATTTCTAATATGATACATACTTTCTCATTTGAAGTTGCTTTTTTAAGGTGTACATTTAATTTGCATTTGTTTTTTTTTTCCTTCCTTAATTTGTATCAGCAATACAAGCACTGAATTACCCTGGTAATTTTCGAGATTATTTTTGCAGTTGTCGCTCTTATTTATAATGAAAACGATGATGATAATGACGTCGAAAAATTAACTGATAATCATCATCAGTATTGTTTTTTTATTCTTGCATCTTTAGTTACTATCATCATCATCATCATCATCATCATCATCATCATCATCATCATCATCATCATCATCATCATCATCATTAGCAGTAGCAGTGGTTAGCAGTGGTAGTAATAGTAGTAGTATTAGTAGTAGTCGATGGCGTTCTTTTAGCTGAAATGTTCCTAGTATTTTATCTACATTTTAGTCTGATTGTGGCAACTCTTTATAAAACAAAAAAACCACACCCCCAACGTAGATTTAGGAACGGGAGAAAGAAGGTTGGCAACTGACAAAAGTTGTTCTCAACAGCAAAGTATGGGCTTGAGTAAAGAATTCTGCAGTCTGGACGGGACATGCAGGCTTATCTGTAATAGGCATTGTTGTTTCTCAGGGGATCAGCTCTAATATCAACAAACAGTTATGAAGCCCTACATGGAGATCTCGGCCCAAAAGAAAATCGGCCCATTACAGATTTGGTTCATGCAAATTTAAATAAGAAGCTTCACCATAGCATAATCGGTACATTATGGACTTGGACCAAAAAATAATCGGAATACCCTTGATCTTATATGGCTTATAAACAATTGATTTTTGAACAATAAATAGCAAAAATTGTCTTATAGCTCAAGAAATGTTGCAAGGAAGGAAAAGTTTCAAAGTTAAGTACTTAACATATTTACTGTTGAAAAATGACCGTATAGGATGGGAAATACTACTATAATCAGATTACACCCATCAATACTTGTTTATAATCACAAGTAGTAGAGAGAGTAAGCAACGCTCAACTTTCAACTCAACAGCGTAAGGACCAGGGGAAGTTTACAATTTTGATTATGCAGTATATAATTTAATTAATATAGGATTATGATTTTTCCACGTTATTTTTTTGCAAAATAATTGACCGTTGAAAGAAATGTATAAAGCAAATGGAAAAGACTATCAAACAAAGAATATCATTACAGCCACACATATATATATATATATATATATATATATATATATATATATATATATATATATATATATATATATCGGGGACAGAAACGCCGCCGGTATGGTCGCGTACATTTATTCTACGATAAAATGAATGGTTAATTACACCGTGATCAGTTACATATAGCTCATAAACGTGTTATCTCCCTTTGCAAGAATCTTGCTTCATTTGAAACTAACATTTCAAAGAATAATTCAAACTGAAAAAGAATATACTGAAATACATATTTCCTTATATATATATATATATATATATATATATATATATATATATATATATATATATATATATATATATATATATATAGATAGATAGAGAGAGAGAGAGAGAGAGAGAGAGAGAGAGAGAGAGAGAGAGAGAGAGAGAGAGAGAGAGAGAGAGAGAGAGAGAGAGAGAGATCATGATTGCTCCTCAATGAATCAAATTTTAAGGAAACTATTTTAAATGTGATTTCTGTCTCTGACAACTTTTCGAGGTTGATAGGACTGCTTTTGAGTCACATTAGTGGGGAAAAGGGCATTGTGAAATAAAAATAATAATACACATCAAAATCATTGCATAATTGCAGATTAATTGATTCACAGATCAGATTCTTGTAGATTTAATTCCTGTTTTGTTTTTCTTTTTCACGTTTCCCTGAATACCCAACACCAGTTTTAATCGTATTTCCTCATATTGAAGTGCATTCAATAGATACGCCCTAGGTGGATTATGCTTACTTCTGTAGTACGCATGCTCATCCTCTTGTTTGTATGTCCCTGCCCGAACTTCGAGAAGGCCAAAGTCAGTAATCTGAAGTGACCAGCGACTATTTACAACACAGTTGGAGCTTTTTAAGTTGCCATGGTAATGAAGCTCACTGTCATGAATAAATATCATGCCCTAAAATGAAATACATTATGATCTTTATTGAATGTTCCGGATCTAAGTGACATAAATGCAAGCACAACAAATTGTTCACTCCCCCCCACACCAACCCCACCCACCCCAAATAACATCAAAGAGCAAAGCAACCGAACCACATCTATCACGTTCGAAGTTGACATTATGCTGTAAACGGATAAATACGGCAGCTAACAAAGAACCACTTACAATCATATATCATCAGAAAGGAACAGATAAGCTATTGAGATATGCATGTTAAACAAAATCACTTGTTTTAATGAATAAAAAAGGAGAATTGTCAGTTTAGTAACAAACTTCAAGCTGTTCCAAAGTTTTCTGATAGAAATTGCTTTCTTGTGTTATCTTAATCGGGATTATTATCTTTTAAATTTCTGCTCTTACAACTGATGCACAATGTTTAAATAAAAACTGTCAATAACGGTGTTGCGAGAGACACTTAAAACGAACCCAAATCAAGCTTTGACTAAAATATGGCAATGGGCACAATGGATGATTTCGTTACATCGATATAGTAAAATGTCTTAGTTTCCACGAAGCGCACGTATTAATTATACGGGACTTGTCTAAACCTTTTGATTGGGTATAGAAATATTTGGGACGGAAAACAGTTAAAGAACACATGTGGTAATGCTAAGATTCCACCATAACATGTAACAGACTTTAACGGTATTCAGTCTGAACTGAGCTGACGTAGAAGAAACGTATTCCTTAGGATCTGATTGGCTAATAAGACTTGCGAAGAAATCATGCCCAGTGACTGACAGGCGAACTTGTACGGTGTTATCTGTGTTGATAATTGCATCATACTTGATAGAACACAATAATTTCAATTGATTTTATGCATATGGTATTTCGCCTGCTAATACGACCAACAGCTACCAATCAATATGTACTAGAATTTATAGAATCATTATGGATATAGCAGATGGTCAAGCAACATTTACATATCCTGCGTACAAAATCATCTAAACTGTCATCATATCGTGGAAAAATGACAATGACAAATACAACTTAGGCCGAAACCACGAACCTCTGTTACGAAACGATCCTTTTTACCCACCGTCGTTACGTTTTAATTCTAAATGATACTGTTACCTACCTGAGACATCTATATGTTAACTCTTAATGATATCGTGGGCAACCTCCTGCATTGGAAATTATTTCTAAATGATACCATGGGCTACCGGTATTGAAAACTTTAATCTAAATAGTACCATTGGGAACCTCTAGAATCGGCATAATTATTGTAAATGATGCCATGGGCTACCTCTGAGCGTTGACAAATTTACTCTAAATGATACAATGGGCTACCTCCAGTGTTGACAGGTTTACTCTAAATGATACAGTGGGCTACCTCCGGTGTTGACTGGTTTACTCTAAATGATACCGTGGGCTAGCTCCGGTGTTGACAGGTTTACTCTAAATGATATAAAGGGCTACTTATGGCATTGACAGCTTATACAATTTGCTATGCAGAATATGATTTGCCTGACGTAATTGTTAATCTTGTCAACCCTTATAGCTCAATCGGCTTTTGCATATGTAGTAATATATACGATTTTTTCCATTATATTCTTGAAAGTAATTAGTCAAGTATCATCAAACAAAATAATCTTACCTGAATGATATCTTTCACAAGGGAAGCAATAAACATGTCGTCTAGCTTTAGGTCTTCATTTTCAAGTATATCCTGAACAAGAAGGAAATTGCAAAAGTTGTACCATCATTATTTGTCAGAGCAACTATACTGGTCTGGCATATAATGTGTTTTTAATCACTATAAAATCTAAAACGTTCATCGGTGTATTTTAATATATTTTACAAACCAATCAAGAGCTAACAATTAAAATCATCTACCAAATTATTGTCTATTACTAACATCTCTAAACTAAGCTATAAATGAATGCCATTAAATCAACCATGTACAATATATTTTATAAACTTATTATAATGCTCGGAAGTGAACTGTATAGATCATCACATGCCGATGCATGTTACGACAGAAAATCACGGTCTTTATTGTATGCAATGTGATAGATGATTCTGTTAATTAATCATACTGTATTTTTAGTGCTTTCAAAGGAGTATATTTAAGCTGGTCTAAACAATTGTACATCTATAAGATCAAATTGCAGTATATTTTACTTTATATAAGAAGTAGATTTCATATTTTGCAATATTACAAAAGTTGGGATTTATCTTAAACTCAACGTTTAGCACTATAAGATAATTATTTAAATTGCAAAAGGCAGAACTATTTTGATTGAGTGTCTTTCTATCAACCTCTATTTAAGATGCTGTAGGAAATTTGCTATTCATGAAATCTTTATTTTTATCTAGATGCAAAATAGGTGGTTTTGAGTAAATGTATCAAAATCTAACTCTCATGAATGACTTGGCATATGAGAACGTTAGAACCTTATGTTGAAGCAAAAAATTTTGACACTAAAACCAAATATATTCTTCAGTACTAAGTCACAATGTAGGAAAGCATGGTACCACAATTTTTGTAATTAGACTTGAAGAAAATAGTTTGGTGGATGGACATGCCAGAGAAACTACATGCACGCATAGTCAGACAGATGTACGAACATAGCTATTCAAACTACTATGATAGCCTCGATAAAACAACAAATATGATAAACAACATTTCCTCAAAGAAAATCAAATGCATCAATCACTGTCTGTATCATTTGAGGGAAGTCACGCGATACAATTATCCAGGTTCAGATGTTCTTAGTGGCCATACTTAAGAATATATGAAAACTATAATTCATGAATCGTGGCATTTGACTTACCTGAATAGAACTATATTAATATAGCATCGGAACTGCACTCATATGATATAGCCTCTTTCCAAAACTAGCTAAAATGAATAAGCCGTATTGAGAGCTAGTTATTATTTAATGAATGGATCTTGTTTGTTTCCTTCTAATCCCCAGTCATGGTCGCTTTGCAATAACAGTTTTGTCTACATGCATGTAGGTTCCTCAGTTGTGTTAAATATCAGCTTATGCCACTTCTTATGATCAATTGTAGTTTTTGAATATCATGCTTTATCTTTCAAGCATTTGTTTTCTTCAGATTATGTTTGAATAAAAGACAGCTGCTCTTAAGAAGAATCCGAAACGATATTAATACATGGTAAGATTCTATAACTATAGAGCGTTCATGTAATGCTTTGGAATCAAAACTAAACAAAATAATATAAAAAGCCGTGTCAGTGTACATCATCCAGCTACACTTACTATTTCTGAATTAAGTCTAAATCGAAATATTCGATCAGCAATATACTTCTACTGACCGCTCCGGTGACTAGTGGTTAGAGCGCCACCTGGGATACAGGAGATCGTGGGTTGCAAACGCGGCCAAGTCATATCAAAGATTTCTAAAAATGGTACTAGTAGTTGCATCGCTAGGCGCTCAGCATTATGAGGTTGCTGTTAGAACTGGTCGGCCTGGTGTCAGGATGTTGTGACTGGGTGGAACATGATGCAAGATGTGTCTGCGGCATGATGCCCCAGTGCTAGACATCAGCATAAACTGTCAAACTGTTGACATCGTAGCAATATGAATGATTTTTTTAAAGCTATGTCAAAAATCCAAATCACACACATACAATCCTACTTCAGATGGCCAAATCCTTTTAGTATATCCAGTACTTTGATTATTACTGAATTTACTTAGTTTACTTAGTGAGAGAGAGAGAGAGAGAGAGAGAGAGAGAGAGAGAGAGAGAGAGATAGAGAGGGAGAGAGAGAGACAGACAGACAGAGTTATGCGTATCTATAATGGTCTTAGTTTTATTCATGGCAAATTTGTTTCATATGTGCATAGGTCCTATAAATTTTAAGATATTAAAGAACGTACAGTTGCACACAACCTTTGAATACATGCTTAGCTATGTGTTTACAGTTACTAATAATACAATTATTAGTAAGTATGTTAACAAGATTCAGACTTTTTCATATTGGACAGACTGGTCATATGTTATTTTAGAAGAATTAAGATAAATTTCATTGAATTAGTTAAATCATGCAAGTTCCTCTTCTATGCTGGAAATTTGGGATTTGTCACGTAGTTAGTAGTAACTAATTGCGTTTTTAACCCTTCTCATCTCTGCATAAGTAGTTCTGACAGGTCAGTTGGCCGAGTCTCGTTTGTGTTTTTGCTGAAGCATCAAGTCTGCAGACCTAATTTATGTTGCATTTAGATATTATTTATTATTATTTGAGAGGAAGAAACACTTGTTTGGATCATTCAGTGGAAACAGATAGTGCTCATTGGACTGTAAATTATTTTTAACTTCGTAAATTATTCAAAGGAGTTCAAAACGAAGTCATATTGACAACGTCACACTTGCTTTGCGGGTCAGCACATTTCCGGATCTGAAGTTTATACTTATGTTATTCATTTGGATTTTAATATAACCTTTATATGATTATTTTGAGGTTAGTTCAAAGTACAGTAAATTCCTCTTAAGTTTATAAAATTAATAATTTAAATGTTTGTTGAGTTTTATAAAACTTGTTTGTTTTGCTTCTTTCTATTTTATTGTTTATGACTATATATCATTATTATACTTTATGGAATCGTAATTGAAAAGATTACAAAATTTATCATCAAGTTAATTTCTACAAGAGCCCAAAATAGTGCTTCGATCAAAATTGACAATATACGTACCAAAAGACTTCCCTTTGGGCAATATTCTGTCACAATAATAAAATATGGAGGGTCTATACAGGTTCCTAGAAATGCATTAGTGTTGGTATGCCGCAGGTCACGCATCTGTAAAGAGATACTTTTTGATCAAGTTTTATGAATTTCCGGGATTACACACACACATAATACATGACACGCGATATGTCTAATCCAGTATGCATCAAAATATGTGACAATAAAATTGACGATAAATTCAAACTGGACAAGTTGAGTGCTTTATAAAACCTATTATTTATATATATATATATGCCGCCCTATATATATATATATATATATATATATATATATATATATATATATATATATATATATATATATATATTGGTAAAATGAGATTACTCACTACATAAAATAGTTTCTTATCTTCTAAATGAAACATCTTGATAACATGCAAACTTACTCACCTTCGTAACTGAAGATTTGACAACCGAAGTGTCCCAATAAGCATGGGATATTTGATCGTTTTCATTTTTCTCTAAGAATCTTTTTAGTTTCAATTGCAATCAAGACATAGATTGAACTCAGCAGTTGATGAAAATAAAAAAGAAATTGCTTCAAGTGTTGGAACTACTTTTTTAGTTTGGTACGCGCAGGAATAATATTCAAAGAAATTGGATGGTATAGCAGAGACAAAAAACTGCCTGAAACTTTGAAGGTATAGCAACATCATGACTTTCTCTGCCACGTGATATTATAAGTAAGTATAGTAAATTTACTTTCTACTTTTAGGTAAAAGTTTCTAATGTATCTAAGAATGAGGAACACTGTCTTATGTTCGGAAATTTGAGGATGTTAATTGTGTTTTACTGTTTCAAGATTTTGATTTACATGTTCAGCTAATGCAGCGTTGCTAGTTCAACCTCTAGTCCTCAAACAGTGTAACGCTATACCAGAAGGCAATTTCATGCAGATAATATAAAATAATACTAAAAATTGCAAGAGAATCAAATGTATACAAAATATCTTTGAATTCATAATCTTTTACGTTTATTTAAACTCATTTTTTTAAGTTTATAAGAAGTAAAATTTGATTTTTCGCATCTGGACAATTTTGTACAATATTATTTTAAGATTAATTTATAAAACAGCAATAAGATTGTAAATTCACTATTTACCAAAACTATAAGTGCTGATGAAATAAGATTATTTCGTACACATAGGTAACAATGAAAAAAAGTAACAAACAAATCATAAGTTCACAATTGCTTCGATTTGTATTTACCAGCTTCATTTCTTTCTGCATCTTTCGATTGATCTGCAAATTTCGTTTCTCATACATTTTTAGGGCTACTAGTTGGCCTTTGTATGTTCCTGTCTTTGCGTAAACTTGGGTAAATGACATCCTGGAGTCGATTGACAGCTGCGTTAGTGTCATCTGCAAGTAGACATAATTTCTTCTTTTTTTTAAAATAAAATATAAAAGCAAGGAAAATATTTGTCAACTATCGACATGAGCTACAAACAATTTGGACTGACAGTATGTGTTATTATTTGCCGCCCTAATGCAAAAGTCATTACTTTCGACATCAGCGACAGCGATGGTGTGGTGCAGTTCTTAACTTTTGAAATAACTTTTTTAAATCTTTGCATATAAACTAAATGTAAATGATCTCTATATCCAAATTCCAAAGACGAATTAAGACAGAGACTAAATTGTGAGGATTCCTCTATCACTGAATGCGAACCTTATACATACTAGGCACTACGATTGACAAGTTATAACAATATCAAGGTATTGCCAACAAATGCGTTGACCCAAACTTTTCCAAGCCCTCAATTATTTATTAATCTGTAATTGAATTTGACCAATTTATTCTGATATGATACGAATTGAACTTTATCCTTCAATATTAATAAACTTCCTAATATAAATGCAAATAACCGTGGCACAAAATATCGAAATAGGGTAGTAACTATTTGTAATCGAATATATTCTCTTCCACTTCACAATAAACAAAATCTTCACAGGGATGGGGGAATAAACAAATAGGTGAGTAGTCTGTAGGATGGAAATCAAGGCGAAGGCATAGGGAGCAAATCCCCAGCAAGTATCTGAATTTTAAGTGTTTCCAGGTCATACTTCAATCATCTAACTATAAAGAAAAAACTGACTTTAGGAAATGTTCTTAAAGTTCCACGCTCACTTCCAACATTTTTAAAGTTGTAACTGTCGATCAATATTTATGGAAACAATAACTGAATTGAAACAATATATCAGATATAGAGAAAACGACGCTAACTCAACAATGAACGGCGTGAGAATGTAGTCAGATGCTGCCATAATCCAACATGTATAGAGTGAGGCTTTTAAGTGGTCCTTATTTACCGTATTAGCCAGTTACTGATACACAACAACATACATAACAATCCATAACTATCACTCACACACACACACACACACACACACACACACACACACACACACACACACACTGCCGATGCATTAAAACTATAACGATTTGAACATGCATACATTTTTCTAAGCCGTAATATTAATAGCCCGCAAATTGTACACATTAGGTCATTAACGACCAGAAAACAAAGTACCTAACAACCCATTACTATTACACATACACACGCGCACGCAAGCACACACACTGCCCTTACATTAGAATTACACCAGTTTCTACATGAACACTGTTTTCGAAACCGTGGTGATCATAGTCCGCAAATCTATACACGCTAGGTCACTAACGACCAAACGACCAGATATTCACTAGCAACCACAACTAAAACTAATTAACGCTCCTTTCTCAATAACAAATCGGAAAGAATAATACAGCTTTCCGATAAGGAAAATTACTTTGTCTAAAACCTGGATTAGCTTCTTACATTTGTTACTGGCAATCGTTTTCTCTGTAGATGTTAAGAAATAGATTTAAAAGATAGAACTTTAGATCACAAAATAGGTAAGCTGAAAGGAGGTTTGATAATAATAAATACAATTAATTACCAACCACGGTCTAAACGTGTACTATATTTTAAATACTAAAACCGTTAAGCATTTCATTTTGACAAAAACTTGTTCTATCACTCAATTCTTTTTATACAGTAGGTAATAAGACTTACTTATCAGACTCAGAACACACACATACACACACATACATATATATATATATATATATATATATATATATATATATATATATATATATATATATATATATAATCTTGTTTTAGGGGTGAAGGAGTTCTTTATGTTCAAGGTGCTGATAATTCAGAAGTATATTATAATTTACTTTAGTGTTACTGGTTTTACGTTAGTATGACTTCAGCACGCTGACAATTCTTCGTCTAATAATATGACCTTCAAATATAGAATCTGGTGGGCAAAATGCTTGTAAGTAAGCAGTTATCCCTTCTTGCTAAATCTATTCAGAGATAAGGTGACATCTCTTAACTTAATGGGCATTTTGGTTCTGTACATTCATCGAAGAAAGGAGTTGGGTGCGTTGGAGGTTTTGGACATTA
The DNA here is from genome assembly GCA_016746295.1 of Potamilus streckersoni. Classification (NCBI taxonomy): domain Eukaryota; kingdom Metazoa; phylum Mollusca; class Bivalvia; order Unionida; family Unionidae; genus Potamilus; species Potamilus streckersoni. Next base: position 965,435 of record JAEAOA010001196.1, read on the forward strand.
AATGTCTGACATTTTTTGGGGGGTTCATATTGATGCACTATGAAGTGGTAGCATCGTCATCATCAGTGGGTTTGTCACATGTAAACCAACAGATTGACAGTCTTGCTACAATGGGTACCATAATGAGTGGGCTATTCAAAGGAATACATATTGAATAAATAAAAGAGTTGACAAGGGAAAAAATTTAGAATTTTTAGTCCAGAAAATATATCAAACGGCATGTAAACATATGATATGGTTCTTTGTCTGTCTTGCATTGGACCTCATCAGTCACTTTTCAAATATTCAAAGTACAGGGCCAATTTTTGGTTAGACTTTATAGAACGATTTTTCTAGGACACTCATTACCAAACTTGTGTTACTAACGAGAGCCATAGCAACCAAGAGGAAAATTGCTAGCCAATTTAAATTAAACTTCATAGAAATTGTTGCGTTAAGACAATTTTCAACCAAACGCATGACTTTGGTGGTTTTCATGGGAGCTCTTTGGCTTCCGTAGCAACATAGATGTCTGACATTTCCAAACGGACGATACACCGATTTTGAATAAATGTTACATAAATATTTCTTTAACTATGTTAGCAATTTTGTTACTTTCAGGGAGTAACATGATTTTGTGAGTGCCAGTTTTGATCAAACAGTGTCTTTGAGCAAACGCTACTAAAATACATTTTTGAGGACTTCACCGACAATGTTTGCACTTGTACAACAAGTTGGTGGAAAACGTTATATTTTTCCCCTCATAAACTGCCTAGCGAATTTAAACTTCGCCGAAAGTTTAATATGACATATTATACCAATGATTACTCTTTGTTCAGCTTTTAGAGACCTCACTTAGGCATCTTATTGGCCTCCTTGATGACATATATCTTTTAACGAAACTTACCTAGTCACCATTAGCTTGTTGACTAGTGAGAGTCAGAGAAACTTAAAAGACCACGTGAGCATCTTGTTGTTTAATATTTTAAATTTAATGAACGCTCAAAACATCAAAGTCGAAATGGTGCGAATGACCAACGCCTCATGCAGGCAATCTGTCAAAGAGCAAGGTGGTACCTGCCATCAATTATCTGTATTTTTGCAAAGGCCTGTGCTATTAGACCAGTACAGTTTTTTAAGTTTGAACTACCTGTCTGAACACTGAAAATGCCGTACAGAAGTCAATTATCATGAATCCTGACCATAGATTTTATGAATGAGCATACATATACTGTATCCCGAATATCGATATAATGAATCCTGAGCATAGATATAATGAATCCCAAGCTTGGATCTAATGAATTCTGAGCACATATATATATATATATATATATATATATATATATATATATATATATATATATATATATATATATATATATATATATATCTGCAATAAACTGACGACGAACAGTACGAAACTAGTAACTAACTAGCCTAAGCGCTTTCGACTCTTAAAGAGTCTTTTTCAAAGGCAAATACAACACATAGTTACGACAAACAAATAAACACAAAAACGTTGTGTTTGTAAACCTCTACATTTCTGTCTTCACATGTGCTAAAACTATAAATACAACCAGCTTGTATAGACTAGTTGCGGAAACTGAAAACGTTGTATAATTCCCTAAAAGTCTACAAGCCAAAGCGACATCTATTTTTACTTTGTGTACATATGTAACGCAGATTATATCCCGGATATTTGATTCTATACCGGTTATTCTTATAGTAAAAATTGAAGGATAATAAGAAGATTTAGAAAATGTTAAATTCTACTAGTGCATAGTTTTCATTTTCTAGTCTTCTTGGTTTAGACCGCTTGGTTTCAATGTTCTAAGGCGGCGTATCCAGTATGATTCCTTTTCCTTCCTGGTTTCGGAACTCCAGCTGTGGTTGTTAGCAATAGCGATAAGTATTATATCACTGAAAGTGTGGCCAGGGGAGGAGAAGTGTTCTGCGACCGGGCTTCTGTACAGCTTTTTTGTCATCCAATCAGATCTATGAAGGTTTATCCTTTTGTGTAGCTTTTCAGTTTCTCCCACGTACTGAAGGCCACAGATCTTACATGTGATGAGATAAATCACATTCTCTGTTTTGCACGTTTTGTTTGGACCATGTATGTTTAGTTTTTCTTTAGTCACTGTGCTAGTGAATGTCTTGGTCTCTATCATATGTTGACAGGTTTTGCATCTTTTATCGCCACAGGGTCCAGATTGACTAGGTTGGTTTTGACTAGCGATTGGCGTTAGCTTGGCCCTGACTAGGATGTCCTTTAGGTTTTTTGGTCTCCGGTAAGCTACTACAGGTTTGTTCGGAAGTATTAGGTTTAGTATGTCTGACGATTGCACGGTTGGCCAGTGGTTTGCGATGATTTTACCTACTTTGGGATTGTCTGGGTGATATGTCAGAATAAATGGTATCCTATCAACCTTTTCTTTCTGTCCATATCTGAGAAGGTCATCACGGTTTATTTGTTTGGCCCTTTGGATTGCCTCCGCAATCAGGTCTTTGTCGTAGCCTCGGTAAATTAAATGTTTAGCCAGCTCTTCAGACCTTTCTAGGAATCTTTCATCGTCGGAGCAAATTCTGCGTATCCTCAGTGCCTGGCTATATGGAATGTTCTTAATGCAGTGTTTTGGATGACAGCTGGTTGGGAGAAGATACTGGTGTTTGTCGGTTGGTTTTGAGTAGATGTCTGTGTGTAATTTGTTTTCCACCAGTCTGGTTGTTGTGTCCAGGAAAACATGGTTTGAGTTGGAAATTTATGCCGTGAATTTTATTGAAGGATGGAAGTTGTTTGCCTTTGATATGAAGTCATCCAGACTTTCTCTTTCATACTGCCACTTCATTTCTATATCATCGATAAAGCGTACCCACTGGTATGGTGTACGCTCAACCGATGCTAAGAGCTTTTCCTCAAGTTTTCCCATGAAAATGTTAGCATACGAAGGGGCCATTTTAGTACCCATTGCAGTTCCATTGATTTGTAGGTAGTTTTCTTCATTAAATTCAAAGTTGTTGAGTTTTAGGACAAGCTCCATGAGTTGGATTAAGAAGTGTGTGGGTGGATTGTTTACAGTTCTTGTTTCCCATGCTTCGCTACATGCCTGTAACCCTTCGTTGTGCGGTATGTTGGTGTACAAAGATGTGACGTCTAAGGAAGCAAGTAATGTATCTGGCAGTAATGGTTCACTAGCTTTGCTTTTTATGAGATAATATGTCGTGTCTTGAAGATATGATGATAATTTGTGGACATGTGGTCTCATAAAATGATCTAAATATTCTGATATCCTTTCTGTGGGGTGCCCGTTACCTGAGATTATAGGTCTGCCAGGGTTTCCTTGTTTGTGGATTTTGGGTAGAAGATAAAATCTACCTGCTCTTGGGTTTTCTGGGCTTAAGTAGTTTTTGGTTTGCTGGTCTATGTGTCCGCTTTGGTACGCCTCGTCATTAACATTAGTGATGATTTTTGCATATTCCAGCGTTGGATCATGGTCCAGTTTTTGGTAGAACCTAGCGTCACTTAGTTGTCTACTTGATTCACTAATGTAGTCTTCCCTATTCATAACGACAACAGCGGAACCCTTATCTGCAGGCTTAATTATTATGTCTGTTCTGCTTTTCAGTGAGTGCAGGGCATCTGTTTCTTCTTTTGTCAAATTAGAATATTAGAATACTCGGTTGAAAACGATACTTCCAGACATATCAACCATACTAACAAATATTCTAATTTGACAAAAGAAGAAACAGATGCCCTGCACTCACTGAAAAGCAGAACAGACATAATAATTAAGCCTGCAGATAAGGGTTTCGCTGTTGTCGTTATGAATAGGGAAGACTACATTAGTGAAGCAAGTAGACAACTAAGTGACGCTAGGTTCTACCAAAAACTGGACCATGATCCAACGCTGAAATATGCAAAAATCATCACTAATATTATTGACGAGGCGTACCAAAGCGGACACATAGACTAGCAAACCAAAAACTCCTTAAGCCCAGAAAACCCAAGAGCAGGTAGATTTTATCTTCTACCCAAAGTCCACAAACAAGGAAACCCTGGCAGACCTATAATCACAGCTAACGGGCACCCCACAGAAAGGATATCAGAATATTTAGATCATTTTATGAGACCACATGTCCACAAATTACCATCATATCTTCAAGACACGACAGATTATCTCATAAAAAGCAAAGCTAGTGAACCATTACTGCCAGATACATTACTTGCTTCCTTAGACGTCACATCTTTGTACACCAACATACCGCACAACGAAGGGTTACAGGCATGTAGCGAAGCATGGGAAACAAGAACTGTAAACAATCCACCCACACACTTCTTAATCCAACTCCTGGAGCTTGTCCTAAAACTCAACAACTTTGAATTTAATGAAGAAAACTACCTACAAATCAATGGAACTGCAATGGGTACTAAAATGGCCCCTTCATATGCTAACATTTTCATGGGAAAACTGAGGGAAAGCTCTTAGCATCGGTTGAGCGTACACCATACCAGTGGGTACGCTTTATCGATGATATAGAAATGAAGTGGCAGTATGATGGAAGAAAAAGTCTGGATGACTTCATATCAAAGGCAAACAACTTCTATCCTTCAATAAAATTCACGGCAGAAATTTCCAACTCAAACCATGTTTTCCTGGACACAACAACCAGACTGGTGGAAAACAAATTACACACAGACATCTACTCAAAACCAACCGACAAACACCAGTATCTTCTCCCAACCAGCTGTCATCCAAAACACTGCATTAAGAACATTCCATATAGCCAGGCACTGAGGATACGCAGAATTTGCTCCGACGATGAAAGATTCCTAGAAAGGTCTGAAGAGCTGGCTAAACATTTAATTTACCGAGGCTACGACAAAGACCTGATTGCGGAGGCAATCCAAAGGGCCAAACAAATAAACCGTGATGACCTTCTCAGATATGGACAGAAAGAAAAGGTTGATAGGATACCATTTATTCTGACATATCACCCAGACAATCCCAAAGTAGGTAAAATCATCGCAAACCACTGGCCAACCGTGCAATCGTCAGACATACTAAACCTAATACTTCCGAACAAACCTGTAGTATCTTACCGGAGACCAAAAAACCTAAAGGACATCCTAGTCAGGGCCAAGCTAACGCCAATCGCTAGTCAAAACCAACCTAGTCAATCTGGACCCTGTGGCGATAAAAGATGCAAAACCTGTCAACATATGATAGAGACCAAGACATTCACTAGCACAGTGACTAAAGAAAAACTAAACATACATGGTCCAAACAAAACGTGCAAAACAGAGAATGTGATTTATCTCATCACATGTAAGATCTGTGGCCTTCAGTACGTGGGAGCAACTGAAAAGCTACACAAAAGGATAAACCTTCATAGATCTGATTGGATGAC
>JAEAOA010001196.1:978319-1015819 GCA_016746295.1 Potamilus streckersoni
TTTAGTCACTGTGCTAGTAAATGTCTTGGTCTCTATCATATGTTGACAGGTTTTGCATATTTTATCGCTACAAGGTCCAGATTGACTAGGTTGGTTTTGACTAGCGATTGTTGTTAGCTTGGCCCTGACTAGGATGTCCTTTAGGTTTTTTGGTCTCCGGTAAGCTACTACAGGTTTGTTCGGAAGTATTAGGTTTAGTATGTCTGACGATTGCACGGTTGGCCAGTGGTTTGCGATGATTTTACCTACTTTGGGATTGTCTGGGTGATAGGTCAGAATAAATGGTATCCTATCAACCTTTTCTTTCTGTCCATATCTGAGAAGGTCATCACGGTTTGTTTGTTTGGCCCTTTGGATTGCCTCCGCAATCAGGTCTTTGTCGTAGCCTCGGTAAATTAAATGTTTAGCCAGCTCTTCAGACCTTTCTAGGAATCTTTCATCGTCGGAGCAAATTCTGCGTATCCTCAGTGCCTGGCTATATGGAATGTTCTTAATGCAGTGTTTTGGATGACAGCTGGTTGGGAGAAGATACTGGTGTTTGTCGGTTGGTTTCGAGTATATGTCTGTGTGTAATTTGTTTTCCACCAGTCTGGTTGTTGTGTCCAGGAAAACATGGTCTGAGTTGGAAATTTCTGCCGTGAATTTTATTGAAGGATGGAAGTTGTTTGCCTTTGATATGAAGTCATCCAGACTTTCTCTTCCATACTGCCACTTCATTTCTATATCATCGATAAAGCGTACCCACTGGTATGGTGTACGCTCAACCGATGCTAAGAGCTTTCCCTCAAGTTTTCCCATGAAAATGTTAGCATACGAAGGGGCCATTTTAGTACCCATTGAAGTTCCATTGATTTGTAGGTAGTTTTCTTCATTAAATTCAAAGTTGTTGAGTTTTAGGACAAGCTCCAGGAGTTGGATTAAGAAGTGTCAACTGTCAACATATGATAGAGACCAAGACATTTACTAGCACAGTGACTAAGGAAAAACTAAACATACATGGTCCAAACAAAACGTGCAAAACAGAGAATGTGATTTATCTCATCACATGTAAGATCTGTGGCCTTCAGTACGTGGGAGAAACTGAAAAGCTTCACATAAGGATAAACCTTCATAGATCTGATTGGATGACAAAAAAGCTGTACAGAAGCCCGGTCGCAGAACACTTCTCCTCCCCTGGCCACACTTTCAGTGATATAATACTTATCGCTATTGCCAACAACCACAGCTGGAGTTCCGAAACCAGGAAGGAAGAGGAATCATACTGGATACGCCGCCTTAGAACATTGAAACCAAGCGGTCGAAACCAAGAAGACTAGAAAATGAAAACTATGCACTAGTAGAATTTAACATTTTCTAAATCTTCTTATCCTTCAATTTTTACTATAAGAATAACCGGTATAGAATCAAATATCCGGGATATATCCTGCGTTACATATGTACACAAAGTAAAAATAGATGTCGCTTTGGCTTGTAGACTTTTAGGGAATTATACAACGTTTTCAGTTTCCGCAACTAGTCTATAAAAGCTGGTTGTATTTATAGTTTTAGCACATGTGAAGATAGAAATGTAGAGGTTTACAAACGCAACGTTTTTGTGTTTATTTGTTTGTCGTAGCTATGTTTTGTATTTGCCTTTGAAAAAGACTCATTAAGAGTCGAAAGCGCTTAGGCTTGTTAGTTACTAGTTTCGTACTGTTCGTCGTCAGTTTATTGCATCTATTTTAATTAATCCCTGACAAACGTGATCCCTTGGTGGATCCAGTACGCTTGAGAGGGCTGTTATTCGCCATATGATTTGTATTCTTTATATATATATATATATATATATATATTTATATATATATATATATATATATATATATATATATATATATATTGGAGGTAAATGATTTGATTAGTGTTGTACGGTCCACGAAACAAATTATTCAGTGAAGAGAAAATTGGAGTGAAGTTCCTTGACCAATGACACTATAATAGTCGACGCTGACTCATACGACGGCACCATTCGAAGGATAAATGATCTGTTCTGATAAAAGAAAATTATTAGCTGACATTAGGTAGCAAGAATACATTAATTTTTTATTATTTTAAAAAATTTATTTGTTACTTACTACTCTCAGCTTTTTGAATGGATTGGGAAAGTTGAAGGGTGGCTTTTCTCCATATGAGCTGACAATAGCTTTGAAGTCCTCATAGTTGGGGTTAATTGGTGGACTTGGCGTAATTACAAGTAAAGACCTGACAGCTTCCATATTTGTCGTACTGCTCGGATCATCTGTTGTACCTGAAAAAAGAAAACTCCTTAAACTATGAATCCAGCAAAGGAATATTGAAAACGATTATTTTTTCAGTTGTAATGAAGGTGAACAGACTACTGTTTAGAAGGGCCGTTCGCGAAATCAAGGTCAATAACGCTAAACCAAAGCCTTTAATCGACCGAGATTTCTCTAATTGGGTTAGCTCATTTTGTAACTTTTTTATCTTTATTATATGTGTTCGTTTCCTCGTCGGACACTCACTAATGATAGTCACCTTCTCCGCTGCTGTAATTAAATCAGTATAATATCAATAATACAATATTCCACAGCTTGACAGGGACTATAGGCAATCAAATATTATCTACCAGTCCGTGATTCTGTCAAGCAATAACTACAAGAACGTTAGGTGCCTAAAGTCAAATTGCAGAAGGTGCAGAACAGTTTTTTAAACCTGTCACAAAGATTACCAAAGATATTTTTCCTCACGTTAGAGCAAGCCACTAACGCAACTGGAAAAATGGCCGAGCTAACTAAACAAAAAAACAAAAACAAAACAAAACAAAAAAAACCGAAAAAGATTCTAAGAGAACCATAGGCCTAAATACTTGCTACTCAACCAATGGAAGAAATAATCGAAGGTATTTGTCAAGCTCGTACTGAAATAGGTGATATAAAGGAACATATACCAGAACAAATACCAGAGAGAGAGAGAGAGAGAGAGAGAGAGAGAGAGAGAGAGAGAGAGAGAGAGAGAGAGAGAGAGAGAGAGAGAGAGAGAGAGAGAGAGAGAGAGAGAGAGAACTGATGTGAATGATACATTTACCGAAGATAATATTGATCATGTCAAAGAACTTGACAGCATGAGAGAATTACATTTGTTTGCCGCCATAAGTTTTGATCAAAGAAAACAAATTAAAACACGAGTATGCGGACGGTCGTGAAGCTTGGTATAAAAAGGATATTTCGTATACACTACGGAGTTGATTAGTCTCGAATCAGTAATCCAAGATATATTGCAATTATTAATGTAGTAAACAACTATTTTTCAACACTACAGCCACAACAAACACACAAACACAATGACAACCACGAGAATATGCATAAGATAAAGCAGAATAACCACAGAAGCAACAAGAATGACGACAACATTCTGTAAGAGAAATAACAGAACGACACGGTAGAATAGAACAATCACTACAACAACGACAAGAAATTGAACAACAAGGACGTGTGAGAGAAGAAATAAAACGACAAGAAATGGAAGACGAAGACGTATTAAAAAAGAAATAAAACGGTAAAAATGGAACGACAAAATGAAGAACGACAAGAAAAAATACTACTACTCCTACTACTACTACTACTACGACAACTGGATAAAGTATATCATCAATTTGAACAAAATTAATATTTAATACTAAAACAACAACAACTACAACAAGAAAAAACGACAAATAGAGCAACAACTGGAAGAGCTGGAAAACGAACCACAACAAGGAGCCAGTGATGATGGCTCTGGTAAAATTGGAAGTGATTTTCCTACTCGAAGAAATGTCCTTATTATTTATCACGATAACGTCTTCTCTATTTGTCAGAGATTATTTACAGGTGGCATCATGGAGAGTAATGCTTATCGGACACTCATCGATGAAATCGTTGATGATTATTACCGTAGTTATGAAAGGAAATAATTAGATACAATGATTAAAATGAGATGATTCTACATAATGTTCAACGTAGACCGATCATGGTCAGGGTGATAAATTCACGATTCCCTACGTATAAAGCGATTTACGATGACGGACTTTGTGGTTTTGTTCACGGTCTTTTCAGAATGATAGCCCAAAAGCAATACCGATTGCAAAGCAATAAGGAATGAAAGCTATTGACGTTCTTCTTGAAAACGTTTTCGTGCTATTTGTGATGTTGCTAGTAAAGCATTCTCAGCAATCAAGGATAGACTAGCATGATTGATACGAAGAAAACCGCAATCAGAAAAATTACCAACACTGAAGTTTTGCGAGTAAATGCTAGTAAAAATAAATAAAGATGAAAATTAAAAAAAATATCAGAGTATACCAATGTCAGAAAAAGAAAGCTGTATAACTGCAAGTAAAATAGCTGGAAGTGGTTTTCGTATTAGACGATATCAAATATAATACAATACAATGTTCAAAAGAGTGCCTGACCCCGCTTCAACATGGACGCACCAGTACTAAAAGATGAGTCTGCGGGCAATTATTAGCATTATTCTTATGACGCATGTGCACCTAACACATTTGGAAGAATTGAACTACAAGTTCAGAACACAAATATATATTTCTTGCCCGCTGTGGTCGAAGGTATACTTTTGAAAACAGATGATACAGCTACGGAACTGGCGATCGATTTGGTTTTGTTAATGGTATCACGGCGTTTTTTTAACAGTGCTACATACATCATTGACGAAAAAAATATTGAATTACGCCTGAAAAACGACGACATTGCCACGACGATACCTGACCTTGCAAGATACAGAGATGATTACTTGAGATGAGATGGTCCATCAATGATGACACCGTCTGAATATATCTTAGTAGTACTGGAACAAAACGATGTGAACACATTTTTGGTGGAATCCGAGAAGAAACTTAGGCTTGGCTTATTATTGGTGTCTTTAATTAATCGCTAAACTGACATCTACTTAAAATTTAATAAACCACAACCAAATCTAAAATCAAGATTACAGATACAACCATGTATATGAGTGGCAAACCAAAATGAAAAATAACCTTGACGATTATACAAGAACAGTTAAAAATATCGCAGACGTATAATTGTCGTTCACGTAGTTGTGTTTTTTAGCGTCCGCTGTTATCTGTGGAACCGGCGTATTGCTATCAAGAATATCAATAACGTCGTTGGCACTTTCAAAATCTGTGTTTCATCCGCAACAACAATTGCTTGTATTTTTAATATCATTCCAAAGAAGATAGCTACATACTCAAACACAAAATTACGCGAGTACACAATGAAAATACACGCGGCGATGTCAGCATACTCCAAACTATCGTTGAAACCTGCAAAAATTCTATAAAATTTCTATTTTCTCTCATTTTACTTTTGTTGAATTTTTTAAAATCATCTATTAAAACTGTATTAGGATGGCCCCAGGTTGCACCGGTTTATCAACGTCTATCCGATCCAACCAAAGATGACTTTTTTCATAATAAAAACCAAAACGAATATTTATAAAGGTTTCAGAATATTGACAAGGTCGTTTATGACATCAGCTTAATAGGGTTTATTTTATCGTTGAAAATGAAAAGATTCCTGATTCAGGAATTTATTTATTTAAACACAAGGATACAGAAAAATTGTCAATAAAGTGTTTATTAAATTATACAAAGAGGAATTCGAGTCTGAAATCGTTCGAACGCTTACCAATATAAAAATGTATTTTCCAATCTAATACAACATCACAGCGATGATATAAAACAACATATTATTGAATCAAATCAGCATCTAAGACCGGTCAATTCAGATCATACTTATGTTAAAAAAATAATTCTCAAAAATATAAAACGCCAATGCTAAATTACGAGATATGTGTTTAACCATTGCGAAAGAACAATTGATTAATACGATGAGCACAATATTATATAGAGACTGATGAAGCAATCGGCGACATCATCGATAGCAATTTTCCAAAGGTTATGGAGGCATGGAGAAAAGTATTTTAACCGCCAGGTATACTCAAACACAACAAATATCCAAGCGGAGGTGTTGGTCGTCATATTTCACATGGTATAATAAGTTTTACAACGACGATCGCAGTATGTGACGTCATTGATGGCAACTATCAAGTAGATGTTGTAAAATCTAATCAGACCCAGAAAGTATACATTTTTATACACGTTTACCACTGAAGTACTACAAAGGCATTTAATTAAATCAGAGCCAATTAATCATATTTGTTTATGATGTCCTATTATTAAGGATACATTTCAAACTTATTGACCAAAATGAACATTTGTTGGATTTGAGATGATAGCCTATATAAATCTCTATTAAAGGTCTTACGTTCGCAGAACACCAGGAAAAAAAATCTGTTAAATAAATTATCTCAATCTGATTCAGAATAAACAGCATTATCTGTTTCTGAATAAATATTATAATCTGATTCAAAACAAATATTATAATCTGAATAAAAATTTTAAAATATATTTTTTACTGCAGTCCGAAATGAATTCTCCCTCTTGACGGTCAATGTTGTATACTTTCCCTTTGTTTACATGTTACCACAGTCAATGTGACACAGTTTTGTTGCCTCTACAGTCACTGGCGACAGCCCTTTCACTTTCACAATCATCATTGACATTATGGATCGTTTTCACAAATAGACATAACCTTTCTCAACTATCTGATACAAACATTCGCTATCTTTTTTGTTTCGTAATCGTGAGACAATTCTGATCTATTTTTTAAAATTACGTGCGTTAGTAGAACAAATAAGGTAACCCGCGTTGTTGTAACTGTTGCCAATGGTTGCATCATAGATTGCTGAATCAAATTTATAAATCTATAATTACCTGGTAATATATATATATATATATATATATATATATATATATATATATATATATATATATATATATATATATATATTCAATCTTTATTGTTGTAATAATTCAAAATTATAAATAACTTTTTAGGATTAGGAGGTTCAGACATTTCTATATGGACACGTTGTAATGTTTTATTTGGAAAAATAATGAAAGTAATATTTGTGTAATTCATTATAGAATAAATATTTATTTAAATCAGATTAAAAATATTTTTGACTTTAAAACTAAAACTGTTAATAATTGAATTTTTTCTGAATCAGAATGAAAATAAAAATCTAAATGAGAAAACAAATAAAAGTCTGAATCAGAATTAAAATAGAGATCAGAATTAAATAAAATTATTAATAAAAAAAAAGATTTCATAATCAGAATAAAAATAGCAATAATTAAAGAAAATATCCAATGAGAAAAAATATCTCTCAATGAGAATAAAAATAGTAATAATAACAAGATTTCTCAATCAAAACAAAGATAATAACAAAAGATAAACAATAGCAATGACGAACGTTTATCAATTCACAGGGTCCCTTCATTGCCAGTTAAACCTTTACTATGCGGTCCTTTATTTATGGTTTTTCCATTAATGTCTTTCTTATGGCGGTTATGGGGCATCCTAGAGCTTTTTACTTTATTTCGTTAAGGCCTTTCTTTTTCTTCCTGGCGACATTCTTTCTGACTGTCCTTGTATGGTGCATACCCTTTAATGACGTTGAAAACTCATCACTGCTACTGTCTATTTTTGAGGGCTCCAGTTTTTAGTTTCTTAACCCTCCAAATCAAACCCCGAGGAACGTGCAATACAACACCCACCACTTTCTTTGACGTAATGGGGTAGAGCCCCTACTTAGAAAAGCTGCGATAAAATCACCAGTATCGACAATGTTCCAGTCACGGGTTTGGAACACTGGATATCCAGTATGATAATTGGTCACATTAGCACTGCTTCACAGAATTTCCTTGTGGACATAAATTTCAGAAATTATTGAGAAGTTACATTAGATGATGAATAATTGTTGTAAACTACAGCGTGACCTACTTTAACGGCGGCCGAACAAACTATTAGGTGTGCATGCAGATCTATTGTATACATTGAAGATCTGAATATAACCTACATGGAACTGCACTGCCTACAGACAGTAAAGTTACCGAATACGACACAATCAAACTAATGTAATATTACGCAGCAACAAGCAGGAAAACTAGTTAGTTACTCAACCAGAGAGAGCTTTGCTTCACAAAGTTATCTCCTTTCACAAATCTTGAAGCGTGTAATATTCAAATATTATTCGCTGATCATATTTCTTTGAAAATAACGAATCGGTTATATTATCTGCGACACATTCTACTGAATCAGGGTAAATATTAAAATATTTTCTGCTGAAAACATGATTAAAATATCATTTCCTCGCCATTCTCTGCATTTAAAGATTTAACAACCCTCAATGCAACCATTTTGTGCAAATCAGTTCCACCAATTTTGCAATTCTGATTTGATCTCAAACTATTTAAAGTGTTATCCATTGGATCTGAATTAATGTGAGTTTTTGAATTTAGGGAATATGTATGTATGTATGTATGTATGTATGTATGTATGTATGTATGTATGTATGTATGTATGTATGTATGTATGTATGTATGTCTGTATGTCTGTCTGTCTGTATGTATGTATGTATGTATGTATGAATATATATATATATATATATATATATATATATATATATATATATATATATATATATATATATATATATATATATATATATATATATATATATATATATATATATATATATATATATATATATATATATATATATATATATATATTTCTTTGTGATTGCATTGGTAGGGTTCACTCACGACTAATTTAATTATTTAACGCAGCTATCACATTTGACAATCTTGCAACCCATTCAATAGATCTCACGTATTTGTATATTTCCTTTGCATATTGATATCCAAACAACCGCTCAGTAAGTGTTCAATTAAACCGTTCAACGATAGCCTGATCGCGATGAATTGTGTCTTCGTTTGATTTTAACATTGTGTTTTCTTTTCACCAGAAATAGTACTGCACCAAGAAACTCCTTGCCAGGATCAACTTTTAGTAGCTGTGGCAACTGTAGACCGCCACATGATAACTCCGTTCAAAAGGAGTTGCAACTTCAGTTGCTGTTTTAGCTGTTAGCGGCTCTGCTTGTTTATATCTACTTGCATCTTCAACGACAGTCAACTTCTATTTGTATATGTGTTATTTGACGTCTATCGGTTTTAATGATATCATGTGGTAAAACCAAAATATCTGAATGATGAACTTCAGTGGAAGAGCCGACATCACAATATGGGTACAGAAATGTTTTAGGTGGTGCTAGATAAATTAGCCATATTGCCTTCATGCTAAGCATTTTGGAGCAACAGAACGCTAGAACCTGCTGCATCAATGTACTAATCGCTGCTGTACATTTCCAATATCCTCTCGAGTTATAATAAACCGATTCCGTTATTATGATAATAATCAGTTGATTAATTACCAGCCCCATACATTATTTTATCTTTCATCGCAGGCTCTTCTAGAAAGCTATCAAGTTTCTTTGAGAGATTTATTTTAATTTTGGAATTTAATGAGTGAATCAACTTCACATCTGCAATATGTCGATGTTGTAAATATTTCCTTTTATACGGAATATCATAAAGTAACTCGCTTGATCAGTCGCATTTATTGGATATTTTCCAGGTTTTCGTTGGTCTTATTCGTCAAGTCGAATATCAAGATGAGTTCCAGGACCACAGTAATTATATCTAGATATTTCACAACAGGGTATTTAGACAACGAAAATCTGGGAAATTTTCAAAGTGAAGTTGCGATATCACCACCCTTGGTATTCATCAAGGACTATATATATATATATATATATATATATATATATATATATATATATATATATATATATATATATATATATATATATATATATATATATATATAAAACCACATTTTACACACTTGCCTGTAATTGCATGCTTTTTAATTTGTGTTATTGTTGTTGTTTATCCACTAGGGGAGTTTGTGCTCTTCATCGAACACAGTATCAACACATTTTTTTTATGATATTTGTGCAACATGGATATCATTGATTTCTCAGCGACACGAAAACAAGAGCAAGTCAAACGTCATCCAGTGCTACCAAATCTATCAGAGCAATTATAATAGGTCCATATGGTAGTGGTAAGACGCAACTGTTGCTTAGTGGGATGATGAGACGGCTCAAGTGAGATACGTTATATTTAGTGGCACGATCTGTAGATGATGAAAAATGATATGAGGTACATAAAGATTTTAATAAAAATGCAAAGTTGCTGGATGAAAACGGCAATGATATCTATTTTATCACCGATATTGATGAAGCTCCATATGTTGATGACCTCGATAGATTTATTAAAAATGTCGTGGTATACGATGATGTGATGATGGACAAACAATCAAATCTAGCTCGGATATTTTCCAGAGATTGATACAAAAATGCTGACGTAATTTATGTTACTCAATGGTATACACAAAAACTAAAGTGGTGATTGATAACTGCAATATTTTAGTTGTGATTAATTGAATCAATACACATTCTCTGAGAAATAATCATCAGACATTGTATTCAGAATATATGGACATGATTAAGTTCAAAAACGTCTTTTCAAAAGTACAAGCTACCCCACACAGATGTATCACGATAAATGTACATAATCTTCGGTCGAGGTATCATGTAGGTCTTGATAAAAATTTTCCGTTGAGAAAAAGCTGCAGAGAAGATGAAGACCAATAGTAAGTGGCCGAAGAGTAAACGACCCAGCATAAAAGAAATTAAAACAGGCGCGTCAAAAATAAAGTAACAAAATGAGCTAACCCAATTGAAGAAGTCTCCGTCGGTTAGAGACTTCGGTTTAGAGTTATTGACTTTGTATTTTCAGCCCTTGTAGGAACCTTTGTTTATTTGCGAACAGATACTTCTAAAATGTGGATTGTTCACCTTCTCTGCTGCTATTTTTCTGGCTTGTACCTTGTGTTCATTGATGACTTTGTCTTTCATTTCTTCAATAGAAAGTTAAATATCCTGTTTAGCATATGAAAATGAGTCATATGTACGATATTTTAACAACGCCGTATTCTGTCATACTGGTTGAATTTACAGAGTAGTACCTATAAGTCTGATAATTTGCATCGTGGTTATTCTTTTTTCCTAATTAGTCAATACGATCCTCTGATTTAGATATAAATGAAGATGCCTCCTTTTTTGGCAAACATGTTCTGCTTATCCTTTTATACACTAGTGATACAGAAACCCTTCGCGTATTAATCGCTCACACCACAATTAAATAGATATAACATTAACAATTGCATGACGCGAGTATAAGCTAACCCACAACTTTGATATATCAAAAGACGCACGCGGTAAGTTACAAATGCATTTATTTAGGCAAACTTATATTAGTAAAAATTACACGTATATTTCTCTCGTGTTTGGGATATATGACTTTTTAAATGAAATAGCATAAATTTGTTTGAAAAGTAATTTGTTTAATTTTGTTTTCTTATTGTTTCTGCCTAATTCAGATTTATTTATAACTTGGATGAACGATGACAAGAATTGAGCATTTGCGGGATGCTGTAAAACTACCTCTCCGTTTTGACTCAATTATTATTTGTTTATGCGTTATTGCATTGTCATTTTATATCAATTCACCAGTAATTACATTGTTTTGCCTTAAAATCGTAAATATCTAGTTCGTTAAAATGTTATACCAGCATGACAACACAACAAAGATCAATACGGTTTGATTTAACGCTTGCAATTAGGCTACTGAGAGTATTTACGTAATAGCGCCACCGCATGTGCATTGTAGGTTTGAAAATGCAATGAATGAAGTACATTCCATTAAATGAAGTACAACTTCTGGAGTCGAATCATGGGCACTACTACACTAAACTTTAATCATTCATATAAAATAAAATAATGAACTTTCAGAAATAAGTTGTAGTTTGCAATGATATCACTAGGGGAGTGCGGACCGCACCAGGTTTAAACATTATTCATGTAAATTTAGGATTGTTTTTATCTCTTCAGCAATACAAAGTCAGAAAGAAACCAGAACACACAAACAAACAAAAAACACTAATTTTAAGCCTAAGAATGATCATTATGAATGTTGTAACTACATACGTTATAGCGCCATTTCCAACAAAGAAACTTCCATAAGTGACCGGACATTATTATACCATATTATACTTTAATTGTCCTTATTAAATTAAAAAGCAATGAAAACACATATCAAGTAGCATATGTGTCCTCAAAAAACTAATTCAGAATACATGATTTTGTAGTAAAAAATGCTAATTGCCTCAGGAGTTATCAATAAGGATAAAAGGTTGCGTATAAAACGAGGGGAGAATAGTTTCCACATGTACGGTAACGTGCGGCTACCTATCTATGCACCTTTAGGTCAACAAAATTGGCCAGTCTTTATTTGCCAATACATTGCTGGTGCTTGTATACCACACAGTAGTGTAGAATATGGTTTGTTTTAATCATGATGGAGGGCCAGTCATTTTTACAAAACAGTTGCATCAATAAGGATTAACTTTTAATTTTTCACACTTTCTTTCTCTCTGTTTTTTTTAAAGACTAACCTCCAGCTTTTATTCAGTTTGTCCACAGATGACCTGTCCTTTGTGACTTGCATGTATTTTGGACCCGTGAGATCCGTCATTATTTAGTGAAAACAAGGCTTCAACAATGCCAATAGAAACCTCCCGATTTTAGGCCTCAATCTCCCTAATTTTTAATCAGTGTTTCTGCATGGCTTTTGAAAAGTTACTAGATATGATATACGCTCCGTTTTAAAAACTACGTTAATGGTGCTAATATTATGGAATGAAGGCAATTACACATAAAAGTACTGGTATAGTTGTCAAAATCCATTTAACATAAGTCAGTTTCAGGATTTTAATGATTAACTTGTATGTATTGCTGTCGGAAAACAAAAGAAAAATCTTCCAATTATTAACAAAGGAGACGCAGAAAACATAAATTTTTCCATAGTGTGGAAAGTTATGATGTTGTTCAGCCAAAACACAAAACTAAAATAGGTTGATGATCTTAGTTGATTGATAATGAGAATTTTAGTCTTTATTATAACCACCCTTCCTGAACACGTAACAATTATGCTGATTATGTGCCTTGTACAATTAAACATGTGTATCATTTCATAAATATTGCCTCATTTTGTACGATAGTTAGTATCATTAAAAATTAGTAACACGTAAAAGCGTAATTCAGCGTAAACGAAACAGCTATTTCGGTCAAGCTGAAATGTTATCTGATAGGTGCAATTTGGTCGGAACAATATATAAAGCAAAACGTGCATGCCATAAGTTTGCGAATGAATAAGTATTTAGGTGATGCTATACAAGATTTGCACTGTGTAAGTACTGTACATTTAGTTCAGCCTGGTCTCCGATAAAACCTCAACCAGCCCACGAATTATAAAGTCTGCCTTTACCTTTATATAATTTTGTGTTGGATAAATCATAAAATACGCACATGCAAAATATAACAAAATCAGTTTTTGTACATTATAACAGTTTGGTAAGTGTCTTGACACGACAAATGAGTTTATTTACTTACATATAAAGTCTCCGAATACGAAAAAAAATATTTTTATGTGCCCTGAGACTTATATGCATGTAAACAGTGTAGCTACTGTAAAAGACTACCGTAATGTTTGAAAACCTTCCAGGCTTTCATTTTTTTCCCTAAATTATTCGGCATATGCGCGAGTATATGAGGTAATCATGCGCAATATTAAATTTTAGAAACATTTGTCAGAAGCTGTTCTTCGCTGTTTCAAGAAAGATATATGTAAATTAGAATAAATTTGTGTTCTTCTTAAACAGCACCATGAATTTGAAAAGTACCAAATAGTATCATTCAAATAATGCATTTTGCCGTAAGGTTTTGTCTTTAGAATAAGGTATAAGAGTGAAACGTGATATTTTTTAAATTGTCAGTGGTTAGATGCTTGTGAGCGCTTTCTATCACTGTATAACTCGATATGAGGATGCTAAGTAATTTAACATGTTCTGATAGCGATGAAGTATTTGGATTATTTATCGTGGATCGCAAAAATTCTCAGACACTTGTGGGTTTGGTATGGATACGTTGTCCAGTGGGAAGCTTTATCTCTATACCTGAAGTTGCGAAGTTCTTGAGCAGGGATAGACTGCAGTTCACAAGCTTTTGATATACGTTACTTTGAGAACAGCTGGTCACTAGCACACCATCAATGATAATCTGTTATAATTCACATTGTGTTTAGTTTTAAAAATCAGTTAATGACGATTGGTCAATTGGGGAAATTCTGAACGATTGCTATTGAGAAAGATAATTAAAATGATTGACCATTACAAAGTAATTTTTGGAACTGGTTTGTATGAGCTCTGGAAGAGATAATACCGTATATTGTTGATTATTTATGGTCATCTTTATCATACAGTTCGAGCTGTTCTCTCTGGTTTAAAGCTTCCTTGTCTGATGCTGTAGGAGCAAATATCGTCTTGGTTAGGCTTGATAGCTGTGAGCGTGGGACGATCGAATCCATTGACTCTGTGTCAGATGTGTAATCATGTTATATCTTCTTGGTTAGGCTTGATAGCTGTGAGCGTGGGACGATCGAATCCATTGACTCTGAGTCAGATGTGTAATCATCACGTTTGGGAGTAACAGGTCGAGTTGACGTTTGTTTTTTATGAATAATCAATTGTCGTTTTTGACCACAAGTGTCACGTTTGTGATCACTTGGAACGAGTGATTTTCAGAGGCATTGATAACGTAACAACCTTGGATTTAAGTCACACGTGTGTTTTGTCATTTTGAGATAGGACTAATACTGTGTACAATGTCATGATTTTGTACGCGGCGTGAAATACCGATTTACGGTATATAAAAAGAGTACTGAAAAAAAAATATATATATATATATATATATATATATATATATATATATATATATATATATATATATATATATATATATATATGTGCAGCAAGGAAAACAGGGCAAGTACGACATTATGGTCTCGTAAATGTGCGGTCGTTAGTTGATTAGAGGAAAACTTTCTGGCATTAGCGTTTAAGATACCTTAGGTTGACGAACGACTGTTGTCTTTAGATGCTCTAAAATACTGGAAACAGCAAACTCACACTAATCTCATGTATATGTTGCTCGATAGTAAAAATGTTTGTGTTGCAGTATTGGAATGAATAAATAAATATACCTGTATAAATAATTCAGATCACCGGTAATACTATGGTTAGTAAATTTCAGGATAATGCACAAAATGTCGGAAGTGCGAACGTACGGACGAGAAACTCTTAGCATGAAAGGTCAACATTGATGGTAGTTTTTACAAGAAATATATTTATTTAAAAGTGAGCTGTATATGCTTCCATGATTCTTCTAGGAATACAAAAAAAAACAGCACGTGGGACACTTTACAATCATTAAAGGTGCCTCGACTTTATGCTATGACTAGATATTCCTCAGTTTGAAGACGTTTCCAGCCAAATTACATGAGATTGGGTTAAAACAGATGCAAATCTAGTTCTGATGATGAGATAAGTATTGCAAATCCGAAATGACGAGGTTTAGTCTATTGCCTATTACCATAATTATAAATAATATTTAGGAGATCTCACCTAGACAATACGGTTCGAATTTTGTTTTCATGCAAGTCATCTTTTTTAACGGTCGGTAGATTAACTCTTTAAAAACAAAATCAGTAAATGCTGAATTCTAAATGAAAGATGCAAGTACTAAACATTAATGCTACATAATACAAATGCACTTACGATGAAAGTATTTCAGTGGGTAGTCCGGATCGAAGGTCTCATGATCAACGTAGATGACGATGTATTCACCAGTATCCAGGAGTCCGCGATCATACAAATTGGTCATCATATCCACTATTCCATTCAGAGTGCCCAGAAAAACATATACTGCCAAAGAAGATAATGTCAAATGTTAAGCAGTTTCGATTTTAACATTTATATGTGAAGCTAATCAAGAGTAAAGTCTTGGAACTGACACAAAGTATTCTCAATGGCTCATCTGTAGGCGAAATACGAACTCTGAGGCGGAATAAGCTAAAATCGCATGGAGTATAATCGATATATTCTACATACATACATACATACATACATACATACATACATACATACATACATACATACATACATACATACATACATACATACATACATACATACATACATACATACATACATACATACATACATACATACATACATGCATGCATGCATGCATGCATGCATGCATGCATGCATGCATGCATAAATGCATGCATGCATACATACATACATACATACATACATACATACATACATACATACATACATACATACATACATACATACATACATACATACATACATACATACATACATACATACATGCATGCATGCATGCATGCATGCATGCATGCATGCATGCATGCATGCATGCATGCATACATACATACATACATACATACATACATACATACATACATACATACATACATACATACATACATAAACACACACACACACATACATACATACATACATACATACATACATACATACATACATACATACATACATACATACATACATACATACATACATACATACATACATACATACATACATACATACATACATACATACATACATACATACATACATACATACATACATACATACATACATACATACATATATATATATATATAAATATATATATATATATATATATATATATATATATATATATATATATATATATATATATCTGTGTGTGTATGTGTCCACGAATATAGCCCGTGTCTATATTTTAGATTATATTGTTGATCAAATACACTACATATTCAAAATGTCTTACAAGTACAGGATGTACCTTCCCCAGTCATTTTAACATGGATGTAGGAAAGTACAAGAGTGAAGTACGTCTAGTACAAACTACATTCCTTTTCATAATTAATTTGGGTTGCGACATGTTGTACAAACATCTGACATAACATTCGAATGAATATGTCTCAATAATAGATATTATATGGTTCCCAGAAAATATATCAGAAATGTTCAACGGGATTCTGTGATTTAACTTTGTACAACCGATCTTATTTAATATATGGTTAGTTATTCCACCTGAAAAAGGTATATCTTTTGTTGTAACGTTTTGGTATTAGAATTTCACATTTACGGATAGGATCCACTCTGAGTCATAGTGATTCTGTCTTGCACATTAAATAGGTGTATGCACTAGATATTACCAAAATGTTTTCCATATAGAATTAATATCTTCAAGTTTAATACCTTTCCACTCATCCTCCTTGTATTACTATTATATACTAGTTGTTACATAAATGATCAAACCTCACAATGTTCAGTTTGTCTTAAACGTTGTGATAGTTGGTGCTTTTAATTATCTGTACCCCGTAAATGTTTGAAATATTCCAACATAGGTGATTCTAGACATCTCATTCTGTTGCAGTTCATATGCATTTTAATATGTAATTTGATTCAGAATTCAAAAGGTCAACTTGAAAACTGAAACCTTTTGTACTTGTTTTGATATATTATGTCATTCTGAAATCTCCATGTCATGTAGATTTTCACTTCATTTTTCTGCATCTCTGAGACTGAAGAAAACGTGCTTTTTCAGATCAGTTCTCTAGTATTATGAACAATGCCCAAAAATAAAAAGTCATGCAACACGGAAGTCAGCTGATTCGTCTGCCTCATTTGGGCATGGCTAATAAATCAGACAAATGTGAAATGGGTTTGATAGTTCTATCACACTTTGATGGAGCACCTCACATGGATTGATTAGGTTCTGACGAAGATGGTCGACATACTATGTGGCAAGGAAGAACTTCTCAGAACTTGTATTTATGTATCGTAGGGTAACCTTAAATGGTTACTTACGTTGAAACACATGGTACTTTTGCTGGAAAACATTGCACACATCCCATACCTAAGGTAATTTAAGTGTGCTGTTTACTTTCCTAAACACTGGCGGAGTATCTGGCACAACAAATATGAATCATATCACTTGTCATTGATTACATTCAAGTGTACGCCAATACGCATTAAATAAGGCTTATTTCCGTTGGTCTCAAAACTTGATGCGAGCTCTCCTCATGACCCCTAAAAATGTCATAAGTTGCTATGACCCTATCTTCAACTTGTCTTTAATATCATTATTTGATCAAACCTTGATATCTACAATATGTCAGTTTCATTTGTAAGATTTGCATGATACATTTTAATGTATATGCAAAGCGAACAGTTTACACCAATTCTAGCAAAGAACATCATCATAAATATAGAAACACACATTAGTCTGTGTTTCTCTAACAAATATCATAGTTCCCAACACGATGGTCTAATCCATTCATCACAAACTGTGGTCAAACATAGGAGCTTGCTGATTTCTTACACAACGTTACGTTTTTCTATTTGGCCAAGTCGATATAACTTTATACTTTATTAATATCTACTCCCCTACCTGCACATGTTAACTGCACTCTGACGTCATCAACTGCTATTTCCATGTATGTGTTATTCAATACAGTCATTTCCAGTTGTGCCTCATTTAAATTATGATGCCTGTGTA
Organism: Potamilus streckersoni; assembly: GCA_016746295.1. Taxonomy (NCBI): domain Eukaryota; kingdom Metazoa; phylum Mollusca; class Bivalvia; order Unionida; family Unionidae; genus Potamilus; species Potamilus streckersoni. The sequence continues at coordinate 996,911 of JAEAOA010001196.1, forward strand.
CAGTCTTATAAATTGCAATCAATATTTGCTATAATAGAATTTAAAGCCTTCAGAAAGCCATAACTTCCTTTGAACTTGTCTTAATTTTATAAAATAATAATCTCACCTCTAGTATGGCCAAGTGTAATAACTTAGCAAAAAGCAATCATGTATTTATTCATTTTAAAAAATCTGGCATATAAAGTTTATACACCATCATTTGTAAATTTTCTGTTATGTATCTTTATGATGAATTCATATCGTTATTATTGCTATAATCCTTTCACACACACACACACACACACACACACACACACACATATATATATATATATATATATATATATATATATATATATATATATATATATATATATATATATATATATATATATATATATATATATAAAATGTTATTATTTTAGGGTAATATCAATGAAGTTCTTTGCATTTTATTATGTTCCCAAAAGGAATAACGGAACTAACGAGTTTAAGAAAAAGTGGACCTATTTGTTAACTTTCGGTTTCACTTAATTTCTATTTGCTTTGTATTAAATAAGCAAACAGACTATGCAAAAGACCTTACAGTTTGTAAATGAGTGTTTCTTTTGTACAACATTGTTTTGCAAATGAACGTATCCTTGCGTGAAGGTGTGTGCGTTTGTGTTATGTCTTACCAAAAGAACACGCGTAAAGCTCAGAATGGAAAATAATCTTAAGGTAATGCCCCATACACCTGGTCAGGTGGTTACGTAGGGGAACATGTAAACTCATGACAACTCGTAATAAATAGAAAAGGCACTTTGCAGTATTTGCTGTCATATTATCATATGCATAAAACAAACATGTTATACTCTACCCTTAGTTATTATTTTGGGGTTCATTTTGAGACAAACTTAGCTGTACAATTGTCTGTTTAATGCTTACAAATCTGGGAGACTCGCTTTGATTACAAGTGAATTGTCTTTTCAAGAGTCGCAATTATTCATTTCGTATAGGATAGAGAATAGTGTGTCGATTGTAACTTTGGTTATATCCTTTATATGCGAATAACGCCACCATGACACAACTCAAAGAAAGTTATGACTGTCTAAAGGCTTTAAATTCTCTTATAGCTCATCTTGATTACAATTTATATAACTGTACATAATCAATATGCTAGAAACTTGAATGAAGATTGTGTTCCGATTTAACCTAAAGGTAAATTTATCAATCATCTCGTTCAACAAATCATCTCTTCAATAACAGAAATAACGTTTCAAAAGCATGCTGAATTCTTGGCGTCACACGATTCGAGCAGGCAGTGGCGTTGTTTATGACGGAATCTGAAGAGCAGTATGTGCCACAAATGCTATACATGTTGCGATAGGAGATAGGATGCCACCTCGAGAAAATTGTAAATAACTGAATGCTACTTAGCTTGTATTTACTGTTATCGTTTCTTTGGAATGACGTTAGTGCAAAATGTAAAGTAGTTAAATATCTCGAGAAAAGACCCTCCAAGGATTCTTGTTAGCAGTTATGGACCTAAAAGCTCATGACCTTAAAAGATAGAGCGCAAATACACGTCATGATCTGTTAATTATGTAAAGCTTTGACGTATCTGAGCCCCCAGAATTTATCTGATTTGTTTACTAAGTTCTTGACCAGATTGCAGGACATACCTGAAAGACAATGGTAGGACCTAGTTAATGTTTTAGCGTGCTAATACGCGGAGACAAGGGATCAAAATATGGCAGCCGTTTAAGCTGAAAGAGTAAGAGTTCTGAGGAGCGTGAGAGATATGACGATATGTGCTGTAATGGTATAAAGAAAATCATATAGAAGTGTACACATTTTTATCTTTTCTCGTTTCATATTTTTAAAGATATTTAATCCTTAAAACGTTTTAGTGGGTCGACGACATTAATAAGTTTTTATCATTCTACCAGTGTTTCGGGTTTCGTGTATCATATCAACTTGTTGTTTGGTCTATATTTAAAACCTCATTTTTATTCTGAGATGACAGAAGAATTTCTACTACATTACTATTTTGTTTTGTCACAAAGCGTGACTACATTTGCTGGTTTGCTGGTTTGCTTGTATTTATAAATGCTCTGTACCTCAATTTTTTATGAATATTCAAGATAAAAACCATACAACGAGCTGAGCATGGGAACATGGACAAATTTTCAAAATATTTAAAAGTTTGTATACGTTTCCGAATACTTTTAAAAAGTCTTTCTCGAAAAGGGATGTTCTAGTTTAGGATTTTTAAACTTCAGTTTTTGAATTATACCGTTTGTGAATGTGAAAAACTAATTGAATAATGTGCTTGGTAGAACATTAAATGCATGTGATATTTCAGTTTCGGGTCGACCAGTTCCCCGATGTACTTTTGGGGAGTAGTTATAATATTATTTCAAATTTATCAGCAAAACGAACCCCTTTCAGTCGCATGTGTGATGTAAAATCAATTGACCAATACTTTTGAATCATTTTGATAAAATATAGCTTCTTCAGGTTTCATTTACCATTTACTGCACAACTGGTTAATAGCGGCATATCATTCTGACTGAAAGAGGATAACATTGTAGCTTAATACATAGAGACACCGACCATTAATTTCACATTTATTTTGAAATTTGATCTGATACCTTTGATATACTTTGATATATTTTAATTCCAAATATTTGCCTGTAATATGTTATTATGTTGCGCTCTCCACTACGGATATATTAAGAGTTTATAAATAAATTATAAATCTCAGCTAAGTTTGTTTTCCCACAATAAAACAAGTAACAGACCAATATTACCTTCATATACGAAAGATCTGTTTCAGGGTATTTCTAATCCTTTTCATCAGGAATCGTGGGGATTTAATTGGTCATATTTCTTGAGATCGGTGTTGCAAATACATGTTAATATTATAGTGGTCTGATGTGGATAGAGATATGTCGAGTCCTATCTTTGAGTTAGCTGTAGTTGTTGTTGTTGTTGTTGTGGTAGGGTTTAACGCCATTTTTCAGCACAAGATAGGCTATACACATAGCGGCCAGTATTAATGGTGGAGGAAGAACAATGGAAAACCCAGGAAAGAACAACCAACCCACGAGAAGCTACTGACAAGATGTAGATATATGCAAGTCCTACATTTGAACTACAAAGCGTTACACCATTGAATATAACAGTCCGACTGCTTTGTCTCAAGTATTGTTGAAAATTGATCATTGTTTGTAAAACACCGAAGCCTACGCTTCGTATATATAAAATGTAACTGGATCCACAGTGCTCTAATTGTATGTAAGCTTTATGAGCAATGAAATGACAATTTCATCCAAAGATCATAAAATGGCTTATTTACGACCTCTCTTACGGCTAAGATATAATATTTATTTGGCATAGATTACCGTGTACATAAACATCCAATATTAATTGCTGCTTTCTCAGGGAGTTGTAATAACCTCGGGAATCTGAAAGTAATTGTTTTCGTGTGTGAAGAAAAGCTAATAAGGCATTCGACTGGATAGATACTTTTTCTGATTGATGGTAAGCCTTGTAGCAATTTAAACAAAATAAGTTGTCATTTAATATGTAAGAATGTTATTATTCTCTGTCAACGTACTCAGTTGTGCAAACTTTATGAAACAATATTGATATTCTAACTTTTATTTTCTAATTTTAAACTGTTAGTTCGATACCACAATTCAGTCTTATGCTTTCGAATATCCACTATCATGATCAAACGATTTCAGTTTTAATGGAAATTCCTTCCAAGAATTAGTTTTCTGATAAACGGTGGAGCTTTGCAACTCATCTTTGGATCCGTATAGTATTATTAAGAGCACATGTCAGAACAGTGTATCGAATCCCGGTACTGCATGCGTGCCAAAGAAGTACTCCTCCAACGCTACATTAATTTGTCCGCAAATGATGAGGCATATCATTGTGTCCAGTGAAAGTGTAACTAATAGTTAGGTGGTACGTGTATTAATTTGTGAGGATGAATATTCTTATTCATTCAAATGTGTTCATAAAAAGCCATTATTATCTTATGACTGAATCCCAATTTGTGGTTATTTTGTTACCCTTGAGCATACATTAAACGAAGGCTTTGATCGAGAAGGAAGAGATAACATAAAGAAAATCTATGAAAAGAAGTAAATCTGAGATATAATAAAATGCAATTTTAATCTATCAGGCGTGGATCAGACGGGAAATTGTATTGAATTGAAAGTTCATATAGACTTGGTGGATGTGGTGGTGATTGAAATGAAGTGGTTTCAGTTGAACTCTGGAGGCTTAAATGTTGAAAAGGTGGTCTTCAACACCCTAGCTCTCCAATTTGTTTTTTCTCTCATAGCCAAATATTTTTGATCTCTTCTGTCTCAAAGTTTATACCAAGCTTAAAATGGTTGAGTAATATAAATAAACTATAAACAAGTTATGTATGTAAACCTTTGCGCACTAGTTTACCATCAAAAATTTTAACCATTGAATTAATCACTAGTAATGTCAAATAACTTGCATTAGGTAACATGCATTGGGCAACTTTCATTAGGTAACATGCATTGGTTAACTTGTATTAGGTTAACTTGCACTGGTTGAAATGAGACAGAAATTACCTTGAACATTATATCGGATGTGCATGAATACGTCACTCCCAGTTAGAATATTGAACTCATTTTAATGAATTTCAAGGATAACATGCAATTTCATCTGTGTGCGGCAATGCCGCCGAGCACATGTAATCAATGTCTAAAATAACAATAACTTGAATATTATCCATAATATTCTAAAATGTCTGCCTCTAAGTCATTGAATTAATGATGGGATCGTATAAACATTGGCATATAACACTCTCATCGTTGTTAGACGTTGATACTGAAATATGATTAAATGAGACGATTTATATGCTGGCTTGAAGAGATATTTAATATTATGTTCATAGAGACATCGAAATCACTATCATTGCTAATAAAGCATGGAATAGGTCTTAACTACAGTGCCTTTAAATTAGTAGCTAAGCTTATGAATCAGATCACTGATACATATGGAAGATACATAAAGCAATAAAAATGTATTGCTGAATTCCTGTCGGAACTAATATTAATCCTTAAAACTAAATGATTTGAGATTTTCGTCCTATAGTTGTTTGCTAGAAATATTTCTTGCATAAAGTCAGGAATGGCATTACAATAATATTTTATATTGATATTATTCTCGAAGTATTTGCCCAGTGTATTTCGAGAGTAGAAGGCGGTGATAATGACCTAAGAGACTCATGCCCCATAAATGTAGTGGTAAAATCTTCATCAAGATAACTTACACATGTACGTTAATATTAATAATCATTTTTGTTATTGCTATATTGAGGAAGATCAGACCCTCACAGCACATCACCATATATCAGTGAAACCTAAAAGGCGCCGCCGGTACTTGCGGACTGCCGACGAATATTATCTCTGGCAATACCATATCATGCATTATAGGCGCGCTAGAATGCCCAATTTAAAGAAAATCAAGCTTATTCTCAAAATAAAAACTGACATAACTTCAGCATCATTAATGAAAAGTTCAGCATTTACAAAATACGTCCACAAGTAAAAACGTGCCAGCTTAATATAATCTAATTGTATATGATATGCAATGCTTGAGAATATTTGTGATTATCTCTACTTTTGAGATAGATCAATGAGCGTTCCGCATTTATCAGTATTGGATGGTTTCAAAAGACGATGTTAAATAAGATCATGTTGATCATATAGTAAAGTAAGTAGTATATACATAAAGCAAGTGTTATATACATAAAACATAGTAAAGCAAGTGTTATATACATAAAACATAGTAAAGTAAATCTTATATACATAAAACATAGTAAAGTAAATCTTCTATACATAATAAAATAAGGCTTATCTTGAAAGATCAAATCTTCTTTGGATCAACGCTGAGCTGATACAACGTATTGTAGTTTATCACTTTGTTGGTAAATTTTCCATACGTTATGTTGTTTAAACGTTTTGACATGTCACAAACAATAACGTTTTACTTTATGTGAATCCGATGTATCGAAATAAGCTCATACAGTAGGGGTGCATTATTCTAATTATTGAATACAATGCCAAAATATGTATTCTTCCTTTTCTTTTTTTTTTAGTCTAACAAAAAGAATCTCAAGTAGATAATGATAATGAAAACCTGAATTTATGACAGGAATGAATAGTTTCCAGTCTTGCACGCCAATGCTCTTAAAATCTGGAAATAAGCTTGGTTTATTAAATCAAGGTTAAATCTGTAATCATTTGAGGGTCTTAATACACTACATTATTTTCGTCATGCCGTGCAATGTAAAACTGTTTTTGGTAGATCATATTAAAAACGCTGAGTGCATAAACCTCTTGAACAATGTCATTGCTCTTAATCAACTGTGGAAATGATCGGTGGGTGTTAGCTAGCCGCCTAGACCATGTCATCACTCACATTGTATTTTAAGAAAAAGCACTTTTCAGTTTTCATTTATATGGCTTGATAGAGCGAATAACGTGTTTATCAAAGCTGAATATATATCTCAAGAATTGCAACTAACACTTTAAAATTATGTAATTTTGATTAATGACGACAACACAATACTAGACGCAATGTTTATAAGTCGTTAGTGTCCTAAGACGTGTGGGGATGAAAAGCAGATAAATAGATAAATAACATGAATTTGCTTACACAAACATTATATATATATATATATATATATATATATATATATATATATATATATATATATATATATATATATATATATATATATATATATATATATTTATTAATGCACGTTTTTAAAATATAACATTTATGGTCAATTAAATAGCATTTTTTAAAAATCAAAACCGACAATAATCTTTTGATATACTGCTGTGAACTTTCTGTTAAAAAGTGGTTTAACCTTTTGGTATACTATGCAAAAATGATTGAGATATTTCTAATAAATATATCTTCAGCAAATATACAGAATGGATTTAAGTCTGATTTATTTTCAGAACGAATGGATTTTAGAGAAGGCTCCTATCTCAAAATGCCTGTTTATACTTTGTCGAGAAATATTGTCAATGCCTTAAGAGATAATATACATATTATTGCGACTCGATAGTATTAAACTAAGTAACTTAAAATGCAAAACCAGAAACGTTTAGTAACATTTAAAAAGCCCAAAGATTTGATTACCTAAGTTGTAAAAGGAAATTATAACATGAATTTACAGTGTTGATAATTAAATCCAAAGTAATCCAAAATATTCTATCAAGTTCAAAGTATAGAGTGTTCCAATTGAATTTCAGTGGTGTTCCAAATGAATTTGTATGTTAAATATGCTATATTAAATGTGCTGAAATGTCAGGTGTTGATGCTTTTTGGATAAATTGAAAATATCCCTCAGGTAATAATTTAAATCAGAAGTCAATGAACATTATGTAATTCTAATGAATAATTTAAATCAATAAATCAATAAATCCTGACACATTTTAACTGAACACAACTAAAACAATGATATTAAGATAGGTGTAGGAACAAATAGTTGTTTACTTATTTCGCCTTATATACGTCCTCTTGACTCTATCAAAATACATCACTACTTGACCTATGTCGTAGTACATCTCCACATGACCTATATGGCAATACAACCCTAACTGATGTATGTCGTTACAACTCAGTCATTTCCACAAAAAAATAAATTAAACCAATCTGCCAATAGATTCATTTTCTAAGACTTTCAAAGGTCATAATCGAACCCTTGTAAACATCCTATTTATAGCTTATATACTATCATCTTAAAATATTATCTACAATCATGGACACAAATTAAACACATTATAGAAACACATAAGAATATTATATGAATAAAATAATTAATATTAAAGAAAATAAATTTGAACAGTTTACCGTTGATCGAAAACGTATTCCTAATAATTCCGCTCTTAATATATTAGTTGTGCATCAATATCAGATTTGAAAGTAAAATCACGAAAAGAAGAAAGTCTCAGAAATATGTACAGGAAGCAGTAACAGCGAAAAATGTTGTAGACTTTCTAGCAGCACATTTACCGTGGTCATTTGGACAAGTAACAAATAAAACTGACGAATGGGCTAAGAACCATTTTAAATTACTAGACTGCACTGGTTTTAATATCCGGATTTGGGACGTGATTGATTTGTAACTAGAGTCCGTTTGCTGACAGTCAGACAGATGGATGAGTCCAGATGAATTTGGTGTTTAAATATCGGATAATGATTAGAGTTCGAATGAGAAATCTTTGTACTAGTTTGGAGAAGCATTTGCTAATGTTTTGGCGGGTAGATACATTAAATTAGATTGGCTAAAATAAATAATGACTGTGTGTTTTCCAGACGAAATTCAAAGTTGTAAATATTCTCCATCGCAAGATTAGTTAGTCTAAGACTTGACACGGATGGGAACTAGCGAATATCTTTTCTACTTAAATAAATTGTCCAGGGGTCGGTTGTTTTAAGGTTTTCGCGACACGGAACCTTAAATGTAGGGAGAGATTCTGCAACGATAGAAAGCACGAGGTATTTCTTTTAATCTTTGATGAGAGCTTGCAACAGTGTATGTTTTTGAGAAAAAACCATTATACTGAAAATATTAAGATTGCAGACTCTGTTTTATAAAGCTTAGAAAAAAAGTATAATAAAATAGCGAAAGGTAAAAGCGCAATCACTAATTTTGCTAAGTTTGCTACATTTGAATACTTTAAGATAAATATACTTTATTATTAAAATGTGGATGGTGTGACCAGATAGGTATAAAACTCTTAATTATAATATTATACTGCCTAAAATAAGAAATAAAAATGCGATGCATTTTGTGTTGGTTTTCTTTTAAATAGGAGATATGGATTTTTTGTTTTAAAATTGTATTCTAAGTACCGTAGACTCTAATCCACTAACATGTCAGTATGAGATACTTCACATAACACATGTGAAAGGTTTTTAAGTAAGTTATGTGTAATCCAAATGGAGATTTAGAACTTGCATATATTTTTTACCAAATCGTCGCTCATTTTTGTACTGTTATCGTTCTGCAGTATTACATGTTTTTCATTATTCTTTTTATCCTTTAGCGTATTGGCGGCGCAATAAAGCCCTGCGGTGCTGGTGCGCTGTGAGATGAACAAATAACCAACAAAATAATCTTTGTAGGTTTGTAAAAGAAGGAAAGACGAAACCAAACATTTGCTTTGGAAAGCTAGCAATATTAATGTGTTTGGATGAACCATCGCTTAATACTTATTACAAAATACCGGACTGCAGATTAAATTCTAACACCATCTCAACAATACATTTTTAGTAGCATATTAAATTTTAGGAAACATTATACTTTTATTACTAAATATCACGTACATGCTGCCAGTAAAACACAAGATAAATTGAATGTATGAGGCCTGGTTGAAATATGAGTTGTATTATCTTTCTGAATTTTATATCGGAACGGAAAACAAATTAGTTACAAAATTAGCGGGACTAGGAAAATGGAGTATGATGAGTAGAATATTTCGCCATATCAAACTTAATTATTAGAACATCTGCTCTCTCAAATAATATTATTCAGGTTACAATTTTTTGATGGAGAACGAAACCCAAACAAGATCAATGTTTTTATTGTTTATTTACTTCATTGCTACTAACTTCCTGTCCTGTTTGATTTGTGTTTGTATTTATTTAGACCTTAGTGGATGTGAACGTAATGGATGATCTGTTGTTGTTTTCTTGCCCTTTGATAAAAGTGGATCTCAATATGGTGTCGGTATGATACAGGTCCGGAGTACAGAAACAAATCATAATGATTCAGTGTTAGCAAAGATTGGCATACAGGTTTTACTTTAACTATTGGATAAGAATTGTGTCCTCTGAATGTTTCTAATAGTTTTCAGCCGTTACACGAATTATGACACCCTGTGCATTTTGACATCACAATAATTCCACAACTTGTCATTATTGTTTCTAAACTCTGCTGAACTTTGTAAAAGGCGTCTAGTTTGCTAGACAATGAAAACCCATCGTAACATATTGTCCGTATAATATCCACTTTAGCTTGTCCTATTTGCAGACAACTGTGCAACATGATATCATATTTATAATTTACGAAATCTCTGTTGCAAAATTTGGTAAATATTCTTTCGAAAACATGCAATTAAAATGTTTAAACCCTAATCGTTTGACCTATCTTATATGATGCAATTTGAGATGTATTAGTTTCAATTAGCCAAAATGATTAATCTTGACGGTCGAAATACTTTCTCTATTTTGCTTATTTCTACAGCTGGTACGACTCTATAATCCTAAATTAAGCAACAGAAAAGAGCGAAAATAAACATGTTTTGTAAGTTTAAAACTATTATATATGTTCCTAAAATACAAAACTGAAAAATTAAAATTAATTTACAGTAGCCTGAATAGAAAACGTAAACAGTCCTAAATGTTCTATTACAAGTTCAAAGTACCGATTAGATGAGTTCTAGCGGTATTCCAGATAAAGTTCACTCAACAGTGCCTTTGTACGAATTGTCTTAACGTATCATAATGTTTTAATCCAAAATGTCACAAAGCTTTACGGTAATTCTAATACAGTTACTAGACCTGAATAATATAAACTCTAATGGATAACTGAATGAAATAAATAAGGTCTCCCAAATGACCACAACTTTATTGCTTATCTAAGACTGATACTCATGCCAGAAATTAATTTTCAGTAAATCATCTCTGATCTAGAAAACTAAGACGCAAAACAAACGTATTAGGGTTGAAGTATCATTTATAGAAAAACCTAAGCTGATCAGTTAGTCAAATACTTTAACAAACATAAATTCATGAACTTGGTCAACCTGATTTGCAAGAAAACCCTTGACCTGAAGTCAACTCAAGTTAGCACGTTTACTTAGATTATAAAAGCTGCACTACCTTATAACTATGTCCTGTCTTTAACAATAACCTCAACGTAAGGTACTTACCCTCGCTCAATAAGAAGATTAGCTTTAATATTATTGACTAGAAGGATTTAAATTTACTAAATAAACCATTTAAATATAAACTGGGATATTAACATACCTAGATATACATAACACTGCATTCATATCTATTTTCCCCTCAACGTCCACCCTCCTCGGCAATACTACCTGGACTTTCACCACCCATCAGATAGGACTCACCCCTAGTCAACCCCCTTTCCATGATCTTAAAACTTAATTCATTTAATATGACACTTTGCCAATAAAATATAAAAAAACTTATATTAAGTTATGTTAGGATGAAAAGGTTATTTAGTGTTAAACAAAGTTAACATTTTTCACATATTAAAAATGTAATGTTTAAATGTTAATATGGTAAATAATTGATTTTAGGTATTCTATCATGTCATGATTGTCGAAGTCAGTGACTTTGTGTGCAATTTTCGAAGAACAGCCTTTGTACTTCTTTGGATGTTACGTCATAATTCGATTATATCAACATCTGGCCTGAGTAATGTACTGAAACAACTACAATTAATTGAATGTTGGCTAATCCATCTGTTGTTTATCTTAAATATACCAAACATGCAGTATAACTAAAGGTTAGACTCAAGCCTCATCGACATATTTCAAAGAAACCTCCTGTTCTACAAACGCACACAGTAAAGGCACTAGCAATTGATTGACAAAAAGACAATGTCCATTTTTGTTATACTAACGATGATTAAAAATGGGTGTCATTCCGGTGCACTAATGGTGATGTGGTATGCGAGTATATATTAAGCTAAATGTTACTATATATAAATAAAGTTGTATAAAGATAATGGGGGAAATGACTGGGGAGAAGTCCTATATGATGGGGGGAAAGTCCAGGGGGAAATGTCGGGGGAGGGGGGTAATGTTGGGGATGGGGAGGAAAGTCCGCGTGGAGGGATAAATGTCCGGTGGGGTAGATGTCTGGTACCCTATTAACCTGTGGTATATTTTATTCTTTGGCATCTACCCACTATGAAGTCTTCCTTTATTGTAACATATTTTTACATATTGGTAGTTATTGCTCTGTTAAACATTAACACAGAGTAGATTTACTTGTAAGGGACGTATATAAATGTTTCGATGTTTTCTATCTCCAGAAACTCCATAATATTGCCAATGTAAACTTGTCTCACTTGATTGCTCTGTGCTGTTTTCAGTTTTTGTTAGTTAAAGATAATTTAAAAAGCAGCAGAATATATTGATCTTTTCTGGTGTGTTTTTCGAACACTATACATTACATCTGTCTGAAATTTTGTCGACTTCGTAAGTGACCCGACCCTTTATCTTAGGAAAAATGCGTTTGCTTGCCAGTGTGATATGTCGGTAGATTGCTGAATCAGCCATGCATTAAATTCACTATAATTGAACTTGTTATTGCATAAATTGATTTCCTGAATAGATACTTAATATGAGTTATTTTTTTCTTTTCAATTAATCAGTTTTCAAAAGCTATAAAATACTCTTGTTGAAAAGCTGTGAAACAAATTATTGATTTAAAACGGAAATCTGCTGGCTTTAAAGTGTAAGGATATATTTATGATCTAAGTTTACTGACCTATCGAAAATATTAAAAAATAGAAAAAATAATTTGCGCATCTAAAGCCTACAAGGATAGTTTATAGTCTTTATAAAAACGTATTTGCGCATTGATTTCAGTGAAGGTAAAACCGAAAATTGCGATGTTACCAATCTTACTATTAATGTGCTGAAAACAAGAAAAAAAAATTAATATTCAATGCTAAAATGAATGAACTTCAGGGTGGCATATCTTTGTATAATATATCACGGCTTGTTTAGCCATGACGAATTTACAAAATCTTTTTACAAATGATTTGATGAAAACAAAATTATAATTACCAATAACAAGGTCAACTTAGAAATTAAGAAAGATATTTTCAGTTAGAAAGAACTAAATCTGACATAGATTTCAGATCATTTTTTTAAAAATTGAACTGCATTAAAGAGACAATGAAATTTGTAGTTCAAATAAACGAACATCGAGCTGACTAATTACTGCCATCTGAATACAGATTATTATTAATGACATACTAGACTGAAAATCTCTACATTCTGAGCAATATTTTAGAATCTCAGCATCCATGTTGCTAAGTTTAAAAAATCTACACGCAGTTAACGACTCTAATAAATACATTGTAAACTGAAAACAGTAAAGGCTCTATCTACTAAGCACCGTTGAAGGAAACGCAAACGATATCAAATGGTATTATAAGATAAAGTCAGTGACCATAGCTTCTTTCCACATTTTACTGTGTAGAAAACACACGTGATTAAATGGCATCAAATCATTGGCTGAATGAATTTACCAAAATAAGCTTTGCTTGATAAATTGATTGATTGCTTGACTACTTTTATCAAAGCAAGCTCTTCATGATTAAATTGTATTATTCATCGCCTGGCATCCTTTAACCAAAGTAACCTCTTTGTAATTAAATGGTATCATTCATCGCTTGACTACTTTTGCCAAATTAAGCCATGTGTAATTAATAGAATCTATGTTGGGGTTTGAATCGAGACAAGGTAATCACAGTAGTGGGGTTACATTGTTTTTCTTCCAACTAGGCATAGCTTCGTGGGAAGACAATTTATCTCTGCGACTTGAATTTCATTGTCTTGGTAGAAACACCACCATAGATTATTTATCTCACTAAATATTTCCAGCTAAAGTAAAATAATTTGCTATAAAGGTAACGGATTGAAAATACACTATTCATTGAGTACAATTATCAATTTTCATTCTTTTTAGAGTTTTTCAGGGTTTTTTTACATTTTATTTTTGAAAATTTTAATAATTATATAAGTAGAATCTAACAATAAATGTTGCGCTTACAAAAAAGGAAAAATTAAAGAAAAAATCAGAAACCAGTCTGACATAACACATTTCTATTTTTGCTACCTTTGCAGCAGCACTTCATGAGTTGGTTTTGTGTCACCATTGATGTGTTTTGTGTGTATCATGAGTATGAAATAGCTTGACATGTGTCTCTGAATATGTCTTGTATGGTGTTATCCAAGTTACTTATACAATGATAAGCTATATAGAAATATGGCAAGTATTGTTATCATTAGTGCAACGACATGCAACATGAAAATACGACAAGTATTGCTATCACTAGTGCAATGACATGCTACATGGAAATATGGCAAGTATTGCTATCACTAGTGCAATGACATGCTACATGGAACTATGGCAAGTATAGTTATCACTAGTGCAGTGACATGCTACATGGAAATATGACAAGTATTGCTATCACTAGTGCAAGGACATGCTACATGGAAATATGTCAGGTATTGCTATCACTAGTGCAATGACATGCTACATGGAAATATGGCTTGTATTGCTATCACTAGTGCATTGACATGCTACTAAGAGATATGACAAGTATCGCTATCACTAGTGCAATGACATGCTACATGTATATATAGCAAGTATTGCTATCACTAGTGCAATGACATGTTACATGGATATATAGCAAGTATTGCTATCACTAGTGCAATGACATGCTACATGGACATATTACAAATATTGTTATCACTAGTGCAAAGACATGCTACATGGATATCTGACAAGTATTGCTCTCTCTAGTGCAATGACATGCTAAATGGAAATATTTTGTGGAATGGGAAGTGAACTGATGAATAACCCATTCTGGTTGGTAAGTACAGGAGTTTGCATTTGCAGCCACACTATTATATTTGATTCAAGTGTGGCAGATTGTGGATGTTTGTTAAAGTTAGAAGAAACTAGTTTCATAGAACACATTTCTGGTTTTTACCGGTTTCGCAGTAGCACATGAGAGTTTGATTTTGTGGGGCAAGTGCTGTGTATTGCCTATGTTTCTGGAGCTCTATCAAAAAGATCCACTTGTTTGTATGGTGTTTTCAAAGTTGGAGAGACTTTGAGTTGCTTTATGAGTCAATTTATTTTTATTATATATTTGTTGTTATAGTTGTTGTTGGATTGTATAACAAATCCGTCAGGCACTGTGCCAGTAGAAGCCATCAGAGGTTTCGTTTTAAATGTATTTCTTAGCAAAGATACCATGACTGAGATGAGAAAAGGAAGGTTAGCAAAACGGGTAGATTTATTTGTGGCAAGGGTGAGAATAAATGATATTATGTAACATCTGAAATAAGTACCTCTAGCTATTCGAGACAAGCAGCCACTGAATATATTATACCCGATTACAGAATTTTACCATCAATGTATGTTTTGCAGAGGTACATAAATATGTTAACTTTCTTTTTATTCCACCGAAAAGACTGGAATTTACCCTAATAATATCACATTCATTGCACTTCTACCATGACCTTCATGTTTTCTAAAATACGTCCTCCCGCAATTTTTTTGTAACCACCATGTATTCAAATCTATATCCAAAGAAGGACTAGCGATTCAAATCCTTGAAGAAAAATTTATACTAATGATTTGGAAATAACTACAAATCGTTAGATCCTCGCACAACGCTATACTGTTAGTAATATATGGAATTTAAAAGTGACATAATGTCATATGCAAGCTTTTCGGAGCCAGAAAGCTGACAAGGCATGTATCATGTGTTACGACTCTGTAGTTAAAGTATGTGTGTGTTAGGTAATCAATTACGTATAAATCGTTTTATTTCATTTCATTTCATTAAATATAATTATTAATATTATTATATTAATATCGTCTAACATGATTTTGAAAAATAATGTTGGCTTGAGTCGTAGATGTGACTGATGTGAGCAAGTGCTGTGTATGATAACAAATTCATTACAGGTAAACATTCGGGAATAGCCATGCAAACTTTTGGCTGATAGTGGATGAGGCTTTCTTAAATGTACAGAAGTATTAAAAAATTTCACGCGTCCTCGTGCGCGTGCAATTCAAACAAGCATTAGCTTCATTTATATGTTTGAGATATTTGTTTAAGTTGTACACAGTCATGAAAAGACAGTCGTAGGTGAGAGTCAACAGTCATGGACAGGCAGTCGTAATAGAGCTATACACAGTAGTAGAGCCGTAAAGTCAGTTATACAACTTCTAATACCTTAAAAAGGTATTTTTGTGCTAGAAGAAGTTGTCTGTTCGTATGTCTACGTATAACAACATGTCATGTTATAGGAGCTATTTTACTTCGTTTTTATGAATAATTGTTTTCCTGGAGAAAAACATTACCGATTTGGACAAAGACATTTTCCATAAAATATTCTAAATTGGAACGCAACAACACAAACTGTGCTTTATTGTGTAAATTCTGAAATTTTCTGTTAGCCTTCGTCTGACGTGGTCATCTGCCAATTTGGACCGGAACTTCAGACACTTCAGACTGTGTTTAGAACTTTTTATAGGACTTATATTTCTATTTTGAACAAAATTTGATCATTTCTGTAAACTGTGAGTCTTGCTTAAATTATTTACATTACATGTTTTCTAGGAAAATAAATATTTGTTTGTTAAAGTTTACAAAGCTTGTTGTCTTCACTCTTTCTTTTATGTTACTTTGAACGAGCCGATACGTAACACATGCTTTACCCTTTTCAGTTATCAGCTGACTCTTCATCACTGCATACATGTTATTTTATTGTTGTCATTTATTGTACTCATGGAAATTCAATTTAGTGGTTTATATCGTTCTCGTATAGTTCGAAAGAGATTGCACATTGATTCCTATTAATTAACGTTTGGATTTTCCATGGCAATCAATATTAATTTGCATAGAAGTGTCATTTGGGCTACAGGAGGCTGTCATTAATTTGCTTCACAGGACACGACGCGTTTAATCTCAATAGCCCCAATTCCAACGGTTACATATAAGGAGAAAAAAAAAACAACTGAGTGATATGAATTTCATAAATTCCTCCATTTTATTAATAGAATATTAATCCTCCGTACTTCTCAAAGTTCGATTGGTCAGTTTGTACCTAATGTTTACAGGTCACAGCTTGGTAACCATGTATATCGTATTTGTTCCACTGATCCGTTATAGAAAATGACCGTCTTTGCAAAATCAAAACTATAAATATATTTTAAAACGTGTCTTTGCAAAAAACACTAAATAAACATTTGTCTAATTTGACAAAATGTCTCATAGCGTAAAGGCATTTACATTTTACACCAATGACAATGATCAAATATAGCTGCAGTATCTAAAATATAAAACCTTTAAATATTATAATTTAATATTGGCTTAGTTTAACTAAGTCTTCATAAAAAATCAATGTCTTTTAATATAGATTCACGATCAATATGACCTCTATTATTTAAATATACATCCGTTAAACGGCTATTTCCAAAGTACCGTCAAACATAATTTGATCACATTTAACAAATGACATCAGAATGATCGCCTTTTAGATTTATACAAATGATGGTGGTCTGACATCATGGATGTCTACTTTTACTAACATGGGAGAAAAAGACCGTTATATATGTCATTTGATAAACCATAGTCTTTAAGCAAATTTTGGCAGATATCATTTGGCAAAGTGCTTTTTAATTTGTACAAATGATGTCGAGACTATATCATATACGGAAACCATAATAAATCAAAAGAAAGCATAAAATAAATAAAAACAAACATTAGATAAATTTGACCAACGCGAGAAAAATGAAGTGAACGACTTGTAAGTTTTACACTAATGATGTTAATATACAATAAAAATGAGGGAAGGTAAAAAAATAATAAAATACAAAAGCCTTAAGCGTTTTCTTTTCAAAACCCATTAGACAGAAATGTAATAAATTTGCCACCCTCAGAACATTGAGTTGTAAAATAAGGCTTTGACGCCATAAATTACGGTCGATTTTACGAAAAACATAAACAAGCAACTGAACATAATCTAACAAAATGTGACCAAAAGTAATTAGCAACTGCTATACTAGAATGATGAAATGCTCATCGATTGAACATTGTGTTCAGCACCGCTGATTATAGTGTCCTGACCGTCACTATTTTGACAACGCCATTGATTATCGCACACACAATGATCCAAGTAGCAACCAACAAGAATTCACTGGACCTGTTTAGGATGTAATGATAATGGATATGCAAAAGGTTTTCCAAGCTGTTGTTAATTTTATGAATCCATTTAAGATTGGATATATCGAAAAATATAGGGCCTATTACTTAAATTACAATCGTCTCCTTTTTAAGAATAGTGTTCGAATCGATAAAATGATGTGGGTGCGAAAGACTTTAGGATTGTTTTCCATTCACGAATGTAACAGTGTTGAAATAGATATCACAACTATGCTTGCATGGGCAGGCAAAACAAAAAGTTTACCTAATCGTTATGATGAAAAAATGTGTAATAACACATTTATATAGTTTGGGATTACAGTAGATGCTGCTGTAGTTACCCCTTAAATAATTAGAGTAATTACCAAAATTATTATTCACTGAAAACTAGAAAATGAATAAAACACTCAACGAATGGATTACCGTATGTGATGAATAACATACGAAACAATGGTGGATTATTTATCTTCTAACCACGAACGGTTTATGTTCTATGTCTGTGAAGTGATTGGAATTTACTTGTATAACACAAAACTGGGCCTGGTATATGTCGGTTGAAAGGAGTTTTCATTACAAGTCACGTTATCTTATAACTTATGAACGTGTTTAACAATGCACTGGAATGATCAACTTGACAATAAAATAACACATTAGTGTATTCATGTCGAATCAAACTATGTACCTAATTAGAAGCTTGAGTTAGGTTTATATGTCATTAAAAGACCTCTACAATTGATGTCCAGAATACAAGTAAAACAATGTTTTAGTGTTGTCTCAAGTTTATTGTACGGGTAATTACGTCAGTAGGCTTTTATTTCATTTCCTGTCATATACAATACATCTTGCCCATATTGTAAAAGAATATCATCATCATTAAAGAC
>JAEAOA010001196.1:1020819-1100819 GCA_016746295.1 Potamilus streckersoni
AAGAGAAACGTTGTCATTAATAAATCGTAGCCACTTCTAATATCTGCTTTTGGAAATCTTCGTGTGCTGGCGATATTCAGTTCTGTGCATAATAGTATTTTTCATCAATATGTAGTCAGTCTGGTTGGAATGGTGTCCATCTTAAATGTGCTAGGTCCATCTACTAGATGCTTTATGAGGTTGTAACGTATTATCTAGCACAAAATTGATGTAAGCAGCAAACGCAAACGAAATTGGTTTCTCTTTCAATTGTTTCTGCAATGCAGATGGGTTCGCGTGTGTTTTTACAGGTTGTCTATGAATGACCTCCCACCTTTAAATTCCAGTCCTTTTGTACAAACCGAATTTCATTCTTGCGTGAGTTGTTAATGACATCTTTCAGCTGGTTGTAAGAATTGTACAGTTCATTTCATCATAGCTAAATGTGGCTGCATAGGTTTTTATGAGTATGATCTTGAAGGGTGTCTCCCTCAAGCGGATGATTAATGACCCTACTTATGACTGGGCAGCAGCACATTATGCTATTCACAATTCTTTTGTTGACAAGAAATCCAACGCCATGACTGTTTGTTCCCTCTCCCGCTGAAGTAGAACCTATTCCCTTCAGCTGTTGAATACCTGTTACCTTCATCCTGGTGTGCAGCGGAATTTGCGGTCATTGTTGAATTGGGATGTGATTGATCCGGCATGGAAGAATTGTTAGTTGTCTTTATGAGGTGTGTCAATGACATGATTTAGCCTGAGGGATCCCGTCCTTCTCCAGACTGGACAACAACAGCCGAAAGCCACTGATATGAGGAACACCCTGTTCCTGTTCATCTGGTTGATGAGTTCATCTTGGAGCCATTTCGTACGAGACGTTGACTTTGTCTAGGAAGACTTCCGCCCATTGATGCTATGCTATCATCAAACTATTTTTCCCAAAGCTGAGAAACTCTGTGGAGCGGGAGCATCTTATTCCATCTAGTACAGATATAATGGACCTGTACCACTGCCCAAATTTTAATACGTAAAACTATATAAAATTTCACCTTAAAGATACATATATCTCTATTTATAACTATGTACAATAATTGATAAATAGAGATAAACAGTTTTATTAATATTTTATTATGAATAATGCAGATTTTAAAACAACATGTATTATATACCTCGATATATTATTGACTATTGTTCAATATTTCATGAGAACTCAAAATATATAATAAAATATAATGGTGTGCATAATACTTATAATCATACAAGAAATAAGTATCGTTTAAATAATTAGTCATAATATATTGAAAATTAAGTTTAAGATGCCCTTTCATTTTTAAAGAATTAGAAAACTTAAATTTTATGATATCGCTTTATAGTTTCACTAGTTAAGTTGTTCTGTAAATTAGGATATTAAAACAATATCCTTCAATAATTGTTAGCAGGGGACATAATTTAAGAAACGAAAGAAAAAATAATAGGTTGAAAGGAGAAATTTTGCAAAAATAGGAACTATTGCTAAAATGTGCGGGAACATGAGAAGAGAATGATTGATATATATAGTTTTATGTCTGATATATGTCGATTCATACGTTAAGATGTTTGTTGACTGGTTTGTCCAATATATTGGATGCGACATGTTTTGCATGTGATCAGATAAATAACAGTCGACATTGCACAAATTAATAAACGAACGGCGCGAACATGTAGATGAATTATATTTAGTTGATGATCTCTTTTTGCATGATGTTAGTCTAAAATTAATTAGGAAATCTTTAAGATATGTAGTCCTTTGATAAGCAAGTGTGTTTGCTTTTATGTAGCGATTTAACAGTTGTTTGGTAAGATTATTCAAATAAATCCAAATATTTATTTATAATCTTACCTATTTAGGTAAACTTGGATTATATTCAATAACAAAATGAATGATAGCTTCATTTCTAGTTTGGATTTTACATTGTAAAGATTCAAGCCGTGTAAGAGAACGTACGTTTTGGAAAGGAGTATAAATGATGTCAATAGGGTAAATTCTATTTATAAAATGCTGACCTCTGTCAAAGATGATTTAGAAACAGTGTCATCCGAAATAATTGTTCTATATTTGTTTCGTTTGCCTTTATGGCATCTCATTTCTACATGATTTAGGATGGCATGAAGAATATATTGATGATTATCCATGTTTTTAACATGAAACATGGTAATGACGTCATTACGCTATTTTTCGCGACCTCTACGATAAAAAATGATATTTTAGTTTTAGACACATTGAATGTAAATTTTATTGTTAGATGCAATTAGTTTAAATAGTCTATAAGATAATTATGGTGTTATAATGAATAACTCCAAATCATAAAAATATCGTGTAAAATCTTAACTAAACATCTGGTTTTAAGAAGCATTTATATAGAAAGTCATTTTTTAATTTCCTGATAAATACGATGCATACAAAAACGGCCATAGGACTACCCATTGCTGTTCCTAACTTTTATATATTGTTTGTAATAATAACTATAAAAAAGATATTTTCGAGCACAAGTTTAATCAAATCACAGACATGTTCTTTTGATAGTTTGCATGTATATTCGTTTTCTTCAAGATAATATTTACACGCTTCAAAACCGTAATTGTATTGTATATTCCTGTTTAGTGAAACCACATATGTTGTAACTAGGAATGAATTTTCAGCTAGTTTCGGTACAGATTTCAATTTTTGTAGTGACATCAAAAGTGTGTGACATATGAAGGAAGTGATTTCATCAGTGGATTGTAAAATATGATCTATATATTCCAATATATTTTTTGTAACTGAGTTACACGTAAAAATGTGTCTACCTGGACACCTGAAAGATATCTTTTTATCAATCCTTTCATGTAATGTGGGTAAACTATGAAACTGAGGTGAGCGGATTATATTTGGGAAGATATCTAGCTCATTATATATGGAGCAAATTGTGAATAAAAATCTAATTAATACATTTGTTTATTTTTGCTTTAATTTCTTCATAAGGATTATAGGAATATTTTGCATAATATACTTTATCATTTAAGTGTCTTTTGACTTCTTTGATATATTCCACCTTATTCATTATTACTATGGTGCTAGACTTATGATCTTTTATAATAATAATAATTTCATCTTGTGTTAAGGTAGGCAGAGGATTTAGTTCTTGTTTAGATATGTTTGTAAAATGTTTTGTTTCATTACTGCTATTTAACATTTCTTCTTTAGTTGTTTTAATATTAAAAATTGAGAGTCATATCTCGTCCACTACAAGGTGTAAATCATATTTCCTTTTTTGTATTGAAAAATGGCTTATTTTGTCGATGGAAATTACTTTCACCTTGTGAACATGTACGTAATTGTGAGAAAAATTATTTTGATTTTAATGATCTTGTGTATTTATAGCTTGCTACTGCTAAATTAATATTATCATGCACTTAGGTTCTTGGACAATATGATAAACTCTTAACTAGAAGAAAGTTATCATTATTTATTAATACATAAAAATACATAAATCTCTATTAATAACTACAAAGTTTGACATTCAGTCTTCTTCTAAGAAAGGATGAACCATTTTCAACAATATCTGTTCTAACAATCCCCAAACTTCAAAGCATTTGTTACAACTAGTAAAATGGTCTGACTGAACAGTTTCAGCTGACAAATTTTAGGGAAAAAGAAACCTGATTATATTCATTTAATATATTATCAACTGAACTAACTAGATAATTACTTTGATTGTTAACGAGGTTTAGAATTTCTTCAGCCCTAAATAGGTCATTCAGACAAGAATTATCGACAACATCCACCGTTGGCACTGTTTCCTGTAATACTCGGTCAACACTATCATACAGTACAAAATGAATCAACGTTCATCGAGTTTCAATAGGGATAGAAAACTAATGGAGTATCCATGCTACATTTTCAGTGATATTTATATCGTATTGATACAATCTTCAGATCCTATGACATATTTTAAAATGTGGATGACAAAATTCTTGACCTCATTCTCGTGGGCGATATACAAATTGTGCTGAGCAAATGTGAAATTAAAAGCGAAAATTAGCTAAAGAAAATTAATTGGTCATACAGTGAAATTGTACATTTTCGAAAAATCTCGGCACTTATGGTCATTTATTTTGAGAAGAAAATACGAAACATTGCGAGACATTTTATTAAAAGATATAGTAGGGCAAAATATAATTTACAATATTTAGATGATCGGATCCTATATAATTAACACATTGATATAAATATTTCCGGGTTACGTTTGTGGTATGACTCCTTCAAAATGTATTACATCTCTTTATATCCAGATCTAAGAAACTTTAAGTTATTTCTTTGAGTTGTTGCTACGTTTGCTCTTGCGAATATGAACTAGATATATCCTACATTATCCAAAAACAGCAATTACAATTTGGACTTAAGATAAAGAAAACCTTACATATTCCCATAATATTCAGTGTGTGTTTCGAACGATTTTATTGGTCTTTAGATGCATAGAAAAATAAAATAGTATAGAGCTTCAATAACAGAAATAAATGATTATATTTTAGAGACAACGCGCATTAATCAACTGTATCTTAGGAAAACGGAAATGTAATATTCTTGAACCCCCTCTTGCCCCACAAACCTTTGCCACGGACCTATTTATTTCTAGCGGTATAAAAAATTACCAATATATTAGCCATAGCCGTACAAAACGATGGCATCAACTCCAAAGTATTGCTTTAAAAATGATCGTTCACTGAACTAAAAGCGATTTAATCGACCTAACATCAGACAAGTGTCCTCATTCCTAATCTAGTTCGTATGATGATGTAAAGATGCAATTGGAACCAAAAGTATATAATAATTAATTTCTTTGTAAAAAGGAGTACACACCTCACCCATCCTACAGATTCATCTAACTGCATTTTCCCAATATAATCAGCGTGACTTTCAATGCAAGAAAGGTCTTCGTTATGAATTTGATAGAACCCAATAGTACCCCCAAGACGTGTTCAATTTTAAAATTGTAGATAATAAAATGTTTTCTATTTCTTGCTTGAAAATTTTGCATTTTCTGATTGTAACCAAAATAGATATAATAAATATATCACTCTTAGACTGCAATACAAGCATTCTAATAATAAATGACAGCACATTTGTGGCACCCTACCTAATAGACATTGAACAATTGGTTCACGTACGGAAATATGATATATAGTGGGGGGTAGTACATGTCTAATTCTTGAATTTTGCAATATTATATACATTTAACTATTTGTTTACTAACAGAATGAAACGTATAATAAATTAACGTTACCTCTTGTGTCCACAAATGTACGCTCGACAATTCCAGGAAAAGGGTTTCCAGTAGTAAGCGGAAGATGGGGTTCCTTAAACGTTTCCACGTCATTGATAGTTAGGTTGTGTTCCACTGCAAGCTCCTGTAGCTTTGTCTTAATCACATGAAGATTGTACGCATCACCAACTACTAGGGTAAATTTTAGCCATTTGTAATGTAACAAAAGAGACACAATCGGTTTGGCAACTTGGGTTGCCGGGGGAAAAGTCCGAGCGAAGGTCGGGAACTGGTCCTTCTTAGAAACTTCGTAGTCGGCACATTTCTGAAATGATAAAGAATAATAAATATTCTCTATATATAAATCTAATTATGATTTTAGTATAACAAACTCTGCATAAGGGAAGAGAACAGCTGGAACACCACGCATGGATGTTCTAAAAAAGAATAAAACACCTCCGTCTCAATTATACTCCAATATAATGATATAATATTAAAAAGGAGACATCGCCAGAAAATGGCTGAGAACTAAGAAACACTCTAAAATTCTAAAATAGAACCTTGTAAATATTGTGTTATTTGCATTAGCTTGCTATCTATGTAGTTCATGCTATAAAACAAAAGCAGCAACAAGCATGATCTCTTTAGCCAAAAATATATCAACTCAGTCGAGCTACCCGTACTGAACTATATAATGGCGTGTGATATACAGATGCCGTCATTTACTAACATATATGCATCCTAATTCTGCATAAAAATACACGTTAAGAGCACAGTTTGTTAAGAGCATTCATGTACAAATTTAGGCATTTCTTGAAATGTAAGTATTATCGTATGGTTAGTCTTAGTTATAGTGAAGGAAATACGAAATAAAGGGAATTAAGGAATTAAAACTAAGTTAATTTGGTGGCGCAAAACAACATATATACATATACTATTTTCCGTTAAGTAAGAAGAAATGCACGTTCGCTGTGTACTAAATTTCGTGAATTTAGAGTGTTATTAAACCAAAATTTGAAGATTTATTCATTAAGGATCCATTCGTAAGCCAGAGTATAAAAGAAAATTACATACTAAAATATATTTGTCTCCAAAATCTTGGATTTAGTAATTTGAAGAAGCATGCTGAAAGACAGCTATAAATTTGACAACATGCACAATGGTTCTCGTTTCCAGAAACACATACAGCGTACTATTAAATTTTATGATGGACTAGGAAGTTCGGAAAGTTATCATACCTTCACAGTCCGATGGCCAATAATGTATCGTGGTTGGTACATTGACACCAAAACTATCAACCATAACCAATTTGAATAACTAAGACAGCGTGTTTCATAAAAATAAATATAAATGACATATAAGTCAGAATACTTAATCCCGTTAATTAACAGTCTAGTCTAAAATGGATATCTATATTGGGTCTTACGATTTGCCTGGGTAAGTTCCAAATGGTACGGTACCTATCAATTTAGCCTTTGCTTTGTTAAGTAATTGTGCCAGAACTATGTACCATAAGAAACGTTGATTAAAGAAAATTTAATGTTAGTGTCACTAGTAATGTACTTGAAATCAGCTTCGGAAATTTTTCACTATGTCATTTCTGCTAACAATGCAGAATATATTCACCCAACACTGTACAAAACAATATGATAATGAGACAAAGTGGTAAGTTGTCTTTATCGTTATATTGGGAATGGAACAAAATTAAAAGCAGTTACACGAGTACGAGAAGGACATCAAATTCTGAATTAACAAATAAAAGGAAACACATTTTCGATGGGCATACAATTAAATGAGTTGTAAAAGAAAGATCCATTTTAAATATGACAAAATTATTTAATTTAAAAATTGGACAAACAGAGCGGCTAGCTTATAATTGATATATGTAGAGTGAATTTATTTACGCAATCGCAATTTGAGAGAATTTAATATATAAATGTACTCCTTTGCAATGTATTCAAGCAATAAAATGTCTGTCTAGTAAAATTATTAACCCGGGTATTTTGTTGGAACCCGGGAAAATGGGCATATGAAGCTTGCATTGCGACAATTGCAAACTTTGACAATATTATTGTTTCTTTCCTTCGAATAGAGTTGGGGATTACGACGTATTTTAATCAAATATAATCTTTCACTCAGTGTAAATATCGGTCTTAATAATGAATTCAGAAATATATTTGGAGGAAGATGAGTTGAAACCTGAATTCCGAAACGTTGTATAATCCGGAGGATATCACGACATGACTTCTCATATATCTACCGGCCTGAAGTTTTAAGAACTTTTTCTTCAGATCTTTGTGCCAATGACGGAATGTTTATAAGAAGAAAATAGTGTCTCAAAAGTACTATATAAATAAAAGGATTTTGGACTTAAACCGATTGATATCGTACAGACTGAAAATATAGCTATATTACACATCTGATAACATTGCTAAATACGAATGGTACAGAAACATGAACCAACGATTCATCTAGATATCCTAAATGAATTAACAACCGTGGAGATATTTACCATACTTGTTTCCCTGCGCGACAACCTATTCGCGTACTTTATCGATAAATTATCAACTTGGTTATGCAAAATAATGAAGGAAAACAATTTTTGTCCGCGTCAAGTGTAGATGTTAAAGCTAGCGCAACAAGCAAGAAATAAACGGCATACGCAAGAAATAAACGGCAAATTTAACACAATATCAGGTTGGGTATTACAATTGATGTCGGGCGATTGGGACCTAACTTAGTGCGTGTTAACGACTAATACGACAAGGGCCATAGGATGGACAAGAAAAAAAAGTTTATCATTTAGACTTACAAAACACAATGCTTCATAAATTACATGGAAAGGGTCGTTTTTACTTTAAAGAAACAAGTGGCATGCTTTGGTAAATAGACGCCGACGACAAATATTTACTGCCATCTTAAAATAGCAACTAAACAAAACAAGCAAGATCGAAGTTTACTTTTGTTTGGTAGTATGAGATGAGTCCAAATGGATTTGGTTTTGCATTAATTAATTTGCAATACTGCAATATAATTTAATCATTTTCCCAATTATTATTTTCATGTACACGTGGAGACCAATGCGTCTGAAAATAGGATATGCTGTTTTTCAATCCTCACTGGAATGGTAACAAAGGAAAGACAGCAATTAGGATCAAGCGATTTGTTTGCATGCATGTCTGAATACAGATAGATAAATATATTATAAAACAGGCTTTCAAGCAAGAATGTATATCATTGTAGAATTTATTCTTCTGAACTTGCTATGCAATTCGACAATTTGAGATCACATTTTTTAAATGGCAATTTAATGATAACCGTTATTACGCCTGAAAACAATTCATAAAGTTTCGACGTCTGATGGGATAAGTGAATTCTGCAGTCACAGAAATGACATTATCTTATAGACCTATATTTCAACATCAACCTAAATAAAAAAAATCGAGATAGGATGAAAGAGTGTAATGTGGAGACCCATGTTTCAGCATCTGCCGAGAAAACGGATTCTAGACATATCTGAATAACAGACATCAACATCTACCAAAACAAAACGATCAATGCCTAGCATATATCCAAATTCAAACGTCTGTGCAAAGTTACATTTATCACTATATTGTATCTAGAATGCAATACAAAAGTTTACTTTGATTCTGAGTACGATAGATTTTTGTTACTTTTGTTTGGTAAAACATGTACGTCCTTTTAGCACCACCTTAACCAACTGTTTTGTGTGAAAGTTCACCGGAATTATAGCTACCAAAAAAAAGAAGTGAACTGGTGAAAGCGACCCTATATCCGAAGTAAAAGAGTAACATCTGCAAAAGAATACGAAAGATGTCAAAGCCTGAAACGCAAGGCAATTAGATGGGAATTGTTGTATGATGACAAATAGTGTTCATGTAATCTCAGGTGTGATGACTAAAAGGCGTATCGTTTTGTAAATGATAATTTAGATGAAAATAAAATGTATTTTATAGAATTAAAAGTTATTATTAAAATAATGGTTAGATGTTATCTCTTCCATAACTTTAAAAATCAGCAACTGTTTTGTTGCTTGCATCATTTTAGTCCTGTTCA
The DNA here is from genome assembly GCA_016746295.1 of Potamilus streckersoni. Classification (NCBI taxonomy): domain Eukaryota; kingdom Metazoa; phylum Mollusca; class Bivalvia; order Unionida; family Unionidae; genus Potamilus; species Potamilus streckersoni. Next base: position 1,030,161 of record JAEAOA010001196.1, read on the forward strand.
AAGACAGACTAATGTGCTAAATGAAATAAAATCCTATCTCGTTGACGATAATTTTCTGCTTACGATCACCCACAAGTTTTGTTCATTAAAAATAAGAATAAAAAGAAAACCACTAGTTGGATGCAGATCTTATTTTGTTAACGGACAACAAAACGCCTAGGCTTGCATAGACATTACTGATTAAATTTTCAGTAAAAACACAAATAGATGAAAACAATAAGTTACATGACCACATATTCGTGTCAATAATATACTATAAAATCGCATCTGTTGGCAATTGTTCTTTAGCCTAAATGTTTTCATGACTTTGCCCCCTCTGCCGCCCCACTTCCACACATAATGGCAAAGAATAGCAAAATGTATTATTTGTAGGGCATTACTAATTTGACGATAGAAATGACTTTTTAGTTAATAAAAAATATATATATTTACCATATACAGACACGGGATCGTTATACTGCGAACGAGCAGCAAAGGAAATAGGCATGTTTAGAGCAAGGAAGCTGCCCAACAAGAAATAAAATATTTCACTAAAAGGTGTATGTATGTATGTATGTATGTATGTATGTATGTATGTATGTATGTATGTATGTATGTATGTATGTATGTATGTATGTATGTATGTATGTATGTATGTATGTATGTATGTATGTATGTATGTATGTATGTATGTATGTATGTATGTATGTATGTATGTATGTATGTATGTATGTATGTATGTATGTATGTATGTATGTATGTATGTATGTATGTATGTATGTATGTATGTATATTAATATATATATTCTGAAGCGATAAAACCCCTGCCAACAAAAAATATGGACCCATACTAGATAATGGGTAAAAGGTAAAGGTCCTAAAAAGTGATATAAGGTTTATGAAATTTAAGTTTAAGGCAAAATAAGGAACAGTTCTTACAAAACGCAAACAAACTTATTTATGTCTACCAGAATCTTTTAAAAAGTCTAATATTTCTTCTGAAACTTTAATTTAGAAATTACAAAATTGTCCCTAGTCATATAAAATACAAAGCTCTTTTGTCTGAAAAGGTGGGATAAGATACACTCGACATTAAATATTCCACTCTCAGTTGACACTGGCAAAATGTACAGTTCAGTCAAGGCACAATATCACATCATTGTGAATTATTCCATTTAAATGAAGCCTCTCTACAAAGGATGGGTTCCATGCTCACAAACATGTTTGCGGAGTTTGTGTGCCAAATATGTTAACATATTATGCAGTTTTGTAAAATATGTCAAGTCCTTACATGGAATTTTTCGTTCAGAAACGGGCGAGTAAAGGAAGACTTGGCGTGATGAAATCAACTAATTTTGAAAGCCCAAAATACATCAGGAAATAAAATGTCATTAACAATGGCCGCGACAGAATTTGAATATTTTTTAATTCAAAATGGGAAGTAAAACTCATAGAGAATCTACTTGCACAATCATTACTGCTCATTATTTCTTGCTGATAAGACGATAAGAAATTAACGATTCCAACAAATTTCTGATATTAGCTATATATCAAGACACTCACTTTAATCTGTTCTTATGCATCCTTTTCAAGACTTATATTTGATGTTTATAAATTATCGAAGTCTCATTTATAGCTTTAAATTGATGACAATACGCCTAACACAGATTATGTAATGGAGAAGGTCAGTGAAAGTTGATGTTTGAAAATAAGATCTAACCTTAGAAATATATCATTACTTTCGATTTATGTTCACTAAATAATGAAATGAATCCGCCTCATACAAACTGGGATATAAAATTTCATTAATGATTACGTTTATCTCATTATTGATGGTTAGAGAATTCCGCAGCGAGAGCTTGAAGCGAAACTTATTCATTCCCACTGAGTCTAGATTGGATAGCAAGCAGTGCATCCAAAATACCAGCCGCGCTTGTGGTATAAAGTAGCATAAATTCACAAAAAATATATGTGATGTGGTTTCTATTTTCTTCAATAATAACATCACCACCGCCAACTCTACCACCAGTAATAATAATAATAATAATAATAATAATAATAATAATAATAATAACAACAACAACAATAATAATAATAATAATAATAATAATAATAATAATAATAATAATAATAATAATAATAATAGTAATAATAATAATAATAACAATAATAATAATAATAATAATAATAATAATAATAATAATAATAATAATAATAATAATAATAATAATAATAATAATAATAATAATAATAATAATAATAATAATAATAATAATAATTATACTACTACTACTACTACTACTACTACTACTAATAATAATAATAATAATAATATTTTTTTATATTTAATTAAATTATTGGGGTTATTAGTTTTAAATTATTTTTAAATTCAATTACATGTTATCGTAATATAAAAATGTTTACTGGATTTGACATTGTCCAGATAATTAGTTCGGTTCTGTTTCATCTGGCTGCTTTTTTCTTTTTTCATTTCACTGATGAATACCTAATAAAAGAAGCACTGCATTTAGTTTATAACATTGATTCAAAACCAGTGACAGTTTTGCTAAACAACTTGTTTTACTTTGTTATATTTTTTCTCAAAATAAGAACCATCAAGGTAAGTCAAGACCATACCTGGAATAGGTGATAGTAAACCTTTGTTTATTGTTACAAACTTCTATTTTTGTAGAAGATTGATCTTCAGCCTTTAATATCTTTTGCGTCTTAGCGTATAAAAATTGGTTATTGATATGTTTTTCAGTCAGGCAGAAAACAATTGTTATGTTCAATTGTTATTATGTTGTGACCAGTTTGAGTTGAATGCTATTGTCTTCCAATAATCAAATTCAAATTTTCTTTTCCATGGAGATACTTATGTGATCATTAAAAACTCTCGGACAAACACATTTACTGGCATTATTACGGAATTCAGACCTGGAATAATATTATGTTTATGATTCATCAAAAAACCATTGACACATCAACACGTTGAATATTAAAACAGACGCCATCGCCTTCCATTTTGGATGTCATCAGGATTTGAACTCATTTCATTAAGAACTTTCCATTTCTAGAACTTCTATTTTCCGTAAGTTTTTTTTTTAAAGATTCACTTTGCATTTGAGGGAAATAAATTATTTGCAAAAGTTTACAAAGCTAAGTCTTTTCACTCATGTTTTGTTACGTATTGTATTATCCTTGGCTGGCGACATAATAAATATAAATTTAACACTGATAATATATGCAAATGAACTACTGTTCTTGTCAGAATTATGGATGCGTACATATAGAAGGCACGCATTCGCAATACTAATGACGATTATATGAAGATTGCAGATACAACACTTGCTTCTAAAACAATCATTATTTACTTGCATAACTACTATAGTTGAATTCAACGAAAATGTACTGCGAAACGTACCACTGTAAAGCGCAATTATATTAGGGATCAAACAGTCAATGTTCTGGGTAAGGTGCCTTACACTTTGTTTAATTTACATTATCTTTAGATATAATAAAACACCTTGCTCTGATTTATAGACAAGAAAATCATATGTTATCCATGATATTGTTCGACAAAAATATTAGTTATATTCAGATAAAAGAAAAGAAAATATTTCAGGTGGAAAACAACTTATACCTCCACCACCTGAAATTAAATGGACTGTATAACTGCATGAGTTTGTGATGTTTTGGTAAATATTGTACAAGCTCAATCTAAAATCTGTTGCTAAATTGTTCCCATTCTCTCGCTGTCTCTCTGCCTGTCTTTAAATATTTATATACAACGAATGCTTACTTATTGTTGGTAGTGCAGTTGGATGTATAAATTCACATATTTATTAAATGGTAAACTTTTCAAATTTAGGACGATCTTTGAAGATTGCGTTTGTTTGCTACCAGTCATTTAACAGTGTATTGACACAAGAATTACATGTGTGGACTGCGTTCGTTTCACGGGGATTCAGTTAACATGACTAAATGGAGATAATTACTAATGCACGAACTATTCGTTTAATAGTAATCATGCTACCACTCCAAAGTCATTCAATACATATGAATTTCACTTGGTACAATTTGGATTCAACAGATGGATAATTACTACAGCTTCTGAATAAAATTTTTAAAAAAAAATATTTGAAGGTAAAACTATTTTATTTCATGATATCTATGTAATTTTAAATGTCAGGAAAAAGCGTTTTTTTATTATGCCTTGTCGTTTATACCATATGATTATTTTCTTTGTTTCATTTTTTTTTTCATTTTGTTAACTAATGAAATACATTAAAATCGATTATTGGCTACGAGGGAGAAACTTACGACTATAAAGCCCCAACTAAATATTCACCTCCATGCATATTACTTGCCAAGATTGTGCAAAATAATTCCGATATACCGATAACCAAATTTTTGGGGGGTATTTTTGCCGTCAAAATAATGTCTTTTACCGGTAATCATAGCTTCATGTATCAGATGTAATATCAAATTAATATTGAATGGAAATATGAAGGCCTGCTATTTACAAAAATCATTCTCAATACAATTTATCTTTTCGTGATAGCCGATGCGGGCTATTGTTATGCATATTTAATTTATGTTTTGTGATTGACCTTTGTCCATAATTGAGGGTAGGAGTTTGGACCAACCAGACAAATATAATTTTTATAGATTTTGTTTTAGGATAATTAATATTTTGATGATAAATATGATCACTTGGCTTTCAGTTCAAAACACTCATTTTTTTCACAGGAAGTCCTGGTCAATCTGATATTTGTCATGTTCTTTACTAAAGTGTAATCTGAAAAAGAAAATGTCTCTCGTCCTAGTCATCGTATTGAGTCTTAGATTGTTTTATTACTGGTGTTTACGTCAAAATTGTTTATTCCAATCTTAACAACTGAAACGAAGTCAGATTTTTAGTTGTTTTGTTTTAATTTGAGTGGACTTTTTAACATTATTGGTTGGAATTACAAAGTGCTAGTCAATAATTTCGGACTAAAACTATATTTGGGGACTTTTGTGAGCTGATTTAGAGACATTTTAGATCATATAATTTACAAAAATCCCCACTATTCTAGGCTATTGGAAGATCAGCACATTTAAGATTGGAATTCATTCGAGCACCACTGAAATTAATTTGGAGAAATTTATACTTTTGGACTTGTGATAGAACTTTTAGGATTATCTAGGACTTTATTCAAAATACTTTATTCGTTTTAAATTTGTATTATATTTATATTTTAAATTTATCTATGTTGATTTTAGATCTTTCTGTTGCTTAGTTTAAGACCAAAGATTCGCATCACTAAACAATGGCGCCAAAAGCATCTACCTCAAAAACTTATAACACGATACAGGACACTATATAACGAATCATGCATATAGAATATTTGACATTTCCTGCCTCAAAATGATTATTTTGGTAGATAAAGCCAAGTTTTCTACAACCAGCCTGTAATGAGTATCATGATGAAATCGGGACAGTGCCAAGAAGTATTGGTTACTGGGAACACTGGTTGCAGAAATAATGATATAAAGTCAGAGATCAATGGTGGGGGCATTACTCCGTGTAAATGATTGCAATATTACAAAACCAATCTGCGATACGGTGACTATAATTTTGCTGAATGATAATAAAAGATGTTGACATATCTGAACTGGACAAGCTCAGGGCATACTTGTAACCACTTAAATGCTGTTCTTCTATTCAACGACAGAACTTGACGAAACAATAATCATGAGTATATTAAGAATGTATTTATTCACTTATTTCAGCTGCATGTTTGATTTAATGAGGTAACAAACTAGACTTTTAATTTATGATTCTAAAACAAAGGTCTATAATTGTTTTGTTATATATATATATATATATATATATATATATATATATATATATATATATATATATATATATATATGATTTCATACAATGAGATTTACGTTCTTTCATTGTTGAATTTGCACTTTCCAATGAATAAGTATACGTATAATTTTTTAAAAACATTTACTAATAAATTAATTAAAGTGTAAACATTGATTAATGTGCATATTTCTCAAAAGGAAATTAAGTTTTATATCTGATTTTAGTTTCCGTACTGAGGTTGTAAATCAGAAAGCTTAATCATCCGTAGCGTGTTTTATCTTACCAAATCCCATATAGATAATTTACTAAAACGAAACATAAACCACTAAACTTATATTAAAGCGAAAACTGGATGACTTAAACCTATATATGAACTATATTAAATTGTAAGATTAAATTAAACTCCTATCCAATAAACGTTTGTCTTTCTCTGGGTATTCTAGTCCCAATTAATTCTAACAGGAGATTCTATTTTATGAAACATACTTCAGTAAGCAGAAATGTTTATTCTTGGAAACACATACTTCAGAAAGCCTTTTGCTAATTGAAGAAATTTCCCAAAAGTCACATTAATATATGGGCCTAGGTTCTTGTTTCATCTTAGTAGAATATTTTGCTATTGACATTAAAATAAATGAGGGCGAAACACACACACACACACACACACACATATATATATATATATATATATATATATATATCAATTGTCTTTACTCGCTTCTAAGTCGTGTCAAACTGCAAAGAACAAAGACCCAAATCAGCCGTGTCATAACGCACCTTCAGAATAAGGTCTATGTTCTTTGTTCTCTTTAATATTCCTAACAAACTGCATAGATCCAGATTTGTGGGAGTATTATGGATGGTGCCTTTTGCAGCTGGACCTGACTTATACGCGAGAACATATAGTACATGTTTCTAAACAATCATGATTTTCTCCAGTTCTTTTAAGTTAAATTTTCGTGATTCTCTGCGTGTTAGTCAGTCATAAATTGTTTTATTTGTATAACAACTGTATGTTGTGTGATTGTTGAATCACTGCTTTATCTAGTACAAAACTACAAATTTTTTGACTACATGTCTACACAATAAGCGCTGGCAGTACATCGATAAAAATATCACGTTATCTTCATCTTAAGTTTCTAAAACTGACATAGTATTCATTTTTGAAGGACAGGAATTGAGGAAGATAATAGTGGTGATGATGACGATCATTTGATCATATATAAGCAAAACACTAATGAATATTTATACATCGTCACTGTCATTGTCGTTATTTTGAAAACAATTACTACAGTTACACTTGTTGCGTTTAGGTGTTAGTGTTATAATGTTGCCTCTTCGCGCGTATAGCAAGAAATATGGTTCAGCCCTAAATCAGTATTCCGAAGTCTTGGTGACATTGGGCAGCTGAATTATTTATAAATAAATAACGTTCTTCTTTTAAATCAACTCTACCAACTACTATGCAATTAATTTATGATGACATGTATCTCTGTTCACAATACCAAACACATCACTGCTTGAATCAATAAAACCTTGATGTAAATATGTCATTTTTCCGGTGTTTTGGCAAAGATTTGTAACATGCATAAGGTCTCACGCTACTTTTACTCATAAAATTCTGATTTCAATCAATGATATGTCTAAATCTCTGATCACAGGCAAACATAATGGACAAAAAACTAATCTTTGTGATAATATTTAAGACAGTTTCGCACAATTATCAATACTAATGAATGATAAGGCTTGTCAACCTTACAAAAAGGCCAACCGGGTGTCCTGAGTGGCCGAGTGGTCTAAAGCGCTCACCGTTATGCATCACTGCCATCTCACCTCTGTCTGCATGGGTTTGAGTCTAAGATTCGGTAAATGCGGATATGTGAAAAAGATTGCTAGTAGCTTCTCATGGGTCAGTGGTTCTTTCCGCGGATTTCCCCATTTTTGTTTCCTCCAGCATTAATACTTGCCGCCATGTATAGCCTATCGTGTGCTGAAAAATGGTGTTAAGCCCCAGAACAACAACAACAAGAAAGACAACAACAACAACAACAAAGCCAATCAAAATAACTAGAAGATATATAGATATTTCTGGGAAATCTTGTTGACTTACTTTGATTGATATCAGTGTCAGAGATCAAGATAACGATTGCCAATGTATAATATCCAAGAAAATGATTCGTGACGCCACAATCCAATGCTGAAAGCAATCAATAATTTCTACCTGGTAAAATGTCTGTAACAAATTAGTTTTGTGAAGATAAAAGCTGAGAGTGCTTAATGTAGTACTTCCTTTTTAAAGAAAGAGTTGTTTGTCTATCTTGCTAAAATAAAAGGCATAACATAGTGATAAAGACAATGTACATTGGTCCAGTACATTTTAAGTTTATGAGCTATGACAGGCAAGACAAAACCCTGACTATGTTAAGCAACATTGTATTAATAATGTCATGGTATTGCTCTATTTGATATTATGTTTACAATGTCTGCATTGATACTATCATACGTATCATAATATAATCGTGAAAACTACAATGAAAAAGGAGTCTCTAGTACAAGGGATATCTCTTCTTCAGACATGTTTTTCAAATATAAATTTGGATTGCACTCTTCTCTCGTTTGTAAATGTCAAAGACACTTATTGAAGATATAACTGGATTCAAAATTTCAATTTTATAAGGTTGAACTAGTGATGAGAGTTATGCAGCAAAATTATTGTTTCATTGATTCTCATGGCTACCATAAAAAGATCATATACAATTATATCGGGTCACTGTGCTGGCACTTGCAGCATCAGTTTGTACAGTCACCGGACAGCGATGTACAATATAATACAGACATTATTTTTTGTACGATAGATGCCATGAAATTTAAGTGTCAGCAAGCCAATGTGATGTAATAATTCTGAGCTTCTGAGGTGAAAATTATTCTTCATCATAAATATAAGATTATTTGAGAATGGAAAACTATATTTTATTCAAATTAAATAATTCTAGAGAATAAATTCGGCCATTGTATTTGTCAATATTCCAGAGGGTAGCATTAAAGATATCCACATAAATCTATAATCCAGATGATGGTATTATGGTCTTCAATACGCGTTTATAATTCAGATAATGGTATTATAGTCCACAATATGAGTCTATTTTGCAGAGAAGAATGGCATTAATGGGTATATCATATTTTTGTATTTATAGACAATGCCATTCAAGGCGACAACATGCTCTCGCATTTATATTTTCTCATTAAATGATAAGCAAAAGCAATGATAAAGCGCACTGATTGCCACAGATTCAAATGGTTTTGAAAATTATCCATAATAAAGGCAGTTCAGTATTTGCGGAGCTTACTAATAAATACACATGCTAAAATATGTGATTACGTTGTCAATTTTCGTTCGTAAATAGACAGTATTAGAATACATCGACTCTGTACAAACCTATATTAGTTATTCCATATTTCACTGTAAGAAACAATAGTATTAGGAACAAAGAAGGTTACCTATATGAAATAAAAATATCACTTGCAGCAGTCAAAGAATATTGCTTATCCAGTAAGTTGCATCTTATAAGAAAACTTTATTTAATTACCAAGAACCTAATGTGATGATGTTTTTGTGATAGGTATATATTGGAGCTGGTTTACGAGAAAGAAAAATATCATTCATGAATAAATATTGCCTAAATAATCTATTCCAAATTAGTGCCTTAGAGAACTTTGTACGACTATGCTACGTTATTTTTTTTTATAAACTATGAGCAAAACAATGATGGCTGATATTATCCACATTGGACTACACACTGGATATTCCGCTTGCTATTACGTGTTCCTGGTATCGCCATCTGATAGACAAAACTCTACAAGTCTACTAGATGGCCGCCATTTTTGTTGGAGTCCATGAAAAGTCTGCACACACACTAATCATTTCGCAAATCTGGTTAATTATAATTCGTCCACCTTCCGTTAGTATAAGATTATTATTATTTATGATACAGGAAAGATTGCCTGGAATATTCTCTCTCTTTTTCTTTCTTTCTTTCTTTCTTTCTTTCTTTCTTTCTTTCTTTCTTTCTTTCTTTCTTTCTTTCTTTCTTTCTTTCTTTCTTTCTTTCTTTCACACACACACAAACATACACACACACACCAAAAATTAGTTGCATCACATCCGTTGGATTATTGGTAAAAAGATGGATTCCTTGAACTTGTCAGAGACTATGATCATTCTCAGACAAAATCTTCCTTAACGATGCAACAAGATAAATATATTTTGATCCATTATTTGGTAGAAAAATGTTTTGAACAAAAGTATTTTGGTTTCGATAAATAAACCCTATTATACTATGACATAAAAGCAAAGGACTTAAAATTAAAATAAAAGATGCAATTAGAGTTCAGAAAGAAAAAGATCAAATGTTTCTGAAAAAGAGAAAAGAGAGAGAGAGAGAGAGAAATGCAATTGCAATTTGAGAAACAATAGAGAGAGATCGATCAGCAAATGTAATTGAAGTTACAGATAGAACAAATGTTCTTACAGAAGGAAGAACAATAAATTCAATTCCATTTCGTAGAGAGAGACAGACAGACAGAAAGTTATACATACAGACATAGAGAGAGATGCAAATACAAATACAAAAAGAGAAGGATGAAAGGAAATTTTGAATTACAATGAAACCAATGGAGCTGGAATTTGAAAAGCACATTCCCACTTTACATTAGAATTCATGTTTTGATATTACAAAGAATTTTAGGCTAGTACTCTCAATGAGTGAAAAAGAAATAGACAAATATTTTCTTTAATCTGAGAAAGTTGAAAATTCGAAGGCAGCCTTGGACTCAATTATTACAGTATGTACTTTTCAGCAAAGCCCAAAATATCTTTGCATCCATGCCATCACAAAAAAAAAATACTGAACATGACTTGATTCAGGAATGCAGCTTAAATGGTTATGCGTTAGCCCCTGAGACTTATTGGCAAAATTGCAGGAACTATAGCAAAGAAACTAAACAAACTGATGTCGAATTTGCAAGAAAAAAAGCAGTTATTTCATAGATCGTGTTTAGCCAAGTTGAAGGATTAAGAAAGTCTAATACAGCATGTCTTACTTGAAGAGTTTAAGAAAGTATCCATAGTGACATTAAGACTTATCTTAATTAGAATAAGATGGAAACCTTGGAATATGCTGCTATTATAGGCAAGGTTTTCAGCCTAATATGACTCTTTCTAAAACTCATTCTAGCAGTACTTTCAAAACTCAAGCTTTTATTAGCTTGATTCAAAATCTTTTGTCTTCGTACGTGTACCTATTACAAAAAGAAAGGACACGTTATTTTTGATTGCTCAAATTGAAATACAAGCACCATAATCAAGAGTCCTTCATGTCAAAGGAATCTATATCACTCTTTGGTGATTTGGCAAATCCCTACCTTATTAAAACTTTAAGGTATACAAGAGCTTCTAATAGTCTTTCATTATCACCAGCGAGTCCACATCCATGAACAAAAATTTCAAGTTGGCCCAGATTTTCTTGATGAAAAACTTGTACATCAACCATTTGGACGTTTCCAGCACAACAGCACCGACGAATACGTGCTTGTTTAGCATAAGATTAGTTTTATACTTTTGACCAAGCACATGGTTTCGTTGATGCGAAGCATTCCAGAAGAACAATCCGACGAAACAAACTAATTTACTACAACGTTTACGGCTATTAACACTCTCGATGTACACTAGGTTGCAAATTTTTTCCACAGTCTTGCCGTACCCAGCATTGCTTAAAGAAATCGTTTTCGAACGCAGTGGCTGCTTTCCGTCGCATGTCATTGTTGGTATTCATGTGATCGGTATTCCTTCGTGACTTTTCCACACGCAGAACTCGGTGAAGTTTTACTAAGGTTAAAATGTGGTCTATCGCATGTTTGTAATTTCGATATTGACAGACGCAATTTTGTTTGTTCATCAAGTTCGGGGACGAGTTTTCCAACGGTGCATGGTCTTTCATCTCTCGTCGTCAACTGTTTCCGCGAAGGAATCAAATTTGGGATTATCAACTTCTTGGGAAGTAACGGATAATGGCTATGGAAATTTTGCAGTTTTTCCGGATAATCCAAATCCACTTCGACGAAATAAGCATGATCGTCAACCGGAAAATCTGTGTTGAGATTCTTCGTGTCCTTGAAAACATCTACTAGCGTACTCAACGATTGCACACATACGGCATCGACTGTGACATCGTTCAATAGTACAACGCATTTTTGTCCAAGTACAAGATCTAACTCAAAGGTATTTCGGGATCACAATAGTGTAGATACTTTTAAGCCCTGGCGCATGTGTGACTCTGTACACTAATGTTGCTGAACGTGAATATCTTTCTCGATGAAATGAAGTATGTTCTCTTCGGTGATCAATTCGGCACGAGCTAGTGTCAGCTTAAAACAGGCATCCCACGAAAACGCCGGACTGGAGAAATACCACGCAGAATAGAGTTTATAATTGTCCAACCTACATCTGCGAGAAGTAGTACATCTTGGATCAAATACACGTCCATGTAATTGCCGATCGTATTGCAGCTAAATTTATCACAAATGTGCAACGCGTGTGATCCATTCTCCGACGCACTATCATCTCGTTGTCAGAGCTATTTATCTTGTTGCATACCAAAAATATTCTGTCCGAATTGTAATCACATCCATTCGAGTACAGTTTCTTTTTATCCACGATTAGATCGATCGCCGCATAAAATATATTATCGAACTTGAGCATATTTTCTTGACGAGATTAAATGTCTACACAGGCACGCAAGATGCGGACATGATTCGGCAGTTTATCGTTGTAAACCTCTTGCTGGACATGTTGGGCTTTCCCGACGAGCGAAACATCTCGATGGTTTTAACCATGTTGTATACGCACGTTAAAACATAACTTTAACTTTTTTAATCATAAAGAATGCATATGGTAGAGGTTGTGTTTCCTTGTGCTGCTATCGCGGACGAATGCTCAGGGAAGGGATGGGTTTTGAGACCCCTTTCTATAACATATGAGACTTGGATATCAATTTGTGCATAAATCTCCTTTCATTATACTACTTCCGTAGGCAGTTATTCATTGATTCATCCGGATTCTTCTTTTACTAAGAATTAATGTTATTATCACCGCTATCTAAGTTTTCTAAAGATATTTCCATCAATTAGTTAGGGGCCTCATCATATGCTGATGCTTGGAAGACCCGCTGTTGTACCGTCTCTGGAAAAACATGGACATCTTGTACAAGACGAAATTGTGTTCATACAATTACACTTTAGAAAAGGAGGAATCGGTAGGTAAAAGGAAAGACCCATTCAGAAAACATTGAAGGGAAGAATGAATTATAAATATAACTAGTTTTTGCACACACACACACATACATACACACACAAATTGCGTTTCTCTAGGAAACGCTGTCCTTGTTTCATTTATTGTCCATGTCTCATTTATTGTCATGTGCATCAAAACATATTTAGGGTCATCGTCCTTAAAGGCATTTAGTAATAGCTTCATTGAATTTTGACATTCCTTCGTGTCATAATCACTTGTTGTTTCCTTTATATATTCAGCTCACATTCCATGTTGATTTGGTGCAGAAACTGTAACCATTCACACATAATAATGTGCTTTGATTTTGTTTCAAAAATTTCAATCATAAATTTTCGAAAGTTCTTGTTATCGTCTCGTCTAAATACTTATTTTATTCAGTTAACGACCTCAGATTATCAAGAAATATGTGTAATAGACATATTATCAGCGTTTCCACATCTGCAAAGATATAACGAGCTGTCATTGCGGTATATTATGTAAATATTCAAAATGATCGATTGATATTTCCAAAGATGTGGATAAAACAATGATAAGAAAGCAAATAAAATTGGTTATAAAAAAGAGAACCACTGAAAAACATTTAAGCTAAACATGTATTATTCACTTTCTGACACTAGATTGTCATTCCAGAACAGTATTATGAATAGAAACTGGTGAGATGGTTCTCGCTATTGTAAACGCCAAAGCATTGCTTAGAATTCCTTGATTATCTAGGCTCTGAATGCATAAGATGATGGAACAAAGCGTGATATGTAATGGAAAACAAAGGAGAAGAATATCAGAATATTTAACATCGTAACAATATGAACATTTATCAAATTCGGATGGCTTTTTCTGCATTGATGACTGTCAATTGTCCTGCAGTGTTCCATGCCTAACGAATATCTAGAGAAACCCATGCAGGTGAATCTAAAGAACGAAATTTAACTGATCGCCCATGTTTATGAAAGATGTTATAAACTTTCTAATCTCCGGATTATACGTCATATTCCCTGCATACATTAAGTATTGAATATGTTATGGTAATTTTGATTCAGGGTAAATCGTGCCTTCGGTGCCAATCTCTTGTAAATCTCGGGTAATCAAGCATGCATAAATATTTATGCTGACCCCATTTCAATGAACACTAAAATGTTTTACATACTAACTTCATGCAGAGAAAGAAAGGTTAAAGTCAATTCTTCACAATTTCACTTTCAAATAAGTAAAATAGTTTGGCTAGTAGGCAATGGGAACTAGATATGACAGCCAGAGGTATTAATAACTCTAAACCTTAGCACACACACACACTCTAACGATACTTGTATGGACAAACTTGCATTAAATCAGTGGTAAGTACTCTTTTAACATTTGTCTATTGAGTAGATATGCTATGAAAATGGTTAGTATAGGCACCAGACCTCATTGCCGTGCTCTACAAGGCATGTAATAGTTTTCCTCACAAACCATGCGTGCTTATAGTGTGGCGCTTAGAAGTATTGATGTTAGGAAAACCTGGTCAAAGAAATGACATAAAGGAGCTTTTGGGACCATTCGTCCATCAATTGCTTGTCTGGTAATATAGTTGCCAGAAATCAATTAGAGATGTGTTGATGGATAATGTGGTAGGAAGGATGGTGTCTAATTCACTTCATCGGTATTATAGGCAGGATATTCAATAATCGCAGAGAGAGAGAGAGAGAGAGAGAGAGAGAGAGAGAGAGAGAGAGAGAGAGAGAGAGAGAGAGAGAGAGAGAGAGAGAGAGAGAGAGAGTAAGAACATTTGCTAATGTCTCAAAATTTAACTTAAATCAATTGTTTGCTTCGCCGTTTACACTTCCAAATGCGTTCTACCGATCAATGGTTATAAATTTTCGTTTGTAAATAGAGAAAGAGAGATTTTGTTTTGTAAGGCTAAGTGAACGACGGAGGAAGCATCTTTGATACACGAAATTGGTTACACAGACAAATCACGCAATCTAAACACTTTTCCATCATCCGTCATCACGATTGTTTTTAATGTTCCTACCTTTAATATTTCAAGCCACGTTACCGTAACATTTTAAATGTATTTTGTACTCTTCTATACCTGTATTCGACCACCAATCCACAACTAACCTGTATTATGATACAATGATTGACTATTAGGCTACATCTAATCAACAGCATTTGGTCACTACGTAACACTACCAAGATTGAAAGAACGTATTGCTTGGAAAGAAAAAAATAACATGGCACACTCCATGAGGAAATTTAAGTAAGACTATGATGACGGAATTTGCACAGCTCCGACTAATTAATTTTCGTTTGCTAAATATAATACATTTCTACGAAGTATATTAGAAAGAAATAAATCATTCCCGTCAGCTGTAAATAGTCGCGGAAAAAAGCAAATTGTGAGAAAAAATTGTTATTTAATTTGCTGGGAGTTTACATGCTAATCACCATAAATACATGATAACTGAGAATGATAACTGCTGGCATTATTTGACTATAACTGATTTGTTTTTATCTCTGATATTATGTGATTTTCATTGTCATTGACATTTTAAGTTTAAAGTCTCACCTGAATTGAGATATTTGTAACCAATTACACTCGGAGCTACCTGACAGTTCGTTTACCTCTAGACTCTTTATCTTTACCTTTACCTTTATCATTTGGCATTCATATTATTTACCACGTTTAGCAGAAATGCGACATTCCATACAATAATCATACTTGTCTGAAATGTATAAGACTCGGAATATCATATCTCTTTTTGTCTGAAATATTCAAGTTTGTGTTATATCGATAACGGTGTTTGATCTGAAATATTCTTATCTCAATGTATTATCAAAGCTGTAGCTAGCTGTTTTGTATGAAATATACAGTCTCAATGTATTATCAAAGCCGTAGCTAGCTGTTTTGTATGAAATATCCAGTCTCAATGTATTATCAAAGCCGTAGCTAGCTGTTTTGTATGAAATATCCAGTCTCAATGTATTATCAAAGCCGTAGCTAGCTGTTTTGTATGAAATATCCAGTCTCAATGTATTATCAAAGCCGTAGCTAGCTGTTTTGTATTACCTATCCAGTCTCAATGTGTTATCAAAGCCGTAGCTAGCTGTTTTGTATGAAATATCCAGTCCCAATGTATTATCAAAGCCGTAGCTAGTTGTTTTGTATTACCTATCCAGTCTCAATGTATTATCAAAGCCGTTGCTAGCTGTTTTGTATGAAATATTCATATCTCAATTTATTATCAAAGTGCTAGGTAGCTGGTTTGTGTGAAATATTCATATCTCAATTTATTATCAAGTGGTAGGTAGCTGTTTTGTGTGAAATGTTCATATCTCAATTTATTATCAAAGCGGTAGGTAGCTGTTTTGTGTGAAATATTCATATCTCAATTTATTATCAAAGCGGTAGGTATCTGTTTTGTGTGTGATATTCAAAACTCAATGTATTATCAAAGCGGTAGGTATCATTTTTTGTGTGAAATATTCAAGTCTCAATGTATTATTAAGTGATAGGAAGTGATTTTGTGTGTAATATTTGAGTCTCAATTTAATACGAAAGAGGTACGTATCTGTTTTGTTTGAGATATTCAAGTCTCAATGTACTATCAAAGCGGTCGGTATCGGTTTAATCCGAGATATTCAAATCTCAATGCATTATCAAAGCGGTAGGCATCTGGGTTTTTTGTTTGAATTATTTAAGTCTCAATGTAATATCACAAAAGTAACTCTGTTTTCTGAAATTATCGTCTCATTCTCAAAGTGGCATAATACTTGATGTTATGTACTATCATATAATCTCAGCGTATTATCAACACGTTATATTACTCCATTGTTTGAGCATAATGTTTAAGTCTTGTATTATCAAAGTGGTAAAATACTCTGCGTCGTTTTAAATAATTTAGATTTTTAGTAATGCGGTAGCAAATAACCATAACTCGTTTAATAGAAGGAAATGGATTCTCATTGGGAATAGATGCATTCATGCAAATATACTGCAACTATATTTGTTTCCCATCTTATTCACCTGAACGCCATAGACTGAAAACCATTTGCGAGTGTAAATGATCACATAATTTAGACATGATCATGTAACTGAATTTTATAACTTGAAACGCAAGCACTATTTAGGACATAATCAAACAAATATTACCGTTATTACGACTCAAGGGTATGCTCTTAAACGAAGAAAGAAAAAAGAGCGATTTTTGTAAAATTTAACAAATAATTTTCGTAGAACTTACAGTGTTGCGAATCAAATACCAAATAGTCCAAAATATTTATCACCAGTCCTAATGAATACAGGTCTAGTTAAAGTGGTATTCCAAATAAGATTCAACGTTAAATATGTTGAAGTGCCTGAAGTCCCGAATGAGGTAATGTGCAAATGGCCTAAAGTTGGGTGATGTGATAACAATCTTTTCATAATTCACAATGATATAATCCATGATGTCCTTGTCTGAATTCACTATAATTCAACATTACAGTTTCTGTCCAATAAGATTATAGACGAGCAACATTGTATTTCCAACGAATACTAATTTGAAATAAATAAGTTGACTCAAATCAATCAAATACTGAATAAAACAAAAAGACTGATTCTGCTCAAAGATATTAAAGCAAGAATGAGTAAGAATTTAAGTAAATAAGATAAAATAAAAACAAAACTGACAAAAGATCAGCCAGGATGTATGTCTAATGGTCATTTCCTTAAAATTCTTAACTGATACTAGCATTATAATACAGAATGTGGGTAGCATCAGGTATGACACGTTACACTATGGGGAATATCAATGTTCTATAATTTGACCCAAATAAATATATTTGCTGTTACGGATAATGATCCTAATATTTAATCCACACTGAAAGGAAACTATTTCTCTTTGTATTATTACTTACATAACGATTGGAACTATGCAGATATTCAAAGAACACGATTTTGGACAATGTCAAGTTAATAAATTAAAAGTACCATATAATCATGGTTAAAAATAGAAATGATATAAATTAAATATACATTACACCGTGCAGGTAACTAATACTCATTGCTTGAAGATTAAATTCAGTATTAATAAGACTCAGTATAAAAAATAACGAGTTCTATGATACTCAAAAAATATTGTTTTCTTTTTTGGACCCTTTTTATGCTTCCGAATAACAGGCTAAAATTTGAGATCAAGAAATCCGAGTTAACAATTATAAGACGTAGATATTGTGTAATTATATACGTCTGCGGTAAGAGCGTGAAAAAAGGAACGAAAAATTTAATGTACATGCTTAAATCGGCTTCGGGTAGTTTTATTCCCTCTATTTCAAAGGACCTTAAGGAAACAGACATTTTCATGCAAGGTTTTTGATAGTTTTTCTAATCTAACTGAAGACCGTACATTCGCTATACTCTAATTTAACAGCTGCATTTTCCAAACGAATATATCAAAATTTTAATATTACTTTAAACATATTTTTTTCACAAAAAATATTAAATGTGTGCTTTCTCAGAGGTAATGTACAGAATTAGTTATTTGCCATCATGTACTGAACTAGGAATTAAAGTTGCTCCAGCGATTGGATCAACATGTGTTAGATCAACACCTGATAAATGAAGAGGAAACATGTTTCCTGTATGATTATGAATTTAAATAATCAATTTCAGGATTTTCATACAAATTTATTCATATATACGAACAAATGAACTCCTAATTTTTCAGCAAGCTAGACTGTAAGAAAGAGTAACCCATAGGCAGCTTAATAATGGGATCACGTGAAGGTTCAACAACATGTTGAAGGATTAGATTTTCATACCTAAACCTTTAGTTTGCAGAGAATAGTAATTAATGTACTGATGAGCTGAAGACACTACATACATAACGACTGATTACCATCCTCTCTCTCTCTCTCTCTCTCTCTCTCTCTCTCTCTCTCTCTATATATATATATATATATATATATATATATATATATATTGTATATTTGTGTGTATGTGTGTGAATGTGTGTGTACTTGTGTGTATGTTTGAGATACAGAGAGATGAGTGCAAAACATTGTTAAACAAGTTGATAGATTAATTAGTCAATATTTGGCATGTTCTAATGACGCACATATATGATATTTTATCTATGTGACATCATCCACATGTATCCTGTGTGAATACATACATCAATAATAATAATAATAATAATAATAATAATAGTAATAATAATAATAATAATAATAATAATAATAATAATAATAATATTAATGATAATGATAATAATAATAATAATAATAATAATAATAATAATAATAATAATAATAATAATAATAATAATAATAATAATAATAATAATAATAATAATAATAATAATAATAGTAAAGATACTTATAATAATAATAATTGTATATGCTCTTTTCTTTTCCGTTAACTTTACATTGTCAGAATAGTGCAGGAATATTCCATATTGCACTATTATATATTGCACGACACGTGCATCCTTAAATATTATAGTGTATCAGAAACTGCTTTGTAAATAAATTATGTACACTCTTGAAGTAAGTACTTTAGTTTTAGTTTTTTAGATTTGGTTTTAGATGAGCTAAAGATGCTGTTTTTGATTTTTTTAAAAAAGATGATAAATTGAACGATGATGAGTTAGAACTGAGATAAGATGAACAAAACAACACAAATACCGATAACTCCACGATTCCGTTGTAATGGGTAAGGTATCAACATAATTTGTTCATAACGAAAAGTTATAACCGTTTGATTGGTTATGATTTTTAGATGACATCTTTATAATATGGAGCCATTCAGACGAAAAACTGAAGAAAAAAAATCATTTTCACTGGACGACTAAATGCACTTTGCATCTAACACACATGTTTCATTTTTGGACGTAGACTTAATTTTAAATAAAATGTTGAAAATGCTATCTATAAATGTTCATGTTAAAGAAAATGATATCTATCAAAATGTGAAATATTCTTCTTGTCATCCAAGGATATATAAAACGGAATATTTAACCAAGCTAAAAGATGCCCATGCATTATTTCAGATGCTTATCAATTACAAAATTCTTTGAAGAAGTTACAACATATTTCTAAAATAGAAATTATTCTATACGTATAATTGACAAAGTGCTAAATTTGAGGAAAGAAATGCAATTGAAGATTTTGGTAGCAAATTTGGGCCTTAGAGCCAATAAGCCAAGACAACGAAAAATTCGTATTTCCGCTGCAAAAATGGAATGTCACACACCAGATGCTTAGCAATTATTCACGTTAACATTTTTAATACGGTGTTTCGGATTTAGGTCAGCGATAAACGTGCAAGCAAATGATAAGGTCTTCTTTAAGTGGTAATACGAATTGCAAAAATATGCTTACATTTTTGCATCCTTAATTTTCTCAAAATGGCTTTCTTAGTTCTGTAAATCTTAATTACTGTAGTTTTGTCATGTGTTCTAAAATTTGATTAAACACCACGAAATTGTACTCGACTATGTTTCAAACTGCAATCACATTCTTCTTCAAAATGACGCTAGTATGATATTCCATAGTGTTCCTTTGATAAGGGCAATTGATGGTTCATATTTTATCCACATTCCAAACAATCGATGACAAGAGAAACACAAATTTTGCTGTCGTTCCTCCTTGTTCAAATTACATGCATTTCGTACTGAAATGACACGGCTAAAAGTGAAGTCTTTTGCACGGAGAAATGAGTAAAATCGAAAGGAAAAAATAATCCATCCATTAAGGAACAACTGGAAAAGGTGTTGCAATGCGCATTTATGAACAATATGACTTTAAATTTCATTTTACGTACATATCATACGAGCGACAAAGTTGTAAGGTCGCTGGTCGGTGTCATGTGAGCATCAATATTGTTATTGTTTATAAATGTTGAAATAAATTGAATTACTTTGTTTCTTGTAGTGAAATTTTCATAATTATGTCATAGGTAGAATAAACAAAAATTGAGTACATAATGAAAAGGTTCATACATGTATATGGGAAGATTGAACTCGTGTTTTTCGATATAGTTTGTGCTGCATTGTCAATAAATAGCTGTATTTGAATTAAATGACTGGAATTGTTATGAACAAATAACTTTCCAAAATCGATTTTTTTTTGCAAAGGTCAAGATGTATAACTAAACAGACACTTTGTTTTCAAATAAGTCTTTTATTATGCTTTCTGCTGAATGATGTATTTTGCATATTTGTTTATCAGTGGGGTGAAATACAAATTGTAGTGTAATGAACAGATTAATATAACAGTGTATCATGATTGCTATAAAATCAATAATTCTTTAGCTGAATACTGCCTGGTGGAGGGTGTCAAGATCATCCCAAGAATAAAAGCTAATATGAAATTAAAAACGGTGTATATTCTGCAATGAGCTCTTTAAACTTGGTGTTCAAACAATTGAAACCTAATGCTACTCCTCATTTAAATTATGTTTATGTAGTTATTATACAACAAATGACTAATAATGGTCGCATATACTCAGGTTTATATAGGCCAAATTCAGAATTGAAAATTGTTTCAGATAGTTTTGTAATTGAGGCCCAGTTACGAAATAAATAGGCATGTAATATGCACATTTCCCACGTTTACAATTTCAAGCACATGAGCCAATTTACCTGTTGAAAATAGACTTCTAATGAGCAAAATATGCTCAGATTAAATCGTTGAATGGATGGCGGATAAATTAAGACTGAATGTATTCGTTTATATTGTTTGTCATTCCAATTGAATTTAATGCCAATTTATATTTCCAAACCGCTACCTGTTTTAACGTAAGAAGAGTTACTAGGTTATTAGGTCCTCTTTTAAATGATGCCTTTCTTTGTGTGCTTGACGATGTACGGAAACGTTTATGCTTTATAACCATTATTAGCAGATAACATACTTGGATTTTAATAGCAAATTGTCTAGGATATTTAGAACAAGCACGAGCAGACGAAGAACCATTTTTCAGAAACAAAAAGTAGCCCCTGCCCATCAAGAAATGCAAGAAGACAAGACAGACAGCGAAATAAATAAAGAAGAAAATTTACTTTTGTGATGTGTGATGAACTCTCCTTGTGAGTCTGCTTCAAACAAAACATATAAAAAGCCAAGTTTTTGTGTCTTGAATGTGCTAGAAACCTTTTCGGATACATACGATAATAAAACATACCTGGACACTCACAACATTAAATCATGGGGGATTTAGTATCTCTTTTATGTTAGATATCGACGGCCTTAAAAGAGACCGTCGGTAGTTTTTGTGAGGAGAACAAAAGCACTAATTGACGTTACATCATCCCTTTTACCTGTCTCAGTCGACTTCTACGGGCAAGTCCTGATCCTGCACACGTAGCTTGTGCTGATTTATTGCAGTAACTTGTGGATGCCGCTGAAGATTTTAGCTCAGCGACGGTGGAAAAGGATATGTTGATGGAAAGTGTAGAAACCTTGACAGGTAATGGTATTTTACTGGATTTAGCTTAAGAAGTCTTACACGTTAGTAACTGTTTCACTGTACCAAAACTGCTTGTAGCACACACAGCGTTTTGTTTTCACTCACTTTCTTCTTCAATTTAAATTCAACGCTTACATGTTCTTCTTATGCCTCTTTTCGTTTCCTTTTCTCCTTTTCTTGCTGTTTTTATATAAATACATTCCCTGCTTCTTTCTAGTGTTGCAAAAATATTACAACTCTTCGCTTCTTCTAAAAATAATCATTCACTCATGGTAATCATTGAGTTGTTGAAGGTTACACTACCGTCAAAGTCAATGTCAAAGTTAAACATTCTTACGGAGAAGACGGGAAACCAGAGAAAACTAACCCGAAGTCATAATCCTCTTCTGGGATAATAATACTGGTTACACATGCTTTTTGTAGCTGTAATCATTGCACTATCACTCAGAGTATACACCAGTGCATTATTTAGATTGTCTTAGCCACTAGTTAATTATTCTGCAGTGGTAAAGCGTAAGGAAGCTGGTGTACCAATATACTGAAAATGACGTCACGCGTCTGCTCCCTTCTGATTAAAAGAGAGACCCAACGCTCTAAATTAATTTGTTTAATGCATGTTTCAATTGGTGAGGGATTTTAATTCGTTTCAATCCAGCGGTATCATTTGTTCTGGAACAAATCAAGGAAGTTTTGCTCAAGTGTAGTGTCATCAACAATCATTTCGAACAACAATCATGTTCTACCCGGACAACCTGGACATACGCAATTGCATCTTTGACCATTACCAGGATGACAAACACAGCGATATAGAAAAGAATATATGTGAAGAGACAAATATGTTTGAAGTTGGTCTTGGTATATGATCCAGCTGTCAGACGAAACTTACGAATAAGAAAACCAGTCAAGAGATTCCACTGTATTATTCACTTTTTGATGAAACGACTCCAACGGAACCTTTTGATGGCCACTGAGATCTTTCGAAATAAGAGAAACTAATCTTATTTGCAAATTATTTTATGTTCTTTGGATCTTTGTATATGTTTTGCGTATGACTTTGCCTTTTATCACAAAAACAGAAAAAAACAACCCCAAAGCCTTTTAAATCCCTTCTCATATAATATTATGTTTGTATGCAAAATACATGCAGTTTAAGGGGAATTTGATATTGAAAATAAATTCCAATTGTGCCTCCAAGTGGCTTCCGCATGTTAGCCTATAGACAATTTTAATATAGGATTTTCCATTATGTCCCCATGTCGGTCTGACTCATTAGCATATGGTGTAACGGCTCTTCCCCTTGTGCCACAGCTACCATCGACTAACCAGACTGTTGGCTTAAGAGATTCCTAACAAAGACTTTCCACATTTTAACATCAAATGTTAACAATAATTTTGTTTCACTACTACTAAAATCCACCCCATCACAAGGATATGCTAAGTTATCCTTAACCCCAAGCTCTGTAACCAGGGTATGGATCCAACGTATAAAATTATTGTGCTCATCTACGGACAACCCCAATCATATCTCAAAGTTTGAAGTCTCTATCTCAAAGGTGTTGGAAATGATGCGTGAAATTACTTACGTACATACAGGTATAATAAAATGACTCCCATTTTTTTTCTTTTTTACAAAAAAGCGTTGGGAGAATTGCATCAGGTGCGGATTACAGTTTCTTTGAGTGTTTTTTTCATTGAGATATTCTCCGGAGTAAAGATATTGTTAATTTCTAACATATTTTCTGAACTATTAACTTTTGCACTCATTTATATTTTTAATATAATTTTGTATACTACTTTATTAAAAATTAGTGTTGCATATATGCATATCAACCACTGAAGCATAGGAAATGCGTTAATTAAATATGCATGGATATTTCGAATTATAAATTATATCTTCAATCTCCTCTTTATTATAGCTTTCGTTTATGCGCAACTTTGCCAAGCTCTTTGAAAGAAAATAAAGCAATCTATTATTTTCTTCCTGTAAGTGATCAAAAAGTGATGTTTGTAATGAGTTCATGAAACCTCGATGTTCTGGTTTGCTTAAAATAGCTTTCACTTTGTCACAGTTAGATACACCAGTTTGTTAAAATCAAGCAATTGTGTCGCTGTTGAACATGTTTATCATTTCTTTCATAGTGCACTTAATCTATTTAGAAAAAAATTGAACCTCTGTATTTTTACGAGACTTCGACTGAAATCAAATGAGTTTAATATAATGCAAAATCAGTTTTGTACAAACAGACGTCATTTTTTTTCTTCCAATGGAATTCCTTAAGGCATTATTTGATAGTAACGGTCACATTTTTCCCTAGTTGGCTTGATCACTCGCAATATTTATTCATCATTTTGTTTCTATTATGAATACACATAATTGATGAGTTTATTTATGTGTCCTAATGCATCTGGGAAAGTAAAAAAATCCAATAGATGTTTCTCGCAAAGAAAATTTGTTTAAAAGGCATGCTTTTCATTCTCAAACAAATATCATTATACATAAATAATTTGTTCCCTATATAGGCATCACATTCTGATATTTAGGTTATTAGAAATAGATGGTATGCTTACTAAATAGGCATGACATTCTTAAATCAATATTATTACATGACGATGTGTGTTTCCTATATAGAAATTACTTTCTCAAATTAATATTCGATAGACCACAAACATCGTCTATTCTTTCGAGCACATTTATTTTCAATTAAATTTTCCTAATTTGATAAATTTTCTGCATTTCCTATTCTGAATGAAACCGGGCTATGTTTCTTGAATATGATGCAAACTGTGACAAAGAAAAATTGAAGTCCTCCGGCAATACCATCTAGGAAGATTTATTCTGGTTCTTGCTGGATCTTAAACTCCTTTTAACACCTTATGACTGGTTCTTATCACAATATAATTATATCGCCGGGAGTTTTAGCTACTATCTTTTAAGCAAAATAATGCATTATCTCCACTATAATGACTCTCTCTTGTCTCCATAAAACATTGATAACCACATGTCGCAGGATAATAATAATAATAATAATAATAATAATAATAATAATAATAATAATAATAATAATAATAATTATTATTATTATTATTATTATTATTATTATTATTATTATTATTATTATTATTATTATTATTATTATTATTATTATTATTATTATTATTAGTATTATTATTATTATTATTATTATTATTATTATTATTATTATTATTATTATTATTATTATTATTATTATTAATATTGACTGGTTGATTGTAATTGTTACGGTGAAAACAGTATTGTTTATTTGATCTTAGGGTCATTCCTCACGTCGTTCAAGTATGTTGTGAATATTTATTTAATAATTTCTATTTTGCATTTATAAATATGTCGGACAGTTATACATTTTATTATTGTTGATAAGACTTAAGATTTTATTTAAATTGTTTAATCGGTTTTAAGCTAAATACAAAATAATTAGTCGCTTAGTAAAAAAATGATACAGTTGTAAAAGCAATGAAGTAGAGTTTATTATTTGGTGTATTCGATGACCGATCAGTTAATATTTTCTTTTTATTATGCAAATATTAATAAATTATTTAGTTTGACAACATATTAGTTAACTGTGTAATACTAGTGTTCCAACAACATTGCTGTAACTTCTAAGTACCGATAGAGTTATCCAAGTTTCCTTGTATTTAGAGAAATATGGTGAATAAAGAGAAAGTGTTTTAATGCGACAAAAGAACCTTGAATTTATTACTGTGCAGTCAGAATTTAACTGGTATGGTTCTTGATCAATGTAGATGTTAGAGCATGTTAATTGTAATTTATTTCTTCCATTATACTTTGGAATTGAAGTGATCGACTGTGAAATGGAGCAATTATGCATTAAACCATTCCACTTTCGACTGTTGTAAAGAGAATGAGATCACACATTTTATTGCTTCAGAAAAATGCTTACGCTAAACGGACTATTGAAAGGCATCATTACTGATATATAAGTTTATAATATTATTCTGGTGTTTTTCTTCTTCCTCTTTGCATTTACCAGTATTTTAGGATACCCAAGTCATCAAAGAGAAAATGGAAATATACATATTGACTATTTTTAGAGCAATGTTTCACTATTCGGTATTAAAAAATATTGCGAGGAAATACTTACATATATCGTTTCACGCCATTATAAAGTGAATGAGCTGAAGGTCAGAATCGGTCAGCATATAAGATCTTAAGTAATGTCCATGAATGTATAACAATTTTAATTTGAATACTTCATAATTAAAGGACCATTGTACAAATAGAGTCTCAATACAGACGAAAATATGAAGGCAATATATAAATATAAAATCATAATCCAGATTAATAAAACATATTATATTGCAAAACTACCCTGTTAAAAATTGAAGTTACAGGCAAGTGCATCTTTTGTTTTGGTTGAAATATAATACACGGTTTTGTCCGATTTTAATGGAAAGTAATTTTGGTTTTAAAATCATGCTACCGTCAATCCCTTTTAGAAACTGGCAACATCATTGTTCTAACGCAAAATGAGCAGCGAATGTTGTTAAACAGCATAGTAATTAATCCTTAATTATTCTAACTATGCATATAATGTCCGATTGCTTCCTTGAGGTAAGTTGACACCTTACTGCAGCCATTACCAATCATCCCATAGCCGAAGGCACACAACTCAAAAACGTGACGCTAGCTTTTTGTAGTTCGGTGAAACCCACATTCCATGGGACAAATAAAAAAAGTTTTAGATTTTCGAAACGTTTTCCGTCTACCCAGGTTCTCAACTGTCATGTAAAGTATGTTGTAAATAGTTGTCTCCTTTGCAATAACATAAAGTGCCTAATGCATGCTTAATGAAATAATGATATAGTTTATCTTGACATTTATAATTTCTTTACACTAATTTCTTTTTAACACATATTTGTACTTTCATGTCACTGGACATGTTTTGATAAAATGTTACCACCCAGCAAATATTTGAGAACATTATTGAGAAATTGTTTTTCTCGTAAGTATTTGTCTGCAAGATGTAAAGGTGAGGGCTCAGACCTTATTCTAATTTACAATGCTAGCTGAATGAGAATTAATTAGGTGTATATTATTAGATATTGATGATAAGCCTGAAAACATAATCACATTTGCTTTTTACAATCAGTGGCCATATATTACAAACATTTGAACGTTAAAAGCCCTTTCTTTATTCTTCATTCAAGTATACCAACTGTACGCGTTTACAAGTCGAGTAAAGCTGCAAAAGGCAAAGATACAGATCTGCTACGGTATAATGCGCCTACAGATCAGGATCCATGCTGCTTTCTGTTGATTACTCCTAACAAACTGCACAGACACGTACCTGCCGGAGCATTATCAGATCTGGACCTGTGCAGTTTGCAGTTAGACCAGACTTGCAAGCGAGTACTTAAGCTAATTAGGCCCTATTGCTTACATTGCTTGAAATTTGAGCCAGTTCGAATGCCAGATTTCGTTTTACTTCGCGCATGTTACCAGGCTTTTTTTTACCGTTTGCATATCTATCAACTACGATCGGTCAGTTACATGGCCACGCGTTAAATTTAGTTTAGGCTTTATGATGTTAATTTTAATGTACACATGAAATATATTGAAAACAAAACGTTTTCCAAGTTTGAGAGTTTGGATTCACTGATTAATTGCTTACTGAAATAGAAAGAGAAAATATTTCTACAACCGAAAAATGTTTCGGTTTCAAGATGACTTAGATCACTGAGTTTGAGTTTTTTTAAGAGATGTAACTCTACTTTTGTGTTTGATCCAACTATGTAGTCTTGAGATTGAAGATCTACAAGCGGAAATTTTCTTGCATATGTGATATGTGACGATCTCGCTAAATATTAGTATAAGTATAAAAATGACAACCGTTGTAAAGTAATTGTTTGGAAGGGAGACAACCTGATGACGAGAATTTTTTTTGAAAGTTACGGTTAAGGATCCAAACCACGCAAATTACACAAACTTGATTTTCAGATAGTGTGTGGGAAAAACTTTGGTCAGACAGTATAAAGTAGTTCAATATCTATCACAAAGAAATTTAGTATGATGCGTTAATTTGAAATTTGAACAATGGCTATACTGCATGACGTACAAAACTCATGATATTTCGACGTGATTTATTGCACAAAAGAGATAATCCCCAGATGTTAGATTAAATATAATACTTCATTTTATTTTAACATTTTCACAGAAATTTAGATAAACATCCGAATACCAAAGAATACCCCATCTCTGTATGTCAGTTAAGAGATCACCTGTCTCTTCAAATTACCTACCATTAAGTATATATATAGAAGAAATTTAACAATTACTTACATATGAAATCATAGGCAGATTCCACGATGCTGCAACCTTTGCTTCAACACTGCAACTATCCTCCAAGCCGATAAAGGCCACAGCCCCATCTCGCCATTGATGGGTTAATAACAATGTACTCACAAGGGTATCGGCTTGAGTATCACCCCAGTTTAGATTTAAATGATAACCTTTCATTAATTCCGTATCGTTGTTTATCCTCTCAATTGCCCAAGATATCGCTCCTGAAATTGCACGGCCTTGTTTGTTTCTATTAAATGTCTTAGTCTTGTCAACTGTCAGATACCCAATAGTAATGTTCCTCACCGATCCGCTGCAACATAAAGTAATCATTCCAAGAAATACTAGAAAACCAAATCGATGCATTTTTTGCATTCCAGAGTTATGTTGTTTCCAAAGATCCTTCCTCGTCCATTGTCATTATTATTGTGGCTTATTGTTGTTCACAGCTTGCAATGTGAGCGTCATTGACACGCTCATGAAAGCAGATACAGTAAATATTGGTTAAACTATAACTTTTTTATTTATCCAAACTGACTTACAAAATGAGAGCAACAAAATCTTTAAGAAACAACCCAGTAGTCGGAAATCAAATTCACCTCTGAAGCTATGATTGCTCTCTACTCGTTGATGAACTGAAGACTCGAATTTAATCCCTGCTTTAAAGTGTCTTTGTCGCCGGGATCTGAAAAAAAAAGTCTTACGAAACTTATTCATATCGCTCTGAAAAAAGTGCAAATAAAACAACGAAAGAAAAAAATACCTATAGTAAAACATTACATTTGGTAGCATGTTTTCAAACTTTACGATTATTTTTTCTTTCAAATTGCATGCAACATTTCCAATTAAGAATCTAAATTAAGATTTCTAGCAGCTAGTTTATTACGTTGAACTCTTCTACTTCTTTTGCAATTACGTAAAGAAGTAATTAACAGGAGATGAAGTAATTGGTATCAGCTCTCAGTTTCCATGGTGAAAACTGTGTTTACCTTCAAACTTTAGATGTAAGGAACCACAGCCCTATAACATCATTTCTCACTCCTAGTGAAGCTCGTAATTGCCATGTAGATGAATGAAACTTCGCAACGAAGAGTAAACACCCATGACTATAAAAATCCTTGATGCTCACCTATCACGAACAATAAACTTGACAAATTGCGAATTTCCTTTCCCACTTTGCTCTAATAATAGCACAAGTAAATCAAAGATCTGGCAATTTTGTTCTGATATAGCCAACATGCGAAGCAAATATTGACATATTGCCCTCCGTGTAACAGTCAATGAGGCGTTGGAGGACTTTAGATAAGGAATATTGACAAACTGCTAGTTCTGAGACGAATGCTGCTGCAGCCATTATTTAAGAATTAGATCGATCTTCCTTCTAACATGAAGACTAAGTATGGCAAAAGCACAACACTCGAGGGAGCACAGATCTCCAGGTGGAATTCTGAAGGAAATAATGAATAATACTAATAAATTATTGATTCATGTTTATAGCTGTGCAACTAAAGAGGTATTGGGAAATTATGAGAGTTGTGTTAATTCAAAAGAAATGTGCAATTGAAAATAGTATTAAATCTCATGAATGAACGGTGAGGAAAAAAGATAAAGAGAGAGTCTTATATAGACAAAATAAAATATAAATATGTGATTCCACCATGGAAAAAATAGGCTGTACCAACAAGATGAATATGAACGAAACTTTTTGAATATATATATATATATATATATATATATATATATATATATATATATATATATATATATATATATATATATATATATATATATATTATCATCATGTGGGTTTATTTCCTATTCTACGGCGATTCCAAACCAGATCCGTGTGCAAACAGTAACCATTGCTTTGCCTGCGCTCACGAGGCCATATTATATGTGTATTAATTCTGCCTACTAGTATTATCAAGAGTATTCTTAGCAAATCCAGGGAAATAACTATTCTGTCAGGTGAATATTTATAATTCTCTTTAATTAATCGTGTATACATATATACTTAGATTTCTTTCATAGGAATCCGGAATAATTATATAGATACATGAAAATTTATTGCAAGGTTGTAATGAGACAATATCTACAAAACAATAGTGCATATAACAACCGACCGTTGCCATCCTTTTTGATGCTACAGTTATATACAGTTTAATACAAATAATACTATCATACTGGTTAGAGAAATTAAATGTGTACTCTACGGAGTTTCGAACCCAGGTTTGCGAGTAAATGGCACCCCTCGCCTTGCCTGCACGCACCAGCCCATATACCATCACGACTAAGCACGCATCACCAAAAACTAATGGCACCGAGTAGGTTTTATATGAGCTCGTGCGTAGCAGACACACTAGCATGATGACCTAGTAAATAATTCTCATATATATATATATATATATATATATATATATATATATATATATATATATATATATATATATATATATATATATATATATATATATATATATATATATATATATATATATATATATATATTCGCAATCGTTCCATATTCCTATGAAAGAAATCTTAGCTGTTTTTATTACAAAGAATTATAAATATGTATCAGACAGAACAGACAGTGCTATCCCTGGATTCTATAGCAACTGCAGCATCTTTCCATATCCTCCATTAAAATACTTTGTCTATTGTGATTTATGACAATTACATACAATATTTAGCTAGAGATAACGGTCATAATATTTTGTTTTCAGTAAAATGTTGGTGTCTTTCTCAGTAATAGAAGGACATAATGAATCGGCAAATAACTAGATTTTCCTGCCCGTAAACATTATCATTTGTACGCTGGCTTAAAGAAAAGAACACAGAAAATTTTGTGTCGTACCTCAGGTCGTCAGGACAATTCGTACTTGTTACTTTAATCAGCATGTGGTCTAACGAATAATGCAAGCAATTGAAACTAAAGCAACATCTAGTAGTTACTGCATTTGATCCCTGAGAATTTCTCTAAGCGATATTTTATTATATGTTTTCATCCAGTTGGATTTGTGTAGAGCAAACAGTTCAGTTCTAGTGTTATATCTGGTCACTGGTTCAGTCGGGTTCATTTTTTCTTAACATTAAACATTGGAGAGGCAGGCTATTTCAGTTCATTTAACGTCATGGCATGGAGGCAAAAACTGAACAAATCTTTGATGTAGGAATCTAACGAAACAGCTGCCTACAGTATCAACATGATAAGCTATTGTGATTTTAGAGAAATGATGTAAATGGAAAGGACAGAGTACTCAATGGCTGAGCTCTTTCTTTGAAATATCATTTTTAATAGGTAAGATTGATTTGCTGATATTATGGATGTGACGATTGTTTATGTCGCCATTTACCATCGCGGTAAGATAATCAAATGACATAGATCAATTGTCCGCTACTAAGCATTGATTTTTTACTGACATCTTAAATCAAACTAAATCCTTCAGGTTAAAATGAATCTATATCTTAGTAGATTTCTGCTTTTAAATAGTCCAACTTTCCAGATACGATGAATAAAAAATGAACACGCAAACTAATCGAATAATCCATGTTTACAAAACATTATCCATGATTCCAATGCACACACACACACACACACACACACACACACACACTGAAACTCTTGAAAACCGAAACCTCAATATAACCGGAATTTCATCTAGACTGAATGTTTTTTTCACTTATACTTTATTAATAACAACATAATTTTAGTTAATCCAATTCAAAAATGTCAAGTATCCGGTTGTGTCTTAATTTCTATACACTCATTGCCTTCTTCCAGCCAAGTTCTTGAGCTCAGAACAGTTTCATCTATAAGGTGTATCTAAATATCGTGGATTATCATTCATCATTCTAATTTGCTTATTTAAGTTACAAAAAATCTCGTTCCTTAGATGTTTCTTGTGATAAAGACTGTATTTCTGTCCCACAACTGTATTTTTTCATTGACATGATGTGATTATCTGATGGATGGTTTTTCGTTCAGCTAATTCTTGAATCAATACTTCTATTTGACAAAATACAGCCTTCTAAAGTGTATGCTTTACATTTAGAAACACTGATACTGTCATCATTATATCCACCCCTTACGTCACAGTCACATAATCCCTTAAAAAACGGTTCATTCACATTTGAAAAAACGTGAGTAAAACGAAAACCTTCCCAAGGATATTCGTTTTTTATCTATCTATCTATCTATCTATCTATCTATCTATCTATCTATCTATCTATCTATCTATCTATCTATCTATCTATCTATCTATCTATCTATCTATCTATCTATCTATCCATCCATCCGTCCGTCTGTCTGTCTGTCTGTCTGCCTATCTATCTATCTATCTATCTATCTATCTATCTATCTATCTATCTATCTATCTATCTATCTATCTATCTATCTGTCTGTCTGTCTGTCTGTCTGCCTATCTATCTATCTATCTATCTATCTATCTATCTATCTATCCATCCATCCATTTATCTATCTGTCTGTCTGTCTGTCTGCCTATCTATCTATCTATCTATCTATCTATCTATCTATCTATCTATCTATCTATCTATCTATCTATCTATCTATCTATCTATCTATCTATATATATATCTATATATATATATATATATATATATATATATATATATATATATATATATATATATATATATCGATCGATCAATCGTTCGATCGATCGAGAGCTGTGAACAACACATTTCCGATCTGCCCTTTGTAAGCTAGATCAGGAATGCACTAGGAAAGAATAGTTGTGATTCTGCTTCGTCACAGGATGATGTCATTATCTTGAAAGAACAGAAATGGCTAATATATTAGAATCACCTTTT
The DNA here is from genome assembly GCA_016746295.1 of Potamilus streckersoni. Lineage (NCBI taxonomy): Eukaryota > Metazoa > Mollusca > Bivalvia > Unionida > Unionidae > Potamilus > Potamilus streckersoni. The sequence goes on from JAEAOA010001196.1 coordinate 1,063,948, forward strand.
GTTTGTAAATCTGATTTTTTTTGTGGTGAAAGGTGGTTTCAACGATGCTAGATATATAGTAAAAGACGCGTTAGGTACACTTTTTGGGGACACCCATTGCTGGAGTTTAATAGTTTTCTATCAATTTGACACATAATAAAGTCATTCATTGGAACATCCATTTCTTCCTCTGCTGGAAAAATTTTTCACCAGCAGAAGTAATAGCTCAGTTAATCTTCAGCTAGTATCGTTGTCAATTAGCAATGGTAGACTAAATGGATGTGCAACGTTTATTAGGCTTCCTCTACATTTTAATCCTACAAGTTCCCAATATATTCTAATTTAGTTTTCTTTCCTGCAATTTACTAGTTGAAAACTGTTATAATTTGAGGATTTTAAACAGTGCAAAAGGGTTACACAAATTATTTGTTGTCGCTATCATTATGAATTATGAATCTAGCGAATAATCCGTATCTAGTTAGTGAGAAAATTAATAACGAGAAAATAGAAAACTGTTATAATCAAGAAGTTGATATAGGTAATTTGAAGCTATCACCTAAAGAAGTATTTCCTATTGCTTTGTATATCTATATATTTCTTGGTACATGACTGTATCTGTATTATAAGTAACGTTTTGATGACAGTAAAATGTAATGATCGTCTATAGTCAATACATTAGATGGTTATTTATTGTATACCGGTATAAGAATTTCTGTTTTAAGACATTACGAATGAAGATTGCGTAGGATCTATAAATAGTTGTAGGTGTTTACGACTATTAATAATAAAAAGAAGACTTGTTGAAAACTGTAAAATTGTTTCTCATTGGTTGTTTAGGTCAGGTGATTTATTAAAAAATTAAATTATTTCTGCTAGGATAGGTTACTTCAGGCTGGTTCTTTTACGCGGATATTTTCCAAATGTCATGTCGCTAGTAGGAGCAAAATGCAACTGCATTACCTTTGCTTGTACATAAATAATTTAGTTAGTTTTTGTCAGTCTTATTTCTTATATTCTTATTGCAAAGACGGTGATCGGACCTATTTATGTATTTATTACTGGAGAGAAAAGGTTTGTTTAGATCAGTCAGAGGAACTGCAAAGTGAGCATTAGACTAAATTATTATACTGGAACTACTTTGAATTATTCAAAGGAGTTTTAGACGAGACCATTTTGATATATCAGGAAAGCTGGCAGACCAGTTCATTTGATGATCTGATCTTCATTTGGAACATTCAAGTTTTTCTAATTGAATAGAACATTTTATGATCTTAACTTCATTTGGAACATTCAAGTTTTTCTAATTGAATAGAGCATTTGATGATATGAACTTCATTTGGAACATTCAAGTTTTTCTAATTGTTAAGTGCATCTGATGATATGAACTTCATTTGGAACATTCAAGTTGTTCTAATTGAATAGTGCATTTGATGATATGAATTTCATTTGGAACATTCAAGTTGTTCTAATTGAATAGTGCATTTGATGATATGAACTTCATTTGGAACATTCAAGTTGTTCTAATTGAATAGTGCATTTGATGATATGAACTTCATTTGGGGCATTCAAGTTGTTCTAAGTAAATAGTGCATTTGATGATATGAATTTCATTTGGAACATTCAAGTTGTTCTAATTGAATAGAACATTTTATGATTATTTTGGATTCAGTTCATAATAATATAAGTTCCTTTCATTTATAACTTTGAGAATTAAAGTGTTTGCTAAGTTTTACTATACTTGCTGGTAATACATCATTTTGCACTGTTGATAACCATAGAGTTGGAACACTAATAATTGTTGTCACTGAAAACTATATTTATATTATATTACGCAGGTACCGATGAAATTCAACGCAAACTATGAATATCTTTAGAACTCAAGGTCAACATTTTAAATTATGGAAGGTAATACTGACCATTGGAAAACTTTCTTTGGTTTTGATTGTGTAGTCGTCCGTCTCATTTATGCAATTATCATTGCTTTTAAAAAAAACAAATATATTCTTGCGCGGAGTGAACGATGACTTGATCTGATACATATATAATATTTGACGTAAATAGTATGAAAGGTGAACAAGAAAGTTAGCACGGAAGTTTCAAAGTACTCAAGGGCGATCGAATGAATTATGAAATGCTTGACGATTGAAGAGTTAAGCGGAATATAGCAGTTAAGTAATGAAATGCTATATCGACTTCTAAAGTATTTAATTTCTTCCATGGCCACATGCTGATGTTTAGATTAATTTGAATACCTCAGATAACTTTATTAGCAATACAAAATTCCATTTTTACTAATTGGGTCAAATTCCGTTTATTACGAATTGGGTCAAATGCCAAGATAGTGTCATCAAGCAAAACAAAAATGTATTTCTCCAAATCAAGATTTCCAGGTCTTCATTAAGTTCTATTACTCGCAATGCTGAGTAAAATATTATGACGGAGTGGTCTAATGATAAAGTAAAATTTAGATAATTGTTTCCTTTTAGTTCTATGTTTTCTAGAAAATGTTTATGCCACTATTGTCACTCTGATATTCAAAGCATCCTTTACGTTCCATTTAATTGTTTAGAAATTATTTCGACTATCTATACACCATCAAATTTTTTGCATAATATACAACAAGAAAGAGAATAAAAAAAACAATTACATATAAATCAAAGCTGCAATGAATAATATTATTTATTTTTATGGAGCAGGTATGGAATGTTCTAAAATAACGGCATCATTTTAAATAAAATGTTTGACTTTATTCAAACGTAGTTTATAATAGCAATATAAATAGGAAGCTAAGTGGATTAATTACAAAAGACAAAAAATAATGCAAAATACATCGAACATTATGGCATTGTGCATAAGATAATATTCCGGTAAAAATGCAACCGTTTTATGTGTAATGGATTGGATGATTTGTTGTTATAACGACTGTTATCAGCTCGACCAAGAAGGCCTGTCTGGTTGCCCTTACACTGGGAGATACGAGCATGGATAAATAGATACACAAGTGTGCAAGCACGTTGAATAACTTACTTGAGAGAGATCATTCGGAATCATTGGGACATAATATAAACTCATGACGAGTGCACTGCTATGACTTTTTACCAAGCTGACTACCCCGCATATAATCACTCAACTGAAAGGCCAATCATATGGGCCATTATGATAGTCCTCAGGCATCTTTTTTTCTTTCAATTCCAGCTCACGCATAATTAACGGTAATAAAAGGAAATCAGTTTGTATAGTCCAGTTTTGCTTAATATTTGAAAGTTTCTGCCCGCCAAAGAATTAGTAAATGACATTAAACCTTGCTTTTTAAATCTGAAAATTGAATCGATGCCACTGAAACGTTACAATTTCTAAAAACAAATGTATATTTATCCTGCACATACATGGGACTTTCCATATCCTCAATTATTAATCAAAATCATGTAAAAGAACCAGGTGCTTAAAGTATGGGCAATCATCATGTATGATAGCAGGAATGGTGATGAGAACAACTTCTCTACAGTACTATTATCTCATGATATAGCACCAGGTAACTGAATTTCCTGTAGGTATTCTAGGTAACCGTATTTTGCATAGATATTCCAGGTAACAGTATTTTGTATAGGTATTCCAGGTAACTAAATTTCGTGTAGATATTTCAGGTAACCGTATTTTGCACATATATTTCAGGTAATTATATAAGTATTCCAGGTAATATTGTTATAATTCTTGGACAGCTAGTTTCGTTATTACAGCCATTTGCCTTGTAGTATAACAGCTCATGCATTAAAAAGTATTAAAACGATAATGCGGTTTCTTGTTTTTTATATAATTACTTCTAGAATGATTACAAGTTTAACCAAGAATCATGAAATGGAAGAATAATTTACTACATTTATTTCTTATCAACGATAGTACACCAGATTATTGTCTTAATCATATATAAGCACACGCTCGCTTATGCAGCTTTTACCTAAAAGTTCGCCACAACATGCTTTGCAACTCCTGATCGACGAAATCTTGAATGCAAAACGTAGGTAGAATTTTATCACTGATCGCAGCCATAGACTAACAAATTAGCAGTCAATATTATTTCGCATGAATCAGCAGTTTGATTAATATTTATTCCCATTGTATTTCTAACTTGAAGTGGCAAAATATCCTACCACTATATTGATCTTAATGCTTAAAAAAACCTTTAATCATCAAAAGATGGCATCGTTCACCAGCTATTTCAGTTAATGAATAAATTTATGCCATATAATTCCATTTTACGAGTTTTCTAAATTAACCTGAAAAATAATAGAATCCCTCGATGTTAAAGTCTGAGTACACCGAGTGTTTTTACCTACATAATATCACCCATATGGAAACATTGGTGGATGGTAGCTTTTATTTGCTTTTTAGGATTGTTCAGGAAGGTCAGTATGAAGGATAGGCGGCCATTAAAATCTGATTTTAATTGCAATCCGTAATAAGTACTATCAATACTCGCTTATAAATTGAGTCAACCTATCATGTTTGCTAAGCACCAGTTATAAAGTCAAGTATATGCTATAATCTACCTGTCTTGCGAATATTACCGTGGCCATGTGTTTGATGTCTAAAGATTGCCGCGGGGTTTGTGTTGAACGCTCAAGCAAATTTAACATGACCAGCCGGAGACTGTAAACTTTAATCGGCAAAAGTCATAGATCGCACGACCTAACAAAGGGTTGTCGTTATTATACCTATTTCATAAATGTTAGTTAAGGATCAAAAGGAAGACCGCAAAGTGAACTACAGTGTTCTTATCCGATAAAGAGCAAGAGGGACATTGTCTGCTAAGGTTGATTGGAACGGATCACCGTATATCCAATCGGAATTGAGACAGAGGATGTGATTACAATTCAGACCAGAACGACACCTCCCGAACGCGTAATTTAGTATTTACCTTGAAGGATTTCAGATCAATATGGTTTACTCCGAGGAAGAAGCCACTCGAAGTTTGATTGCAAAATTTAGAGGTAGAGTCTAAAGAAAGACAAAGCTTTGAAGAGGCCAGTAAAAATGTGACGAAAACGGACATCGATACCATTCAGTAGATTAGTTTAAAAATCACGTCAGAAGATTCAATATTGCTTTTAGAACTTCTTTAAACAATTCACCATAGCTTAAGAAACCTACTATACTCCAATGAGAACTTTTTGTTTTCAGTGTATAATACTAGCCAATGTTTCCTCTCAAATTATCTAAACATAACATTGAATCATCTGCATACTGATTCTACATATGTAATAAAAATCCAAATGGTAGTGAATCCAAAATTTGAATGAAATTAATTGCTCATTTCTCACCTTATACACACCGTCAGGAGCCCAACACGACTATATGTCGCAATATATCACACGTGATAGATTCTACTACTCTATTACTCTATCTAATAATTCAACATACCTATTCATGTGATCTAACCCATCCAATAGGAAGTATCTAAGAACCCATCTGATCTAAACCCTCCAACCAGAGAGAAATTACACCAAATTCGTGATGAGATTTTATTATTGGAAACCTGACATCTATTTATAGAACCTATTCAATCCAAACATGTGGTTCCAGCGTCAGTCTTGGATGCGGTTGGTCGTGGATTTTATCCCCGCCCGCAGCCTAGTCATAACAAAAAGTTACAAAAAGGATACAAATATTTGCCTCACTTGGTGCTCAGCATTAAGAGTTCTGTGCTAGGGCTGGTCGGCTTAGAATAGATTTACAATTCAGTTTTATTGTCGAGTAGCTATGTTATAAACTAAGATAGTTAAAAATATAGCAATCCCTGGATTGTCTTAATGCATAAATTGCATCCAAATGAAATATGAATTTCGACGGGTGAGAGGTTACTTATATGAGATACATTGTAACTTTCAACTTACGTTGCTATTGTTTTTGAATTAATCACTTAGATCCCACGCAACAAAATAACAAATATCATATATGATTTCAAATGGCAGCTCAACAATATTAACAAACAAATCATTTACGCTTTTGACAGTTTTAAATTTTCATTTAGTTTTTAAAAATACGGAAAATATTTGTCATCACCTTTTTCTTTAAATGGGGTGCTAATCTAACATTTTTAGCAACTTCAAAAGCTGAACTTTCAAGAGTGGTGTACTTTCTCCTTGCCAGTTCTAATTCGTCAAATTTTAATTGCACTTCCATGTCTCTTTCTTCTTTTTGCATTTGCAATTTCATTTGTATCTTTTTCTACAGTTTGGTATTTGCAGCTTTATTTGCATCTCTGTTATTTCTTTTAGCATTTGTATATACATTGGCATTTACCGCTATTCCATTTAGTCCTTCTTTTCGTGATTTATTTTGTTCCTCCTTCTGCTTTGTGCATTGGCATTTTAATTTCTATTTCTTTTCTTTGTTTTTGAAGCTGACGTTGATTCTTAATTCTGTTCCTATCTGGTTATTCAATTTCAATAATTTTAGTTTCATTTCAGAACTCGATAGAGACTTAATAATTGTTCTTTAAGCACTTATATCAAAAAGATCCTTTTCAAACAGTTACTAGACAAATTTTTTAATTGATTGTTTTAACAAAAGCAATTTACGTTCTAAGGAGAGCAGAGGTTGGCAAGCTCCATTAAGTCATCTTTCTGTAAGGGCTCCAGCCCACCTTGCGTCGGACCGGAAATAAACTCTGCACCCTTCAGGTGTAAAAACTTGTTGGTTTCACTGTGTAAAATCAAACGAGTAACTTAGAACATGTATAAACATTTTGCATAGCTATAACTCAAGCGACATGTATCCTTCTGAATAAACCGAACATTTTCAAAGACAAAATCATTTTTAACGCGGAATGTTCAAAGCGTACGTTGTCACATTGTTGAATACATAACCGGTTAGGCTGCAATAAACGATCCACGTTTACATTCAATTTGCAGTTTCACAAATAACATTCCATTGTTGCTATATTAATATGAAAGGAGGATAACCGGATGCTGAAATTCGCATATTTACTGTTGTGTATTTGTGATCGGATATTTTTATTCTATGATATGGAAGAGTAACTTGACAAATGTTTCTTTTAGTCGGAATTGCATCAAATATTGATTGTGTAAATATGATATGGTTGGATAGAGCTCAATTAGTTTAACGACCGGTTTATGTCAATATTTATCTGTGAATAGGAGTGAATTTTCCTGATGTTTCAACAAGTTAATATTAAAACTACGCTTGCATGTAGGGTTGATTCGATGTCACACACACACACACACACACACACACACACATACACACAGTTCCCTACCACCACACCTGCCATCAACTAAACAATGCACTTAGTTACATTCGTTGTTATCATTCATGTTCTTATCTTGAGGTTTAGCGACATTTTTCATAGCATGAGTTGTTATAGCTGACGAAATAAGCCTACTGTTTCCGTAAATTAGCCATATTCCGAAAGACATGACCATTTCTCCTAAATCCCCTTTCGGATTCGATTTAAAAAAAACAGCTTCCACAATGTACACAGTTAATATGTAAACAAAACGGTCCAGAAGACGGTGTAATGAAAACAATTCCCACGGACTCTTTCAATTAATATAAAAGAATATTGCATATAATTTTATTGGCTATTTCAACAAAGCGGAGTCTTTTAAAGTGTTATTTTAACACCTGGTCATATCAAAACTATGAAATTGCACATATGATGCGAAATGTGTACCGAATACTGTATTTCGTTGTTAGTTTTCCTTGCTAAATCCCCTAGCTTTTATTATCTTACCTTATTAAGTAGTAGCACAGGACACGGGATCCTTAAATGCGTCATACAATGAATTCTCTCATTGACACAAATACCAGTATTAAATAATTTGAAATGCTTTAAAGTCTTAACATTAACACAGAAATACACAATGTATGAAATAATTTAAACTTAATTGGTTTAATTTCGTTTAATTTAAACATCAGCAGGGGTAATATATAATACAGTCTGGTCTAGTTTGAAGAAGGGGGAAAAATTAGGATGCAGTTGCAAAACCACGTTTCATAACTATAGTACACACATAAGTTGATTTGACTATTTTTTGTCAGTTGTAAAAAACGATAAGATATATTTGTTTTCTCTTGCAACTATGTCATTGGTCAAGCATCTGCTCTAGGTTTTGTTTCCTTCCACTTTACCATTGTCTTGATTTGACGAGATTAATGAGAATTATGTCAAAGTTCTGTAAGGAAATTTAACATTCAAAGAATAATTATTTATTTTGAATTAGTTAAATACGCTAATACACGCATTCATTACTAACAATTTTGCAACTTTTATTATAACCCTATTGATGGTATTTGCATGTTAAAGCTAAGCAGGCCAGCATCTTCAAAACGTTGCTGTCATAGCAAATATCCCTAAATGAACTGTAATTATTTCTCTGTAATTCATTTTCATTCAGCGAGTCTACGAACAGTGGTTGGTTATGAATTTAACTTGTGAGTCTGATTTGAATATCACTTCATGTAAACATCGCTGGCATTGTTGTTCAGATTCTTATTCATTGAGCTGAATTTAGGTGTTAGACTGAAAACAGCAACAAAATATCATTTTGTTTGTCTGCTACATATACATCTGATATGATGCATATTGACTATGACGTAAACATAAATCTGTTTAGAGTGAAACAAGCACTCACATGCATTTAATAATCGTGTTGTGGAAGAGACGAAAAACTACTATCTAGACTTCAGATCTGGAAAATCTCAAGTACATAGTTAATAAAACTTTATCCACGACAAAAAAAAATTAGAATGGTAATTGTCAATTCCTACTCAGGGCAAAGCCCGAATTATTGATATGAGCTGTATATTTATCACTATTGGAAGGACAACTGGAAATAAAACGAGCTGTGTATATAATCAAATTACTTTTATACATGTATTTAATGATAAATCTGCATATGAAATCCCATGCAAATTGTATTTTAATTCATCCATAACTTTCACCTTCCGCCTAAATTACGTCGGAGTCATCGAATAGGTCAAGAATCCTGTTAGATTATCAATTTACCGTTCTGGAGGTGTGCAAAGAAACTTAATTATTCTCTATACCTACTAATTCTCACTAGGTCTAGATGAAAAAAAATCTGACCTTCACGTTGCAGTCTTATCAAAATTACAGCCAATCATCAGTTTTGTACCCGACGAAATGTTTCGCTAATATCTACCCAAGTCATTCTTCTTCTTCTTCTTCTTCTTCTTCTTCTTCTTCTTCTTCTTCTTCTTCTTCTTCTTCTTCTTCTTCTTCTTCTTCTTCTTCTTCTTCTTCTTCTTCTTCTTCATCTTCTTCTTCTTCTTCTTCTTCTTCTTATCATTATTATTATTATTATTATTATTATTATTATTATTATTATTATTATTATTATTATTATTATTATAGTTCTTGTCATTATTCAAAAATATAATAATTTAAACATCTTTCCTTCAGAACCACCTTGCATAACTCTACTGGGATATACTTTCTTTACCAAATCCTGTAAATTTCGTTATTCGCTCACAAAACTTATTTAACACTTGTTCGCTATGTGATCGACACAATAACACACACATATATTATTGCTGCACAACGTCGTTTTCTTATATCTCTTGTTATAACTTGCCTATAGTGATTCTAATATATAAGAGTTCTGATGTGCTTGTATATTTTGTGTTTATTGTTTGTTTCGTACATGTAATTGTTTTATATTCCCTTGACGAAAAACTTGCTTAGCTGGAAAGGTTGGGAAACCGTTTTAAATATGCGCCGTTGTAACATTTTGTGTGAATATATTTCGTATAATATATTTTTATTTAAAAAAATTGTTTGGTTACATAGGAATGCCCTTGAAATCGAGCATGTGATCGCCATAGGTAGACGTCGTACCGGAAACGATTAAGATATGGACGTTTGTTTAGTACCTTTGTGAAGCTGTTCAAGTTTTGTTTGAAAAAGTGACAATTACAACAGCTTATTTTATCCGATTCTATCAATAGTTTGAGTCTTTTATTTTAAGAGTTTGAGTGAAGAAACGCTACATTCAAATCTTTGGAATGCTCCAGTGGCCTAATTGGTTAGAACGTCCGCTTCAGATGCGCGAGGTTCCCGGTTTGAACCCCGAATGAGTTATACCAAAGATAAAACATGATACTAACAGCTGCCTCGCTTGGTGCTCAGCATTAAAAGGTTAGTGTTAGGGCTGGTCGGGCTGGTGACAGGATGACAGACACAAAACAAGAATAAGAGAAAATGAGAGAATAAAATTTATCAATTCTTTGATTGCCTGACTTTATTCTATATTGTAACTAATTCTCAATATTACTTCAATGAAAATCGTGTCACTAGATCAAGACTATACGGTGTGTGTGTGTTTGTGTGTATGTATGTGTGTGATTTGGATCTTTAACGTAGCTTTACCAATGTTTTAGTCAGATCGCTACGATGTCCGCTGTGTGGCAGTTTACTTAATGTATAGCACATAGGGATCATGCCGCAGAAAAGTAGCATTGTGTCCAACCTGTTGGTTGACTGCAATACTTATGACAACGCACCTATTTTCAACTATATTAATGCGTCTATACAGAAATAGGCTGTAATAATTCAGGAAATATTTAAATTGGTACCAGTAGTATGAACAAAGGTGAATGTGATTCTATCAATGGCACAACATATGAGACATATATATTTTTACCAAAATGTATTTTTGAAAAGTTTACTAATAGAAATATATGACCAGTCAGGCATAAATATTATTATTATATGTTTATTAAAACAAAAAATGTATAAAAATGTGAATTTGATTTATTTATTGCTTCGAAAGTGGATATATCCGAAATAGAGTTTAAATTGGTAAGATTTGCAAAGACACTCCATCACTCCTTCAGAAAAGCCATACTACCTCTCGCACATATAAAGTCAAACGCAACACTAAAGAAAAACACACTGTCAAGTTCAACGGGAACATCAGACGACTCTTAAGAAGCAGCCGACGCCGATTAAAGTTCCGATGAAACATTTGGAACAATCGATCACTAGATATGAACCCTATTGTTTCCCAAAGTTCAAAAAGAGCTTACCATTACTCACCAAAATGCTCACAATGATTGTTTGCGTTGATAAACACTGATTGCAAGGAGATACTTTTAACGTAATGAGTTTATGCATGATCAACTTAATAAATGCCATCGATTGCATTCCATTGATCAAATAAAATACTGAAAGTTGTTGTGCTTGAGAAACTAGTCATAGTCTAAGACTTGCATCAATTGCTATTTCGTGTCCGATCCTCAATAAGGCGACTAAAATCCTAAATATCCGATAAATTGATTTCTGAACGATAACCGAACAGTCTGATTACAATCTTAATAGTCAATCAGCAAATTGAAATTTGGTGTAAAGTTTTTAAGGATAAACATCGCGACGTTACGATGTTGCTGAAAATGCATTAATGATTATGCGATTGTCTTAAAAATATTTTTGAAAATTTATAATTCACAATCGTAATCCTGGCATGTATCGTTTTCACTCATGTCTAATACTTGTCTTATCTGTTTAAAGAATTAAAACATAACAAATTGACAGTTAAGTACATTTCTGGAATAGTGATCGAAATATGACGAGGTAGGCAATCTCCATCAAGGTCATTTTAAAAAAAGACATAGTGTTTGATGAATAAAGAGTATCAATGGGGCTTATAATTCCTATACAAAGTTGTCATGTACAAAGACTGAACGTTACACGATAGCGCTATCCAAAGTTCAAATATTCTGGAAAGTTAGTGGTAGACTGCATATTCTAGCATTATGTATATAAAGGCCTTGTTTATGTTTCTATTTTTCAAAGCAAATACCTCTTTGAATATTTTCATATGAAAAGATTGACTGCTTTTATCGTCATATAAATTCTTAGGATATTCTACAAGAAAGTCAAATTAGCAAGTTATATAGTTGGCTTTTATAGCAAATTGGGCAAAACAATATGATTCAGCTAATCGGAGTTGTGATGCTCAACTGAGGTCCCATATAATCATCAAATTGTTTTACACTGAATTGACAATTTCACACTTTCTAGTTAGAATATTCGATTGCTGTGGTTTATAGTTGCGTGCAGAAAAATTTAGCTTTTGAAGGATTATTACGCCAAACTGTATTAATGACTGATGAAAATTTTAATGTAATGAAAGCTATTTCTCTGAGCTAATCACCGGTGAAGAAAGCCACCATTTCAAAGGAAGTTTTTCAGTTTCATTAGCAATTTTATTAAAACTTATCAGAAGTTTTCCTGCAAATTATAGACAAGCGAATGAGTTTCAGAAATTAGACCTAGGCGTTCCGACTATTTTCCCCCTTCAACAGTTAAACGTTCGTGCCAACAAATAATTGACAGAGATGAAGAGTATTTGTCAGTCTTCGCAGATTGGAAAGACCTTTTTGGTGCTAATAAATAAGTTATGTATATACGAACTGTAAATTTGACATTTCCTTCATTATACTCTAATTCTTACTAGCAGATTTGGCATTATTGTAATCCGTTTTGAAATGCACATACAACTGCATGCAAGTCTTCATTGACGTTGTATGTTTTATCAAATAGAGACTTACCGAATTATTTTTATTACGTTAGAAGGAAATCTTGTTAGGCAGCTTAGGTCCATATTTTGACAAATGTCTTATATAACTCCCTGCAGTGAACATGTTTTAATTGTTCAAAATATTGTTTTCTTTCTTCTGAACACTAATGGGTGATAAATAAATTAATATATAGCTTGTTTAATAGATAGAAAGTTTTATACGAAAACTACTACAAAATGCATATAATTAAGGGAAAAATTATTCTGTATTAATTGAAGCTGCACCGTTAATTGCAGTATCAGATTAACTATACCGGAATTCAGAGAGTGAATACCATAATACCAACTCAAAGAAACTTACAGATGCCTAATAATTCCTTAAAACCAAATCGATGAAGCTTGAAGATATGAGTATTTCCATAAATACATGTCAATAAAACTTAAAGACAACGACTAATTCCTTAATAACAAACGATGAAACTTAAATATGCCGAGTAATTCCATAATACTAAATCGATGAAACTTAAAGATACCGAGTAATTCCATTTTTCTGAATCGATGAAACTTAAAGATACCGGGTAATTCCATAATGCCAAATCGACGAAACTTGCAAATTCTGAATAATCCGATAATGCCAGATATATGAGGTTTAAAGTTAATGTATACTTTTTAGATACTTATCAGTGGGAGGAGTCTACCTTTCAGATTATTCATTACATATTTATGAATTGGAGTATTCTTCATTTCGAACTATTCATTTGAGGAATAGTATTAGGCTTTACATGATTATAATCAAAATAAATCAGTTTTTGATAGAAACGTAAATAAATCTTTGTATATATTTTGCAGCACTGACTGATAGTAAATAAATATACTTATGAATTATTTGTTGAGCTCAAAACCAAATTACAGTTCTGTATTTTTAAAATGACTCAGCGAGTATCACATATGTTGGCAAAAGAAAATTAATTCTGAATAGTAAAAGAAGACTAGTATAAACAAGCTATGTTAGAAAGGAACTCATTGTTATGTGGCATTGCTAATGCCTATAGGAATGTATAGTTATTTGGTATTGATAATACCAGTATGAGATCGTTATTATCCAGCTCAAGCAATGTCAATCTAGACTAGTTGATAACCAGCATTAAAAATACCAGTAGAGAATTCCCTTGTTATTAGGCACTAATACAACCAGTAGGGAATAGGGGACGCATTGTTATTTGGCATTGCTAATGCCCATAGGAATTTATAGTTATTTGGTATTGATAATACCAGTATGAGATCGTTATTATCCAGCTCAAATAATGTCAATCTAGACTAGTTGTTATCCAGCATCAGGTGACAAATTTGCGAAATTATATCCACAGAGCAAAACATAAAAATAATATGATGACTGCTGCTTTTTAAAATTAAACAGCTTTACTACATGATTATTATTGATCTGAAGTTATTTATTATAACTATTATCATTTTGAACATGCGTTCGTTGTGACATTCTTGGCCGTCTCTCGTTGTTAAATACATGCATTGCTATCATATATTTGGTCTGGTGCATTATAGCATGACAATATAAAATAATGTATTATGGTGCTGAGATAATTGGAAACGTGTCCTTGGGAAAGGCTCTTTATTAGACTAGAGAGTTACGGAATTTGATCCACAACTGTCTCCAGGGGTGCACCAACAAGGTTAATCAAATTCAGCCCAGAAACGAGTAAATTTTCTATTGCTTTTTTTTCTCTTTCGACAGATCCAATATGAAACTTCCTTCGCATGTTTGTCTACCTCTATGACTAAATTCCTGCAATCCCGATGATTACCAAGGCACATCAAACATATATGTGGCGCAAAGCCATGGAGTTTTATTTCCATCAGTAGATACAAGGCCTTCCATCTACTCTGCTGGCATTTAAACTTACATTTGACCAATTTCCTCTCATGGGTCTCCTCACGTCTATCTTACCTTGACATTTTCAGTTCCGACAAAACCGTCTGTTTTGGTACCCTTTGACCACAAAATAATTTCAGCTCTCAAGTGTGTGTCACATATATCCATTAGGAACATCATCTGCCCTTTTACATTTGGCTGCATTTCATAATCATAAACTGTTGTGAAGATGCCTTTTGTTTCAGTTTTGTTACATCTATGTCTCTTCGCTTCTCATAAAGCTGAGTAAATTGGAACCGCTTTTTGCTTGATCCTCCTGCTTCGTTGCTATATCCATAATTACAGCAATCCTCTTCATGGTGCCAAAGATAACGACCGTGTTTCAGAACTACATTGCAGGATGAATGCAGGTGCTATAAATTTACAAGCCTCCTGAAAAGTTTACGGTTTGGGGCTTCAGTTTGTCCTCAAATGCTCATTGTAAGAGAGAGAGAGAGAGAGAGAGAGAGAGAGAGAGAGAGAGAGAGAGAGAGAGAGAGAGAGAGAGAGAGAGAGAGAGAGAGAGAGAGAGAGAGAGAGAGAGAGAGAGAGAGTCGATTCTATTGGTATCAACTCTCCAGATGTCACTCCAAGACAGCTTCCTGGACCTCACAGACTCCCAGTGTAGCCAATGCCTCTTAGCCAATGCCTCTTCTGCTGACAGCTTTGACTTTCTTGTGAACTTCTTCTGCAAGCCGCTATTTTTTCTGGACCATGACACGCTTCTTGTAGGAAATTACTCTGCCACATAGCACTTTCAGATTTCCAGCCCCAATATTCATTTTGCTACTGCGCCTACTATTTCGATTTGTTTCTGTCTCGAGTTTGCCTCTTTAACTGCCTTTGCACCCAGAAACTGTCTACGTGTCCGTAACTCCGCAGCTGCCTTTGATTCCATTTTATCTTCAATGTTTATTTATTTGCATTACAGCAAACATACATTACGTATATTCTATTTATTACACTTATAAATACACTTAATAATGTGTCAACGGGGTTTATGATTGATTGCAGAATACTGTATTTGAATGAGGTAAAGTAGTTCATGTACATTGCAACTGTGTCCGTTACTAAGTGTACTTCTGCAAATATTGTAGTTATTCTTTGCATGAAAATTATCAATTGACTTCTTTTTTGAGCTTATGTTTGTCATATATATATATATATATATATATATATATATATATATATATATATATATATATATTGATTAAATAAATTAAAAAGACGCATGGTATCCAAATATGAAAGTCTAAATCGAGAAAGCAGAGCACAACAAACACTGTTTGACTCATGACATGAATAGTGAAAAGAGCTGCGATTTGATCACCGGCGAGTACACCGGAAGAAGTTTTGATATTATCAAAAAGACTAATTAACAAGAAGTAATTTAAACAATGACAGTTACTTGCAGCTGATCTAAGACACTGGTGCTGACATTAACTTAGTTTTTTTTGTTTCGTACAACACTTTTCAAATCAATATCTTGTGACTTTTTTAACCGTTTCTTTTGCATGGTATGTCTGTTTGATTGCTGTTAAAGGATGAAATCTTCAAATTATTATTAGGTTCTAAATAAACATATATGGTAAATGTTACTATCCTATTTAGCAAAGACTATGTTTTCATTTCCACTGTGATTGTCCTTAAGTATGCAAATATCTTTACTGTAGATACGAAATATGCAATGTCATCTAGACTTCGATAGCTAATTCCATCAATAGGTTAAGTAAAATAACACTTTCTGAATCTTTAAGGAACAAATTAAATTTTATTAAATCCCATTATGCCCGATGAGCTTTGCAAGCGCTTAAAGTTATATAATATTCACAGAAGCTGATTTATTTCACTTTCCAAGAGATCACTCATATGGACTCGCATGCAATCCAAATTTAGGACTAACTAAAACTTATATCATTTTACATATTTTGTTTTTGCTGATGCTAATAGTACATGTAAATTTCGTAAATTACTTCAAATTGCTGTCAATTGTTTTATGACACTGACAGCTCAACATTTGTGGCTTTGTTTTTGCACACTCACTACAGCATTACATTTTATTTTGTACGCAGCATTCATAGTCCTCGTTGGTTGGGATGGGATTCTATGTCAATACATATTTTGTTTAGTGCATTAGTTTGTAAAAATCTATCCTGCCAGTGATTAATGATTGAAGCAGCATATTCCAAGAGGTCATTGAAAACATTTGTTGTGAATAAGAAGGGCCATTCAAAATAACATTGCCCATGCCGTTTGCTGTGGTACTGTCGATTAGAACCCATGAAAGGTCAATATATTTATCTGATTTTATTGAATATTACATCAACCGTTGGTCTAGAATTAGAATGCTCAGATATGGTGAAAATCTTTGATTCTGATATATGCGTACTGAAGCATACATGTAGATGTTTGCCCTAGTTCAAGTCATTCTTTTTATGCTAACAAAGCTCTGGCCAGTATCTGAATAGAATTACCAACTATATTACAATTGTCTCCGATTGCTATGAAGATAATTATACAGTAAGGCTAATCACAATAAGACGGCCATTTATAAGGAAACTAGATTACAGACACAATGGATTACACAAATTATACAGCCTTCACATTGATAATCTTCAGTTTCTAATCTCTTTTTGTTTTCAGTGTTTCATTTTCTGTTGAAATTTCACAGCATCACCTTCCCCATAATCCGCCCGCCCAGTCACTCCCGTCCCAAGACAGGTCAAATATTACGCTAAGTCTTCTTATTAATCGTAGAATGTAGAATAGCAAATAAACAAGACACATCTTTTCACGTGGTATGCATTATGCCTTTGCAGTCCCAACCAACATTTGAAACTGGAACGCGCATTCAAAAGAAAATATCAGTTTCAGCAATATACAAATGACCTCGCACAGAGAAAGATGTCGAAAGAATGTTTTGGAGAACATATACACACTTTGCCGTACTAATATGTGTCTGCAAATAAAGCTGGATTAACATTATACAAGTGTTAGTGCGTACAGACAAAGCGATTAGTGCTGTTATTCTTGATCCGTAGTTTTAATCTCAGTATGTGACGAATCACAAATTCTGAAATTCTGAAGCCTGTATAATAATAATAATAATAATAATAATAATAATAATAATAATAATAATAATAATAATAATAATAATAATAATAATAATAATAATAATAATAATAATAATAAATAATAATAAATAATAATAATAATAATAATAATAATAATCTAGCTATCTGTATTAACTTCTATATACCTCAACTTCTGGTCAACATAAACATATATAAAAATATACTGTACACGGGTATACATTTTAGCGTATCCAACTTCGTATATCAATACATACATAAATAAAACTTTCACTTATTATATTTTGAAAACAATATTAAAGTTCTACAATGGTAAGATTTAATATTCCATTCCAGCAAGTCAATAATGAATTCTTTTAATGAGGTTTGACACGAAACAAGGGAATTTGAATTACGCATCCTCATCGATAAGGAATTCGAACAGATAGCTGCTGGTACAGTGAACAAACTTTAATAATGATACTATTATTTGAACAGTCACACACATTTATTAAAAAATCACAAATATTATTGAATTACCTTGAAATTTTCTCCATTTTTTGCCTGCAATTGAGTATTGCATCCACTTACTCAACCCAACCAGCATACATTATTTATTCATCTCTTTTTATCTTAATAAATATACTGAATATTACATTTATCCATTATTGGAATTCGTTATATGAGCATTTGGAGACATAACGTCACGTGATTAATTCATTCAAACAGCTGCACCAAAATTACATTTGTTGTATCTATATTCAATCTATCTACCACCTCAACATTGAATCGACTCATTGATCGATTTACCTGATTCCTGCCAGGTTAACTGACATGTTAAAGGGATTTGCTTTCAAATATCCTTTCGTTGAAAGTGGCAAGCTAATAGTCTGATTTTTCATTTATTTATACTGATAATGGGGGGCTCTGCTTTACTCAAAAGTTGACATGGCATTGGAGAAGGTGCTTATTGAGAAGAATGAGACACAAATTAAAATATATTGGCTAAAAATACGCAATATAAACCATTTAGTAAACTACAGATTTCATGCAGAAATCTGCAAAAACATTTGGTTGTTTAAATGAATCCGGGTTTCATCAATCTTAATCGTATGTGTAATAATGCAAGTAAAAACAGGTTAGTAGAAACTTTGCCTGCAGAGATTTACGATTGACGCATAAGAAAAACTGGACATTATAAATTCCATCATAAATAATTAAGGGAGGTTAGAACGAATCATAATAGAAGGGTTTGCAACAATCGAAGTAGCTTTAAAGACCATGTAAAATTTGACCAAAGTTTTCAAACCTTAATCGTAATGAACAAATGTGAAGAATATGAAGGATGAGTCTCAAAACAGGTTGAGTTAGTTGAAATATTCCAGTGTTGTTTGTTCTCGTATTGCACACATATAATAACGTTAGAAAATCTTGAAAGAAATTAAAGTCCTGGTATGACAATCATTGCATAGACACAAATTAAATTATACTTTTTCTTGCTTGCTCTTGCCAGTAAGGAAAATGATAAGTTATCTCTTTCTGCTTATCTAAATGAGCAAACGCAATAATCCTGAAAGTAAACAACAAATACAGCTGTAATGGATTTATTTTATAGTAACCACTGGAGTAGTCTATCAGATATAGCTTTGAAACTAAACAGGTTTAGAGGAATTAAGTTTTTGATGGAAATTTCCACATCGACAGTAGTGTTATTTAAATGCGTTTTTGAGAAGACTAAATTATAATTAGGTATCTGAGTGAAATTTATGCACGATAAAAGTGACTGACATCAGGATTGATATGTCAATACTTCAATTATCTAGAAACCAATCCTCCTGCTGGTAAACTCACAAGGATTTCATACAGAACGTACAAACTCAGAAAAAAGTATTGAGGCAATCATGGATACGACAATACGTCATTAGACCTTCAATTATTTATTATTCATCTGTATGAATATTACTGATACATGGATCATGTATCAATACATAGTTATGCTGTAATTAATGTATATTAAATGTAATGACTCCAGTCGTGGACACAAAAAAATAACATGACAAACGGCACATACATTTTAGAAAACACAAATCATATTAATAAATACGCAGGTCTTCTTCTTTGATTGTAGTAATATACTATGTCTTATACTATAGCCTACGTTGTATCCATCACTCCCGTTCATGGGAAGATTTATTTATCTTAGGTTTATACAAAAAAATGCAAACTTATTTTGGCATAGAATCATAAAAAATGTCTAGCTATAATTCTGATGATATATATATATATATATATATATATATATATATATATATATATATATATATATATATATATATATATATATATATATATATATATATATATATATATATATATATATATATATATATATATATATATATATATATATATATATATCTTTGTGTGAGAGAGTTACTGCTTTTGTATGGGAAAATATGAATAAGATTTTCGGATGGATATGCTCTATGACTTTGGAAGTGCAGTATATCAAACCCAACAAAACAAGTTTATATTATCCCATACAAATGTATTCACCTTTTCCTTATATGCTTATGTTCTTAGTTTACTTGAGGTTTAACTACATAAATAAAAATACACTACAAGAAACAAGGTAACTGAATGTATGCCGTATTTCAAACTAAATACACAAGCGAAGATTCATCATTACATAAAAATATTTTTAATGCACATGTAACTCTGCTAAGATAGATATAAACTTAGTCACCTGCTAGACAAAACTTTCGAAAGAACATGGAGTTTTAGTCTAATTAAAATTGAAATTTGGAGTAATATGGTGAATGAAGACGCATTGCAGTAACTTTTCAATTTGATCGGAAATGAAGAGGTGTTTGCTATTTTTGTCAATTCTACATAATTTCGTGACTATATCCTGGATTTATCTATGTCAGTTCTACATACAATACATCTGATTGAAGCAGCGAGGGAGAAGCGTGTTGACATCTGCAGAAATGTTTTTGTTTTGTGTAATTTTTGAAATTATAATGAGGGAAAAATATGAAGAATTTCAATAGCAAGTATCAAAACCACGCTACGGAACATAATGTTCATTTCATTTTGATTGCGGTAAGGAGGATTTATTTGCACTTGGAATATAGTCGAAATAACAGTACAACTTTTAAATGTGTAATCAAGCTTGAGAACCCATGACATCGCTCATGTATTTCGGATTTGCATAAATAAGCAAGTATATTTTGAGAAAAATCAGGTTATAAACCTGTAAGTATATATTGTGCCACTCTTTTTACCAGCAAAAGAATACAGTCTATGCCTGGATACTTGCATGTTACTTGTAAGGAACCTGGCTGGCGTCTATAGCTAGTCTAAATCCGAAACATTGCATCAAAAAGTTTTATGCGGAATGTGCCAAAGCAGCTCCTTTATGGCAGTCTAGGAAACATCTGCTTTAGTTCATTCAGAAACTAATTTAATCAGCCAAAACGTAAAGCGTCTACTACGAGAGTGTAAATAAATTATTTTGCAAAGCAGTTCCTAATACACTTTTGGGCATACGTGAGTTCGATATGAAATTGCGCGAGAGTGCAATATCGTAAAATATCGCACGAATAAGACAATGTAAAGGGAAATATTATATATATATATATATATATATATATATATATATATATATATATATATATATATATATATATATATATATATATATATATATGCAAAAGTATAATCTTGCATAGTTGCTTTGCTTGGCAGATTTTGCTTCCCTCAACACAGATACACACACACACACACACACACACACACACATATATATATATATATATATATATATATATATATATATATATATATATATATATATATTGTTATTTGACAAGGGCTCGTACTCAGTAACAAAGAAAAAAGTGAAAGCCAACAAGCTTTGTATATTGCAACAAAACAATTTATTTCCCTAGACAAGAATATAAAAGCTTGTAGATAGGACTTACAATCTGTGAATATAATCCAAATATGATTCTAGGAATGAAAACAAGTTCTATCACTAAATCGTCCTATAGAATCCGGGTTGGAGTCTCCACGACGTATGAAATGGAGGGCGATGATGTCAGATTGTTTCCAATAGATGAATAATAATAATTCCTCACTTGAATCACAATCTTTGTTTCCGAATAAGTCCAGAATTAATTTCTTTGAATATCTTTCAGAATATTTTATGAGAAAATCAACTTGTTGAGGGTCCAGGAAAATAAATTATTGAATGCAAAAATCAGACGAAGAATAAAATATTCTGGCAACAAATTTAAAATAAATACATTTTGTTCTTTCAAGGGTTTGAATGACTCAGGTCAAACCAATATTACGAAAGCGTATTTATGCTCAAACCATCACTTAAGCTCTCGCGAGATTCGTAATGTAGTCCCTTATTAAGCTATTTAGGTCACGTCCACAGTACACACCGAATTAAAACCCAATCAAAATAATAGGTTGTTTACTAAAATTGATCACAGGGAGAAAGTATGCCCGTGATGCCTACCAATTATTTTAAATTCCTGTTGATTTATTGCCAAGGTAAGGAGAACTAAATGACTATCCTCATGTATTCTTATTTTGTATTAAATAAACAATGTTTGTGCTAAAATTATATCTCACTACTAAAAGTAGAATCCCGAATCCGAGAAATATATCATTGCACAAAATGACAAAAAACTGTAAACTTTACACAAAAGCAATTCAATCACATATGCGTAACCATATATATATATATATATATATATATATATATATATATATATATATATATATATATATATATATATATATATATATATATATATGTGTATATATATGTGTGTGTGTGTGTGTGTGTGT
This sequence comes from Potamilus streckersoni, assembly GCA_016746295.1. Lineage (NCBI taxonomy): Eukaryota > Metazoa > Mollusca > Bivalvia > Unionida > Unionidae > Potamilus > Potamilus streckersoni. Next base: position 1,086,354 of record JAEAOA010001196.1, read on the forward strand.
GTTTGTGATGGTAGATGGCAGACATATCCCCCAAAAGGAAAATTATCACCCAATTCATTTTTTTAACCTTTAATCAACTGATGCAATCTATGCAAAGTGCATTTTACGAATTAACTCTTCCTTATAGATTGATAATGATTGATTGGACGTCATATATTAAAGATCTTTGTTTTAGTGTAATTTGGTTCGTAGCCAACGTAATATAATTAAAACTTATATCTCTTGTATCGTTGACTGGGATATGGAGAGTATGTAAATAATATGTATTTGCTAATTAAACACTTTTAAACCTGAAATATCTATCATAAATAACCAAGGTAATATGAAACTACATCGTAAAATATACCAATCGATAACAAAATTCTAGAAATCTCTTACAGCTCAGTAATGCAAGAAGTTGCTTGAATGTCCCTGGTATATCGACTGCTTATCTGGTTTGTGATTTTGGAGCTTCGAGTTCCTTTGGGACAGTATCTAATCACCTTAAAATGTAGACCCCGCAAGTACCCTCACAAACCTCTTACGGTATATGATAATTGTAAAATGAGACTACATATTTGGGTATTTGCAGTTCACAGTTGGATACCATTAATGTGCAAGTAGAGACGGCATTTATTTATGTCGGTTCTAATAGAAATCACCATCGTATAAGCAAGGTAGCCAATAACTCCTTGAGGTCCTTTCTTTTCGTAATGCATGCAGTGTGGGTCTTTGCAATGCCAATATTAGCTATTGTTCTTTCCTTTACTAAGCGCCCTTCAGAAACTTTGATTTGCAAAGCTGTCAATTTTATCCATGGCGCAAAACATAATCCTAACCAGTCAGAATGGGATTGGAAGGAAAAAGCAAGTTCTCTTTCAATTAACTACTTCCTAATAGTCAATTATATTTAGACTAAATGTACGAAGTGTCCTATCCCGAAGAGTCCTTGCCAACAACAGCTACCACTCACACGGGATATATCAAATGCTTGGGATTATTTGCCGCTATACGATAGATTAAATGACCTCAAGAGATGATAAAGCAAGCGTTTTAGACTATTAATCTGTTCATATGACCTTTCATTTCACTGAATAATAACGTCAATACCAAAATATATTTCCTTATCTTCATACAGTCATCAATTTTTCCCTAAATATATGTTTCACAATTTATGGTATCAGTTAAAACCAAGCCAATCCTTCTTCGATATACCGATCATTTACACTAAATATATTTGTGTTCTATGCATTATGGTCAGCTTTCCTTAATGACTTTCAGTGTCATATATTTCAGGGAAGCAACAGCAACAAATTGTACAAGGATGTTAATAACAGAGGTGTGAATAAACATTGCATATATTATATCTTATCCAAAATTGACAATTACGAGTCTCCTGAAACATAATTCAGTAATTAGTGTTGAATTCAATATATGCCTGTAAAACTTTGGAATGGAAAAGCATGCCTCCATGTTTATGTATTTGTTCATTGACCAGCTGGTTCTTTGCATTTATAACCGATGTTTAAACATATATAGATATAAAGGTGGCATTCAATATTGCCTTCACGGAGGTTTACTATTATATTACTTTATCATGTTTTACGAATATTCTTTCATTCTTAGTGACATAGTAAGGGCTTCGTAGTAGTAATGACTTTACCAATTTCATCCATATCTTAGCTGCCAAAATGGGAAATAATGGATAAGTGATATTAATTCAGTTTAATTCGTTTTCAGAGATGAAATATCTGAACAATCGTTTTGAATGAATTAAAGTGAAGGGCATAATGAAACATACACGAGGCGCTAAAACTATTAATAATCTGAATTTTAAACATTTTTTAATTCTTTATCAAAGTATACTTACATATTTTAAATCAAGGTAATTTTTACTTTGAACGCACACACACGCTCGCACACGCACACACGCACTTTCTTATTTACCCTCAGTGTAATTCGTATATAGATCCACACACTTTTCTCGGAAGTAATATTTTACCTGTATACTAGAATATTAATCATTAAGTTTTTCATTTATGTTCTATTTCTTGTACGTTATGTTTCCTAGAAAACAATACCCGCACAGGCTATATTTATTAAATAAAATTATATTAAATTGTAGATGGAAATTTGTACTTTGAAACCAAAGTCACTTCGTTTTGGTTCGTTTAAAATATATCGATGGATAATGTTCCCCAGTACAGAGACTATGTATCCTACAACAACCCTAATTTAATGAGCACCTGGCTCTCGACATTTAATTATCATTCTGTGAAGATTTTAGCATTATCATTTACAATATAATAGATAGAACTTCGATCAAGATAAAACATCTGCGTCAAGTACACTAGTTCAGAGAAATTCAATACGTTTATTGCCACAAATGACAAATAAAGAAATTTTGTACATCGAATCTGCCGGCTAGAATAATTGACCTTAATGAATCTGTAGAGGATCGGGATAAATGTCCTTTTTGACTGCTGAGAGTACCGGAAAGAATTGACCTGATTAGTCCCTAGAGTAATAATCCGAATTCATCACAGAATGAAATGTAATGTTGCTGTTTTAATGTTTCAAGTCTTTCCGGGAGTTTATCTTTATCAAAATATGTAATTGCGAACCTATACATTCAACTATCTAGAAGAGAGAATCATACTTTTATCCTTGCATGATTTTGCAGATAACATAAAATTGGACAATGCTGACAATAATCTTGAGATATAATCATTTATATTTAGTAGTAAATATACTTTAAATAAGAACAAATTAAAAATATTTTTAAATTCATAAACATTTAGCTCTTTATATCAAAATCATTATACAACTCCTGACATTAATTGTCATGTCGGTCAACTAGTTATCTGTAGTGATGATTTAAAAGACAAAAGCAACAATAATAATCTTGAGAATTTAGAGGGAGAAATTAGAAGTATGTTGACTATTATTTGGAACACTCTTATTTGTTGTACTGATCTTTCACGATTTATAACACGTTTAAGAGGACTAATTCAAACTAACGTTTGCAAAGGTTAAACTGCTCGAATGAAATTAAAATTGCATGAGTAAATTTTGCTTTACCTAATCTAAAGCTGCTAAATTTTCACACACCTCATATAGTCATTCCACCGAATATTAACGATCTTTTTTCATATTTTTATGACTTTTATAGTCTACAAAATATTTGCATGATAGATTCTTTAACGCTAGCTGATAAACAGTACTGTAATAAAAATAGGGTTTTGATATTTGTATTTGCCTTTTCATATATGTATTTTGTTGATTTTACTGATTATTTGTTTCATTATTCGGAATCGGGGATGAGAAGATGCATGCCAAGCAGACTAATTACCCAACTAGTGGTACCAGTCGTCATTCTGAACCGTGTTCACGGTATTGTTTTATAATTATTTTTGTAGCATGGATTTGTTGAGCAAACGGGAGCCTGTCAAATTTCTTAATATTGGGATTTCTTCGTTTATTCACATCTATAAAGTTTAGTAATTAAAGATAGGAATTGTTATGTCTGCAGATTCTAGAGGAGTTTTATGTTGTACGTGTCATGAAATAATAATATGCCGTCTATGATTGCGGTCTCAAAAATCAAACCAATGTGAAGTAAGGTAAACTCGCAAGTGTGACATTAGTCTCGTGAATTTAATTTGATTACAAAAGTTTGGCTTAAACTCTTTTAAGAACCTTTCACTAACAGCGTTTGTTACCTTCAGGGCATTCGCGATAAAGAGGAAACGATGACCCCAAGCCAAAGGTACGAGTAACTTTAAAACTTCTTTTCTTTCAGCATGATACTGAAGCTAGGAACTAGAATGGAGTACCAAATTGCCACTATTTGGTGAAAGAACCCTAGTTTGTTATAGTGTCTTTTGCAATAGGACTCAGAAATGTAAAATGCAAAACAATGCAAACATGATTTAAGATTCTGTTACAGTGTCTTTTTATGTGTACTGAATCAAACCGTTCTTCACCATTGAGATTCAGTTTCAACAGCTCAAAGAAATACATGCAGTGGAACACGTATTCATTCAAGACCATGCATATACTGAAAACTCAAGGAGGTATTTTGTTGCTCATTGTAGAGACACACACGTGCAGAAATCATGAGGTAAGTTGTTTTCATCCAATAAAAACGTTGAAAAGAATTAAAATAAAGCGTATGAACGATTATTATTGGCGAATAGGTCCACTAAGTTAAATTCACTCTATTGTGAACTTGAGAAACACCAACTGAGTAAATCAAAATTCGTCTGTTAAAACTGTCATCAATTACTGTTAGATGAAATATGATTTCTTTACGTATGAAATGATACATGTGACTTCGCGATTCCATTTTAAAGCAGAAATAGAGGTTTTTTTCAGTAAAAAGAAACATATACGTCCTCTGTAAGATGACCAAAAACAACTAGAGAAGTATTCCTTGCAAATAAATATTTACCATTTAAAACATTCTATGATGTGATAAGTGAAGCTCGTTTTAAAAATACACTTTCTAGACAAGGACAAGATCTATATTAAAACAAGGAGCAATGAAGATACAACTATTTAATAAATGCAATATTAAAGATGTCGAAGAATATGATTTTATTTTTGTCTGTCCATTGTATAGGGAAATGAGAAGAAAATATTTTACCACAATGGTATTGGTCATGGATGACACAATAAAAGAGAATCTTAAATGTATTATTGATGTTATCTCAGAAATGATCAGAACAAAAACTAATGTTGTGTAAATATTTAATGATTCCGTTGCATTCTATGACTAATAGAAATAATTATGTTTTCATTTGATGCCAAAATGCTGTAATATTTTATTGTTTTAATTAAACTAGATTCATGTTGTATTTAATGCCCAGTATTATTTGGTTACATATCATCGTCATTATGACATGATTTGCATTCTGACTTTTTTATGGCAATAGATTGCTTTGCAAAGTAACGTTAAATAAAGTCTATCAGGTTCTACGCTTTTCGGCTTTATACTAGAGGTAAGCCTTATGTCAAGCCACAATTAAATAAATACTCATAAATACTCAAATACTAGAATAGTCAGTAAACTGTTTCGTAAAGTCCACTTCAGTGACCTCGATGAAAATACTCGTATATTATTAAGGACAGAAAAAAAAAATCAGGCAAATGACCTGGAAGAGACCGTGGTTATATACGGATTAACAAATATTGTTGCTACAAATGGGCTGACAGTTACAGCCTTATGATAAGATTAGTGTGAGAAATTAGTGTGCGCGTGTTTTCACTGTTTTAAATAAATTGTAGTCTAGCCATTAAAACAGTTGGACCGAACCACGTTTTGTGCTATTTAGCAAAAATAACATGGTGTCAGAAGTGAAGATTTTAGAATAAGTTTGATTTATACTTTAAGAAGTATATCTTCATAAACATACTGAAATGTGGATGCACAAGTTAATGTGCTAATTGTGACATCATGGAAAAACTCAAATCGCCACCTGAAATGGACTTTAATTCCAACGAGCTAGCAGAAACTTGAAGGAGGTGAAAGCAAACCATGCATTTTTACTTAGATGTTGTGCTTGCAGATAAAGAAGACAAATTCAGTGCATTACTATACATTATTTGTCAAGATGATAGAGACATTTAAAACACATTTGCATTTGCGGCCAATGAAACTGAAACAAATTGATCCAGTGATCAAAACGTTTGAGGATTATTGCAGTCCGAAGCACAGCATCATATTACAATGGCTCAGATTCAATACAAGAATCTAACAGAAGAATAAAACCGTTGACCAATATGTAACTGAACTTGGTTTGATTGCAAAGAACTGCAGATTTGAAAATCTGCAGGATGAAATGATTAGCGATAGAATTGTCTGTGTGACTAATTCTGAAAACGTAAAGAAAGACTTTTAAGAGAAGATCAAATGGCATTACAGAAGGCAACGGTTATCTGCAGCGCAGACGAAGAATCCAAAAGGCAAATTCAATGTAGGCAAAATACTTCAGCTTCATCAGAAGTTTATTGTGTAAAAATGAAGAAAAAAAAAAGAAAAGAAAATGGCACAACAAAGAAAGCGGAAATGTCATATATGAAATCAGACTCCAGATTATTCAACTCTAGTAAATGTTGCAAATTACTTGCCAAAGGTAGGTGTCTAACATATAATAAACGTGCTACAGGTGTCGCAAACAATCTCATTTTTCTGAAATTCTGTAAGACAAAACGGATGCATGATATGCTGGAATTTTCAAGAAAAAGAAACATCTTTTGTAGGAACAGTAACAAAGGCAAAAACTGAAGTCAGCAACAAAGAATCTTACGTCACTCTGACACTTCATGACACTGATGTCAGATTTAAAATTGATACTGGTTCGTGAGTAAGCATCATTCAAAATCACATTTTTGAAACAATGAACATTGACAATCTTGAAGTAAAACTATGACCTGTGTCACAAGCTACTCTTGTGACAAACTAATTGTCATACGCAAATGAAAATTAAACCACATGAATCAAGAACTTGATTTTCATATTACAAGAACAAACCAAACGCCTATTCATGGGTTCAAAGCTTCTCAAGACTTGCAATTAATACAAGTTGTTTGCAATGTTCACAGCAATAAGGACAATCATATGAAAGATATTATCAGTGTGTTCAAAGGTTTAGGATGCCCGAAACAAAACTATCATATCGCAGTTGACAAAAGTGTGAAACCTGTCATTAATCCACCACAGAAGGTTCCTACAGCTTTACGAGAACCATTTAAATTAACTTTGGAAAAGATGGAATAAAAAATGTAATACGGAAAGTAGACAAATTAAGAGAATGCGTCAATTCATTAGTATTTGCTGAAAAATCCAAGTCAAGAAAACTTCGAATTTGTCGAGATTCGAAAAACTTAAATCAAGCTATCAAGCTAGAGCATTATCAACTTCCTACAATTGAAGATATAACCACAAGTATGGCTGGAGCTAAGGTTTTCTTCTAACTAGATGCCAATCTAGGTTACTGGCAAATACCACTTGAGGAAGAAAGCCAGTTATTGGCAACATTTAACACCCCATTTGGTAGATATTGCTACCTAAGAATGCCTTTTGGCATTAAATCTGCTCAATTAGTGATCCAGAAAGGTATGTTAAAGTGCTTTTAGGACCTGCCTGTGGTGAAGACTGATATGGATGACATAATTGTTTGGGGAACTTCAAAGGAAGATCATGATGTGAAACCGAAAAATGTTTCAAAGAGATGCCAGGAAATAAATCTGACATTGAATCTGGAAAATGCCAATTTGGACTGACAGAATTGTTCTACGTGAGACACATGTTGACATCATCAGGAAATGGGAAATGGTTGAAAAAGATGTATTTATGTGGAATAATTATAACTGTGTCTTGATAGTAGACTATTGCTCCAGATATTTTAAAGTTGCCAAGTTGGAAAATACACGAGTAAACACAGTAATCACACACACAAAGTCAGTTTTTGCAAGACACGAAATACCACGAGAAGTAAAGAGTGATAATGGACCATAGTTCTCCTTAAAATAATATGGTTAGTTTGCAAAAGTCTCAAATATCCACAGTCTAATGGTTTAGCAGAAGAAAAAAACGTTCAAACTGTCAAAGGAATTCTCAATCAAGTAAAGAGAGATGGAAAAGATCCATATTTATCGATACTGGAGTATCGAAATACACCAATTGATAATATAGGATCACCGGCACAAATTCTGATGAATCAAAGACTTCGATCGACTTTACCTACTACCAACATTCAGCTACATCTGCAAGTTTAAAAGAAAGAAATCCAAAGTGGAAAATGGTTGAAAAGAAAAATCACCAAAAGAAATGGTATGACAGAACAGCTAAAGAGCTTCCAAATCTGACTTCTGGAGACTAAGTTAGAAGCAGAAGACAAAATGTTTGGGCACCAGCTGTTGTCGTCGGAAAAAGTAGCACTCTACGGTCACATGATGTGAAATAACCAGAATGATGCTATATACAGGAGAAACCGAAAACATCTGTTACAAACAAAAGAGAAATTACCAGATATATACGATACATATGAAGATACTAACAAGGAGATCACTGAACTAAACGACAAGATGCCATTAATCATCAATGAGCCAAACCAGACACAAGCGATTCGAACAAGGAGTGGACGTCTAATTAAAAAGCCTGCAGGACACAGAGATGTCTTTTTTATGTGAACTCAATTAGAAATTGAAAGTGTTTAAGGGAATAATAATACATATGGTATATCCCATCAGTTTATATGCAGCGATAACAAATGGATTGAAAACAAAATATTAGTACTATAGATTTTAGTGGCAATGCCAATGTATCACCATATTTGTTTTCATCAGTGCAAGAATGATTGTGAATGACATTGGGCTATAACTTAATTTTTGGGCTATAACTTAATTTTAACTACAATTAGTAGAACTTTTACAACTCACTAGAAACTATTTGAAATATATATTCATGTGCAAAATAGAATTTTGTAAAGTTTGGTTATATGCATATGTATATGTACAAGTTTATTAAAACGAAAGGAGAAATGAATATGTAAATTTAAAGAAAAGCACAAAGCTCATTTTATGGGACGTTGTGGCAATATACGGCATTAACATTCTGCAGATATAAATGGTCTGAGAGTTACAGGTCACCTAAGGTGAGTTACAGGTTCTCATTCAGTTGTAACCCTATATGCCTTATGATAAGATTAGTGTGAGAAACTAGTGTGCGTGTGTTTACACTATTCTATATTAGTTTTAGTCTAGCCATTAAAGGAGTTAGACCGAACCATGTTTTGTGCTATTTAGCAAACATAACAGAGATTGAATTACTCAGTGATTAATAGTTTCTTTAGAGTATCAGAGGCACATCGTTTGCTATGAATGGTTCAAAAGGTCAGTTGATACAGCTGTCTTCATGATTCAACTTGAACTTCCACAGTTCTCTGAGTCTCGTATTGAGTTTATGACTTACGCATCCTTCTATGTTATAGATATCCACACTCTTATTTTATTGATAAATATTTACCACATAGCTACGTAATCGTAAAACAAATCGGCTATTGAATGTCAAACCAGAGATGCTGGAAAATTGTTACAATAAACCATGTTAGTGATACATTCCGATGATACAACATATAATATATGAATCTGTTAAAGAAATGTTTTGATGAACGTTTTGTTTAAATTTGCGCTAAAATCAATCTCTTGCTGTATAATGTATAAATATGTCGATGATGATATGACAGAAATATCTTGAGTCAAAACTCGTCGAGCTTTAAAAGTAAATAAGTCACGTATACTGCGAACTTATGACTGGAACATAAAATACACATTTTGATTCACTTCTCATATGCACATTATTTAAACAAATATTGCTTCACTAGTATCATAAATGACCAGTATTCACTTCCATAATGTTTGGCTTATGCATAAAAGCGTAATATATGAGATTTCTCCTCGTATGTTAATGCTACGGGTTTATGATACAAACAGCCTGTGATAAGTTTAAATATTAAAGCGGTTAATGAGCTAGCTCTGTTTGGATTGATTCAGCGATGTTTGGCTCAGCAAAACAAAAATGTTATTTAGCACCGAAACAATTGGAAAAAAGTGCCTTGCCCAAAAAAAATGTTTGGTACCATGGTAGGTACCATGGTAGTTACCATGGTAACTAATCAAGCATGGTATGATGGTAGGATTCGACCCAGCACACTTTTCATGTTGAGACCGGCACACTAACCGTTAAGCCAACGAGGTTTCCGAAGAATGATTACAAGTGTGAATTTAGCAATATATTATCATTGATTAATTACAAATTTTGTATTATTATACATTCTAAATTTCGAAAATGAGCCTTTTCATAACTTTATTGTCACCTTGCACAATAATAATATTTGCAAAATGTGTATATTAGTGGAGGTGCAAATTTCCCTTATAATGTAACGCAAAAAGTGCATTTCTAATTAATGACATTATGGTACTGACATAGTAAAGAATATTAATATTGTTACGCTGGTGAGCCAAATTTACATGTTCTTTTGCGAACATCAGTGTGCTTTTGACACCGCGCAAAAGATGTAAATATAACGCATATACTTAAGCATACACTGACCGCAGTTCAACGAGGCGTATGTATCACCTATATTATTTTTTTATATAATTGGAGCAATAATTTATAATTATTATGTTGTATATTTCAAAATCCGCATTTCAAAAACTATTAATATTTTTCTTCAAGATCAACATTCCGTTGATTTTAACATTTATCATATGTCTAAATTCTCTATTTAGGACACGCTTTTTTTGGTTAAATTTGTCAGCTAAACTTATATTGAATGATACATGTATATATATATATATATATATATATATATATATATATATATATATATATATATATATATATATATATATATATATATATGTGTGTGTGTGTGTGTATTTGATAAAATGTGAAAGATGAAAGTTGAAAATAGTTTAAATAATCAACATAACTGAATTCTACATTTTTAATTTTTGCTGATGGAAATATGCAAGGACCTTTTGAATGCAGCTTTGTTTTTCTGTCCAATTGTCCATTAATATGGCCGTGTTTATGTTATGTGGTTAGCATTTTTTTGCTTGCCCTTTTATCTAACACGGTAAAATTTCGGGAAATGAAAAAGAAAAACCATTGGAAATTTTGGAAAATTCTAAATGAACTAAGAAAGCGGGCAGAGGAACAAAATGTTAGATTCGTACATAGAGACATGAACGTATGTGCGTGCGTACGTGAGTACATAAATACCTACCTACCTACTTACCTACGTACGTACGTACGTACGTACCTACCTACCTACCTACCTACCTACCTACCTACCTACCTGCCTGCCTGCCTGCCTGCCTGCCTGCCTGCATACATACATACATACATACATACATACATACATACATACATACATACATACATACATACATACATACATACATACATACATACATACATACATACATACATACATACATACATACATACATACATACATACATACATACATACATACATACATACATACATACATACATACATACATACGATTAACCATTTAAGAAAATTAATATAATTCATTTTAAAGCCACCCTTTCAAAATACAAATATGTTTAAATGCGTTTGAATAATACGGCTTATGTAATATTCACGTTATGTTTCAGCTTTGTCCAAATACCAAGTAAGTTATATCTCTTTTAGCTGAAAGGACACACTAGAAGCAGTCATTTTGTCCATACGACTGTTTTCCTCCAGCGTCCTTTCCTTTGCGTTTGGCACACATACACATACTAATACACACACACGCACGCACGCATACACACACCAAGGTTAATATTGTTCAACTTAGATGCCAAATAGATTCCCAACAGTTATTGATTCTGTTTCATACTGATTATTACATGGAGGCTGCCGATTGTGGACCAAAAACCTTGCTATTATTTTAGAATTAACATTTTGTGTTAAATGTAAAAATGTACACATTAGTTGTTGTTGTTGTTGTTCTGGGGCATAACGCCATTTTCAGCACACAATAGGCTATACATGGTGGCCAGTATTAATTGTACAGGTAGAAACCGGGAAATCCGCGGAAATAACCACCGACCCACGAGAAGCTACTCGCAAGCTTTCTCCTATATCCAAATTCTCCGAATCTTAGACTCGAACCCAAGCAGATAGAGGTGATATGGCAGTGATCCGTGACGATGAGCGTTTTAGACCACTAGGCCACTCGGGGCCCCAAAACATTAGTTACAGTATCGGATATATAGAACGTACCTGTCAAAATGAAATCCTGCATGTAAGATTCAAGAAATCAGCTAAATATTTTCAACAAAAAAAAAGACACTAAAAGGAACAAAATGGACCCATCAATATTGTGAATGTATAACATAAACACTTTTCAACGTAATAATCTTCAGTCAATTTTTATCGTGACTACGATAGATTTTGGTGTCTTTTATGTCTTGCTCATTTCACAACGTCTTCTTTATAATAAAAAACAAGTGAATAAATACACAAAAAGCGAATATCCAAACAAATAGTAAATACTAGAGACATAAACAAATATAACACTGAAAAAGTGCTACTTTTGTAGCATCAATGAAATGTGTCAATCACTCAATTCAAGTAACTTAGAGAGATTATAACCTCAAATACGAAGTTTAGAATCATCAAACTTTAAGAACGCAAACGTAAAGCCTATCATAATTGTATACGTAATATAGAATCAGACCCCTAAAATCTATTTTATTTAGTAGTTTTTCAAAATGTAGTTTGCCAGAGTCCCTCCTGTAGGGAATATTTAAAGGATCACATATTAATGTTCCGATAAATATTTCTACTAAAACTACTTTCGCAATGGACGACACGATCCCTTCATGCGACACAAGCAACACATTTTAAGTTTTTAAATTTATGTTTGACCAGACATTCCCACTGGACGTTTAAATCTTTCTTTACTTTTAGGAGAAATTGGGGTCAATGTTGAATGGTCTCCTGGTATTCTTGATATCCGTGCTTGGAGTTATACATGCTGTCTTTATTCATTTTGGATAATAATATATAATGCCTATGCAGATGATGATCCCATAGAAAACACACAAAGTTTCGTTCATTTCGGTGGGGTTTTGGTCCAGTTAAATGAAGGAGCTCAACATAACTGGGTGAAAAAACTAATTTTGTGCTAACCTCTACTTTACCTCACAGTCATAAACCGCACCATTTCGAACTGTCAACTATACTGTCAAATGATCAGATGATATACAGTTTATCAGAGAAAGTTTTGTCTTTAACGGTCCAATGATGATTAAACAAACATTACTTCCAAGTTAGACTCAACAATGCTTGCAGCTAAAAGTGTATTCAAATATTGAAAGAAATAATTTACATGCAAAAACGCGAATTCGCTGTTTCGAAAAGGTTCTTTAAACACGGTGTCGTTCCGATAAAACAAACTGCAATAAAACTGAACCTAAGATAACATCATCATCAGGTTCATTAACTAATGCGATAGATCTTTAGATTATCATACATGACATTACTAATAAAAACGAGAACTTGATCCAGATATGTTTCTTTTCGTCTTCGCTCTAAATAATCTTGATGACATTTATGTGTCTATCTAATCTGATGATGATACCCAATGTGTTCCAGAACACTGCCAATATAACCAGTTGTTTCATGACAGAAAGATCAATAAGATTTCGGAGAAGACATGAAAGCTAATGATGATGGACTAGAGAAATTAGAACCCGAGACAGTTTCCGCAGCTTCATTCATATATAGATAACATTTAAAGTATAAACCTGGTCAAAATGACATAAAAATAACATGCAAAAATATAAACTAAGAAAGTACTTGAACAATTCGGAATTAAGTCTACGTTTTATAACACGAAATCTCTTAAGTTTATAACTATAGGAATGCATCTTTTTCATCCATGAAAGTATGATTCTAACGTCTCACTAGAATTTACAACTGTGCATTTTAACAAGCAATTAATAAACGATGTTATTAATTTCCTAGCCTTATCATAATATATTTCTGACCATATGATGTCTTCTTTATATGCAATCTTGATCCACAATGTTATCGAACGTCAAGACGCCGTTTCCAGTAAGTTGACAAACATTCAGTTTCATGAGGCCTTAATATAACTCCTCAATTGAAATACCAAACCTGATAATTTCCGATTTTTTTCGATTCGGGTTACAAACTCAGGGAAATAAATATTCTAATGCTTTTCATGAGGAAATATATAGATATAAAAACGAAACTGTTTCAAGATTTTGATTACGAAATAGAAGAGTAAGAAATTATACAGACTTATAATGAATGAATCCCATCAGTAACACCGATGGTATACATTTACGGATATAACAACCACGGCAAATCCTCATATTAGGATTACACATCATGCCTGCGTGGAGTACATTATTGCTTTCAAGTCTTTCGAAAATTTAAATGTAATCAATTACAAGCACTTTGTAGAGTAAAACCGTAAACATGTACAAATTAAATAAAACACATGCTTGCTTTTTCCTTGTACCATTATTTAAAGATTATTTTATATAAAGAAGATTAAAAGTGATTAGCCATTTGATTATATCATAACTGACCTGTTTACTTATAATTTAGGTAGAACTTCAAACAACATAGATCCTGATCTGTTGTTATATCATGCGCTGGCAGATTGGGGTGTAGGTCACTTCAACTGGTGACTACTCCTAACAAACTGCCCAAATCAGCTGACTCATAACGAAGACTGCGGCTGGATTCTTCTTATAAGCAAGTATATACGATGAACACATTTCATCTTTATGCATGTTGACATCTGATAAACAAAATATATTCCATACCAATCATTATGCAAAGCAGATTTTAAACTTATGTCCGAAGCTCATATGAAGCCGATGTAGCTTGATGGTCGTTAAGGATGACGTCACTTAACAACA